>JBAIZL010000006.1:55500897-56050897 GCA_036971475.1 Prosapia bicincta
TAATTTTGGATCAATTTACTTCTACTCTTGTTTCTTCATTTTCAATAATTTTTGTTAACTCTTCTAACACTTTTCTATCACCCAATTCTCTAAATCCTTCTAATGTGTCCAGATCTTTATATTGTTCTAGCTTCCAGGGCCTTATTTTATATAATTTCTCTTGTCGCAAGCATGTCAGTCATTCTCTATATTTAATTTTCACCAGAAAGTGGACTCACAATTTGGGCCTCTGGCCGTTCTGACTTCCGTCACTGAGGAAGAATGGCGTTTTGAAATGAGTACGTGATTAATTTGGGTGAATGTACCATTTGGTGCTTTCCCAGTTTCAATGTGAATTTTTTTGTGCGGGAAGCAAGTACTTTTTATTATCGTGTTGTTTGCTTCAGCAACTTCACACAAGTGTTTACCATTGTCATTCGTTATATTATGAAGTGAGTAGGTTCCATCAACAGTGTGTGTAAAATTCTCCTTGCCCACTTGGGCGCTTAGATCAAGTAATAGTTTGTGTTGTCATATTTGGGACTGCATAGAAGAGCCCTTTCTAATTGTTTGTAGAAAAGTATTCTTTCATTTTCATCACTGTCTTCAGTTGGTGAATAGGCAGGGATCTAAGTTGTATTTCTAAATTTCCCCCTCAAGTGCATCTTGCACATTCTATCATTAATAGGTTCGAATAGCAATCAACTATGGCATAGTCTCTTTGTAAGCATGAATCCTGTTCCTCTTGGTCCAGTTTTCGCTACTCCTCTGTACAGTATGGTAAATTCTTTCTTGTCAAGTCTACCTTGCCTTCCCCATCTAATCTCCTGTAGGGCCACTGCTTCAATGTTAAATTTAAATAGTTATTCAGCCACTTCAGCCATTTTTCTAGGCTGTAACAATGTCCGAACATTCCATGTTGCTAAAACCAGGTCCGAGTCCCGTTTTCTTTTACCTTTTAATCCATCCTTTATTATTACATTGTTTGGTTTCGTAACAAGAGTTTTTTACGATGTAGGGTTGTTAGCCCTACTTTCAATCACTAACTGGTGGGTCAGGTCATTTTTTATCAGGGTTTCCATCCCCAAGCTTGGTGTTTTTCTCTGCAGCTAAGAGCCCAAGCTACCCTTGTTTTTATTTTGGAGTTCGCTCTCCTAGTCTTTGGGGCCTCGTGCCAAACCGTGCAAGACAGCACAGGGCAGTGCTTATTTGATGGCGGCACTTAATCGCCATGCCACAACATCGTCAACGGGTTATGTGGTATTTAATACATACAATCGTGCCAATGATTAAACGTCCACCCCTGTTGATGTCGCCACCTCTGGTCCGGGACTGCTTATTTGGAATCCTTATTCGCAGCTAACCTACATATCTGTAGGCCACTCCACTATCCGCCACCTGTGGACCCGCCCAGTAGCCGAGGTAAGCCCTGGGTCACTTACTATTGTAGCTTCTACTATTTACTCTTTTACACTAACTTATAAATGCGTCCAAACACTGTTACAATTACGTTAACTAATAACTACTGAGTTCTGTTATACGCCTCTATAAAGTAATAGTTACGTTTTAGTAGGCCTATTTCATGGTATGAAGGACTGGGTATAGACTCCACATTCTCTGAAATGCGAATTTTTTTGTAGGCTGGAGCTTTATCCTAATCCGAACATAACCTTCACCCGGTGACAAAAGCCAAAAGGCTAACACCCCTTCAAATAGAAAACATCCGATTGGGCGCATTTAGTGAACGTAAAATAGAGATACTTCTCAATTGTGTAATTATATATAACTCTTCGTGTGGATATATAATTGTTTGTGATTCTATATAACTCTTCGTGTGGGTATGTAATTGTGTTGTGAGTGTATATAATGGGTTTGTGAGAGTATGTAATTGTTTGTAAGTCTGTATATAATGGTTTGTCTGTGTGTGTGTGTGTGTGTGTGTATATATAATGGTTTCTGAGTAAACGTAATTGTTTGTGAGTTTATATAATAGTTTGTGAATGTATATAATTGTTGGTGAGTCTATATAATGGTTTATGAGTGTAAATAATAGTTTGTGAGTGTATATAATGGTTTATGAGTCTATATAATGGTTTATGAGTCTATATAATGCTTTGTGAGTCTATATAATGCTTTGTGTGTGTATGTAATAGTTTGTGAGTCTATTTAATAGTTGTGAGTGTATATAATTGTTTGTGAGATTGTGTAAGTCTTAATGAGTGTATATGACTGATTTTGAGTCTATATAAAGGTTTGTCAGTGTATATGATTCTTTCTGAGTTTATATAATAGTTTGTAAGTGTATATAATTACTTGTGAGACTATAAACATAGTTTGTTAGTGTGTATAATTGTTTATGAGTCTATATAATTGCTTGTGAGACTATATAATGGTTTGTGGGTGTATATATTGGTTTGTGAGTGTATATAATTGTTTATGAGGTGGTTTGTGAATCTATATAATGGTTTGTAAGTGTATATAAATGTTTTTGACTCTTAATAATGGTTTGTGAGTCTGTATAATGGTTTGTGAAACTATATAATGGTTTGTAAGTTTATATAAATGCTTGTGAGTCTATATAACGGTTTGTGAATCTATATAATGGTTTGTGAGTGTATATAATTGTTTGTGAGTCTATATAATGGTTTGTGGATGTATATAATGGTTTGTAAGTGTATATAAATGTTTGTGAGTTTATATATAGTTGATTGTGAGTCTATACACTTTTTGTTGAAGTATACGATTGTTTTTTTAGTTTACATAACTTTTTGTGACATTTATAAATGTTTGTGGGTCTATATAATTCTTTATGAATCTATATACTTGTTTGTGAGTTTATAAAATTATTTATGAATCAATATAGTTTTTTTGAGTTTATATAAATTTTTGTCAGTGTATATAATTGTTTATGAGTATATAATTTTTGTCTGTCTATAAAATCATTTTTAGTTTACAAAATTGTTTGTGAATCTATTAAATCAAGAATTGAACAATAATACTCTATGGTCTGTTACCTAAAGAAATTATCGAGTTAGTGTTGTGTAACAGTAGCAGACCTACTATATACCGGAGTTAAAAAGAAATGCTTTTCCTTGCTACATGAGCAAGTAGTTTTCAAGTACTGCACCCATTTGTCTTGTTTCAGACTGTAGTGCTGGAGGATTCGGATGGCGACAAGAACGACATCTTGAGGCAGAAGCGAGGAAATGAGCGCAAATACATGTACGACATGGCTTTTGGCGAAGACTCTACGCAAGTAAGAGGCTCTCAGAATAATGTAAGATAGAAATCTCTTAATATAGTGCAGAGCTAACGTTGTCTAGATTGACGACCACTCACCATTGATAACAATAGGTCGGTGATTGGCAATAAAGCGAGATTGAGCTTAGTGTCAGATGCATACAGTTTTAATCTTATAGTTAATTCTTCTTCATATATTACAATACAAGGTCTACGAAAAATTATGAACCCTAGTTGTTGGTAGCTCACATTAAAATTTATTAGTGGTTCATTGGCTCTCGATGTAAGAGAACTTTGGACTTTTCCAATGGCATGACTCACCAGCCTAAATGAACAGTAATTTTCAAATTAGTTGATTTATTTATATAGCTTATCTTAACTTGACGTTTGAGTGTTCCATAATCAGTTGTTATTTTTCCTCCCTTACCCATAGGTTTACCAGAGGACTTCATAACTTGAGAACACTTGAGGCTGTGTCCTATGCCTCTCTTTGCTTCCCTTTGCCATTGTACGCATCCTTCCTTCTCATCAGAATTGCTTGTTTTCTATTTAATATATCTTGCTTTTTAAATTTAAAATCTCTATATGCAAAACAAAGTATTTTAATGCAAACAAGTTGTGTGTTTTACGTCACGCATCAGATTCTCAAGCATAAGATTTTGAATCGTCACATTTTCCTATCCTCTGGTGATTTACATTTCTTGTGCCACATGATCTTCTACAGACAGGATTTCTTGTGCATGTTTATGGTACACACAGCGTTGTCGTTTATGGTATTTAATTTTCAAGTGCAAATTCTCTTGATGCAACTAAATCATTCGATAATCCAACAGAAGATATTTATTAGTTATGTTAAATTACAAAATATAAATGTAAATATTTAATAAACAGTATAAAGAGCGCAGTGGAACAATCTATATTACAATAAAAATTATGGCAAACATCCCAATACCTAAAAATAATCAAAATAACTAATATTACAAGTTACCTATGATTAAACCTTTAGGGTTTAATATTTTTTAATACCAATATTTTTACTGTAGAAAGTATTTAAACAAATAATTTTTATAATTTAAATTTTAAGTAGCATATAGTAATAATCTTCTATTTATTTTAGTTTGTTTTTTAAGTAATATTTTAATCTTATTGTTTACTAAATATTTACCCGTAGCATATAGTAATAATCTACTATTTATTTCAGTTTGTTTCTTTAAGTAATATTTTAATCTTATTTTTTACTAAATATTTACCCGTAGCATATAGTAATAATCTTCTATTTATTTTAGTTTGTTTTTTAAGTAATATTTTAATCTTATTTTTTACTAAATATTTACCCGTAGCATATAGTAATAATCTTCTATTTATTTTAGTTAGTTTTTTTAAGTAATATTTTAATCTTATTGTTTACTAAATATTTACCCGTAGCATATAGTAATAATCTACTATTTATTTCAGTTTGTTTCTTTAAGTAATATTTTAATCTTATTTTTTACTAAATATTTACCCGTAGCATATAGTAATAATCTTCTATTTATTTTAGTTAGTTTTTTTAAGTAATATTTTAATCTTATTTTTTACTAAATATTTACCCGTAGCATATAGTAATAATCTTCTATTTATTTCAGTTTGTTTCTTTAAGTAATATTTTAATCTTATTTTTTACTAAATATTTACCCGTAGCATATAGTAATAATCTTCTATTTATTTTAGTTTGTTTTTTAAGTAATATTTTAATCTTATTTTTTACTAAATATTTACCCGTAGCATATAGTAATAATCTTCTATTTATTTTAGTTAGTTTTTTTAAGTAATATTTTAATCTTATTGTTTACTAAATATTTACCCGTAGCATATAGTAATAATCTACTATTTATTTCAGTTTGTTTCTTTAAGTAATATTTTAATCTTATTTTTTACTAAATATTTACCCGTAGCATATAGTAATAATCTTCTATTTATTTTAGTTAGTTTTTTTAAGTAATATTTTAATCTTATTTTTTACTAAATATTTACCCGTAGCATATAGTAATAATCTTCTATTTATTTCAGTTTGTTTCTTTAAGTAATATTTTAATCTTATTTTTTACTAAATATTTACCCGTAGCATATAGTAATAATCTTCTATTTATTTTAGTTAGTTTTTTTAAGTAATATTTTAATCTTATTTTTTACTAAATATTTACCCGTAGCATATAGTAATAATCTTCTATTTATTTCAGTTTGTTTCTTTAAGTAATATTTTAATCTTATTTTTTACTAAATATTTACCCGTAGCATATAGTAATAATCTTCTATTTATTTTAGTTAGTTTTTTTAAGTAATATTTTAATCTTATTTTTTACTAAATATTTACCCGTAGCATATAGTAATAATCTTCTATTTATTTCAGTTTGTTTCTTTAAGTAATATTTTAATCTTATTTTTTACTAAATATTTACCCGTAGCATATAGTAATAATCTTCTATTTATTTTAGTTTGTTTTTTAAGTAATATTTTAATCTTATTTTTTACTAAATATTTACCCGTAGCATATAGTAATAATCTTCTATTTATTTTAGTTAGTTTTTTTAAGTAATATTTTAATCTTATTGTTTACTAAATATTTACCCGTAGCATATAGTAATAATCTACTATTTATTTCAGTTTGTTTCTTTAAGTAATATTTTAATCTTATTTTTTACTAAATATTTACCCGTAGCATATAGTAATAATCTTCTATTTATTTTAGTTAGTTTTTTTAAGTAATATTTTAATCTTATTTTTTACTAAATATTTACCCGTAGTATATAGTAATAATCTTCTATTTATTTCAGTTTGTTTCTTTAAGTAATATTTTAATCTTATTTTTTACTAAATATTTACCCGTAGCATATAGTAATAATCTTCTATTTATTTTAGTTAGTTTTTTTAAGTAATATTTTAATCTTATTTTTTACTAAATATTTACCCGTAGCATATAGTAATAATCTTCTATTTATTTCAGTTTGTTTCTTTAAGTAATATTTTAATCTTATTTTTTACTAAATATTTACCCGTAGCATATAGTAATAATCTTCTATTTATTTTAGTTAGTTTTTTTAAGTAATATTTTAATCTTATTTTTTACTAAATATTTACCCGTAGCATATAGTAATAATCTTCTATTTATTTCAGTTTGTTTCTTTAAGTAATATTTTAATCTTATTTTTTACTAAATATTTACCCGTAGCATATAGTAATAATCTTCTATTTATTTTAGTTTGTTTTTTAAGTAATATTTTAATCTTATTTTTTACTAAATATTTACCCGTAGCATATAGTAATAATCTTCTATTTATTTTAGTTAGTTTTTTTAAGTAATATTTTAATCTTATTGTTTACTAAATATTTACCCGTAGCATATAGTAATAATCTACTATTTATTTCAGTTTGTTTCTTTAAGTAATATTTTAATCTTATTTTTTACTAAATATTTACCCGTAGCATATAGTAATAATCTTCTATTTATTTTAGTTAGTTTTTTTAAGTAATATTTTAATCTTATTTTTTACTAAATATTTACCCGTAGCATATAGTAATAATCTTCTATTTATTTCAGTTTGTTTCTTTAAGTAATATTTTAATCTTATTTTTTACTAAATATTTACCCGTAGCATATAGTAATAATCTTCTATTTATTTTAGTTAGTTTTTTTAAGTAATATTTTAATCTTATTTTTTACTAAATATTTACCCGTAGCATATAGTAATAATCTTCTATTTATTTCAGTTTGTTTCTTTAAGTAATATTTTAATCTTATTTTTTACTAAATATTTACCCGTAGCATATAGTAATAATCTTCTATTTATTTTAGTTTGTTTTTTAAGTAATATTTTAATCTTATTTTTTACTAAATATTTACCCGTAGCATATAGTAATAATCTTCTATTTATTTTAGTTAGTTTTTTTAAGTAATATTTTAATCTTATTGTTTACTAAATATTTACAAGTAGCATATAGTAATAATCTACTATTTATTTCAGTTTGTTTCTTTAAGTAATATTTTAATCTTATTTTTTACTAAATATTTACCCGTAGCATATAGTAATAATCTTCTATTTATTTTAGTTAGTTTTTTTAAGTAATATTTTAATCTTATTTTTTACTAAATATTTACCCGTAGCATATAGTAATAATCTTCTATTTATTTCAGTTTGTTTCTTTAAGTAATATTTTAATCTTATTTTTTACTAAATATTTACCCGTAGCATATAGTAATAATCTTCTATTTATTTTAGTTTGTTTTTTAAGTAATATTTTAATCTTATTTTTTACTAAATATTTACCCGTAGCATATAGTAATAATCTTCTATTTATTTTAGTTAGTTTTTTTAAGTAATATTTTAATCTTATTGTTTACTAAATATTTACCCGTAGCATATAGTAATAATCTACTATTTATTTCAGTTTGTTTCTTTAAGTAATATTTTAATCTTATTTTTTACTAAATATTTACCCGTAGCATATAGTAATAATCTTCTATTTATTTTAGTTAGTTTTTTTAAGTAATATTTTAATCTTATTTTTTACTAAATATTTACCCGTAGCATATAGTAATAATCTTCTATTTATTTCAGTTTGTTTCTTTAAGTAATATTTTAATCTTATTTTTTACTAAATATTTACCCGTAGCATATAGTAATAATCTTCTATTTATTTTAGTTTGTTTTTTAAGTAATATATTAATCTTATTTTTTACTAAATATTTACCCGTAGCATATAGTAATAATCTTCTATTTATTTTAGTTAGTTTTTTTAAGTAATATTTTAATCTTATTTTTTACTAAATATTTACCCGTAGCATATAGTAATAATCTTCTATTTATTTTAGTTAGTTTTTTTAAGTAATATTTTAATCTTATTTTTTACTAAATATTTACCCGTAGCATATAGTAATAATCTTCTATTTATTTTAGTTAGTTTTTTTAAGTAATATTTTAATCTTATTTTTTACTAAATATTTACCCGTAGCATATAGTAATAATCTTCTATTTATTTTAGTTAGTTTTTTTAAGTAATATTTTAATCTTATTTTTTACTAAATATTTACCCGTAGCATATAGTAATAATCTTCTATTTATTTTAGTTAGTTTTTTTAAGTAATATTTTAATCTTATTTTTTACTAAATATTTACCCGTAGCATATAGTAATAATCTTCTATTTATTTTAGTTAGTTTTTTTAAGTAATATTTTAATCTTATTTTTTACTAAATATTTACCCGTAGCATATAGTAATAATCTTCTATTTATTTTAGTTAGTTTTTTTAAGTAATGTTTTAATCTTATTTTTTACTAAATATTTACCCGTAGCATATAGTAATAATCTTCTATTTATTTTAGTTAGTTTTTTTAAGTAATATTTTAATCTTATTTTTTACTAAATATTTACCCGTAGCATATAGTAATAATCTTCAATTTATTTTAGTTAGTTTTTTTAAGTAATATTTTAATCTTATTTTTTACTAAATATTTACCCGTAGCATATAGTAATAATCTTCTATTTATTTTAGTTAGTTTTTTTAAGTAATATTTTAATCTTATTTTTTACTAAATATTTACCCGTAGCATATAGTAATAATCTTCTATTTATTTTAGTTAGTTTTTTTAAGTAATATTTTAATCTTATTTTTTACTAAATATTTACCCGTAGCATATAGTAATAATCTTCTATTTATTTTAGTTAGTTTTTTTAAGTAATATTTTAATCTTATTTTTTACTAAATATTTACCCGTAGCATATAGTAATAATCTTCTATTTATTTCAGTTTGTTTCTTTAAGTAATATTTTAATCTTATTTTTTACTAAATATTTACCCGTAGCATATAGTAATAATCTTCTATTTATTTTAGTTTGTTTTTTAAGTAATATATTAATCTTATTTTTTACTAAATATTTACCCGTAGCATATAGTAATAATCTTCTATTTATTCTAGTTAGTTTTTTTAAGTAATATTTTAATCTTATTTTTTACTAAATATTTACCCGTAGCATATAGTAATAATCTTCTATTTATTTTAGTTAGTTTTTTTAAGTAATATTTTAATCTTATTTTTTACTAAATATTTACCCGTAGCATATAGTAATAATCTTCTATTTATTTTAGTTAGTTTTTTTAAGTAATATATTAATCTTATTTTTTACTAAATATTTACCCGTAGCATATAGTAATAATCTTCTATTTATTTTAGTTAGTTTTTTTAAGTAATATATTAATCTTATTTTTTACTAAATATTTACCCGTAGCATATAGTAATAATCTTCTATTTATTTTAGTTAGTTTTTTTAAGTAATATTTTAATCTTATTTTTTACTAAATATTTACCCGTAGCATATAGTAATAATCTTCTATTTATTTTAGTTAGTTTTTTTAAGTAATATTTTAATCTTATTTTTTACTAAATATTTACCCGTAGCATATAGTAATAATCTTCTATTTATTTTAGTTTGTTTTTTAAGTAATATTTTAATCTTATTTTTTACTAAATATTTACCCGTAGCATATAGTAATAATCTTCTATTTATTTTAGTTTGTTTTTTAAGTAATATATTAATCTTATTTTTTACTAAATATTTACCCGTAGCATATAGTAATAATCTTCTATTTATTTTAGTTAGTTTTTTTAAGTAATATTTTAATCTTATTTTTTACTAAATATTTACCCGTAGCATATAGTAATAATCTTCTATTTATTTTAGTTTGTTTTTTAAGTAATATTTTAATCTTATTTTTTACTAAATATTTACCCGTAGCATATAGTAATAATCTTCTATTTATTTTAGTTTGTTTTTTAAGTAATATTTTAATCTTATTTTTTACTAAATATTTACCCGTAGCATATAGTAATAATCTTCTATTTATTTTAGTTTGTTTTTTAAGTAATATTTTAATCTTATTTTTTACTAAATATTTACCCGTAGCATATAGTAATAATCTTCTATTTATTTTAGTTTGTTTTTTAAGTAATATTTTAATCTTATTTTTTACTAAATATTTACCCGTAGCATATAGTAATAATCTTCTATTTATTTTAGTTTGTTTTTTAAGTAATATTTTAATCTTATTTTTTACTAAATATTTACCCGTAGCATATAGTAATAATCTTCTATTTATTTTAGTTTGTTTTTTAAGTAATATTTTAATCTTATTTTTTACTAAATATTTACCCGTAGCATATAGTAATAATCTTATATTTATTTTATTTTGTGTTTTAAGTAATATTTTAATCTTATTTTTTACTAAATATTTACCCGTAGCATATAGTAATAATCTTCTATTTATTTTAGTTTGTTTTTAAGTAATATTTTAATCTTATTTTTTACTAAATATTTACCCGTAGCATATAGTAATAATCTTCTATTTATTTTATTTTGTTTTTTTAAGTAATATTTTAATCTTATTTTTTACTAAATATTTACCCGTAGCATATAGTAATAATCTTCTATTTATTTTAGTTTGTTTTTTTAAGTAATATTTTAATCTTATTTTTTACTAAATATTTACCCACGTACCCATACAGTGTTTAAGTAATTGTCAGAGTTTTTCTCTACCTAACGCCTTTAAAAATAATATAGTCAAAGTATAAATTCAAGTCTTATAAAAACACGAAAAACGAAAAGTTTTAAAATAATTATGTTATTACTTTAATTAAATAAAACCTCTTAACCATAAAATATTTTATTTAAAACCTTATGCACATTTCGATTGCAAAGCAAGCATCTTCAGAGGAAAATATTACCTTAATAATTGTTATTCGTGTAATAATTTCCTCTGACGATGATTGCTTTGTATTCATAATCTACGAGTATATAGAGATTAAAAGGAGATGTTTTATGGTTAAGAGAGTTTATTTATTTAAAATAACAAAAAAAACCACAGATGCTACAAATCGTTAAATTTATTTCAACTCAGTGGTATTATAATATAAAAACAAGAACTTCCCTTAGGTATTTTATTTTCCTGAAAAGTTATAGTTCAATGTATTTTGTCACAGATGATCATGTTAACGGTTTCTATAAAAAGTAATTAAATATTTAACCAACATATAAGAAATAGTTTTATCCTTTGTACTGAGCTATTATTTCCAGAAATCCAATGGAAATTCGATCATATTTGCAAACTGCCAGTTAAATACGATTTCCTTGAGTAAAGGATGGCTTTATAGTTGTGGTAAATTGATTGTATGGTTCCAGGAGCAAGTGTACAACGCAACCACGAAGGGCCTAGTGAGGGACGTTTTAGTGGGGTACAACGCTACAGTGTTCGCGTACGGTGCTACGGGCTCAGGCAAGACTCACACCATGGTCGGCGACTCCACGCAACCCGGCATCATGGTCCGAGCGCTCAACGATCTCTTCCACTCCATAGACAAACTGGGACAGAAATATTCTGTGAGTAAAATACATTCTCTTAAACTAAAAGATTTCTTTTCGTTAACTTAATAAGCGTAAGCATTGTACAATACTGATAGAACTTAGTTTATATTCAACACAATATTGTTGGAAATGATTATATTCATTACGGCTTGCCGTAAGTTTCGTGTTAATTTCTTAAAGGGCATATATTAAACAAATTAATTAATAGAGCTGATTAGAGTAACCCTTTGCCTTCCTTAGTTGACATCTCCTCTGCAGTTGACACGTTTTGGATGTCCTCCATCTACAGAGGGCAAATATTAAACAAATTAATTAATAGGGCTGAGTAGAGTAACCATTTGCCTTCCTTAGTTGACATCTCCTCTGCAGTTGACGCGTTTCGGATGTCCTCCATCTACAGAGGACACAGATAGCTAAGAACAGAAGAACATTTGTATCTTTATACTTGTAAAGAGACCAGCAGAGGAGCAGAATATTATAACAATTAAAATTTACAAGAAACATAATTATTGTTAATGTAAATAAAATGGGAAATTAAATTCTGACAACAGTACTTTGCAAATATTACATCTAAAATTGTAATACAAACTTTACGTCAGTAAACAGAAATGTTATTAGAAAATTTAAAATATACAAACTTGGAGATTTAGAAAATTGGACGACTCAAGCAGAACATTTTTTTCAGTACTGTGCTTGTAACATATATAAATATTTACAAATAATTCATTGTTGATATCTTTTTTAACCCCCCGTACAAACCTTTAAGGCCTTTCTAACACACATCCCTTAACGTTATTATAGGTGTCGTTGTCATATCTGGAGATATACAATGAGAATATCCGGGACCTTCTCAACCCTTCCTCGGGCTTCCTGGACTTGAGGGAGGACACAAACCGAGCACGGAATATAACCATTGCCGGCCTGACTGAGGTGTCTGCCAACTCCACGCAAGAGGTGAGCACCATTGTTTTCTAGCACTCTGCACACCTACAAGAGTAACGGTATAGATTTATTAGAGTTTAATTCCCTAACTCCGCCTGTAGCAAAAGCGTTTTGATATATAAATGGGGGGGGGGCGTTTTTAGGTTACAATATACATTTCTTTAGCTAAAATGTTATAACATATTTTTCTTTAAAGGAAAAAGTTAGATGATTCAGTGCGTACATATATTATATATATATATATATATATATATATATAAATATATATATATATATATATATATATATATAGCAAGATATATTCTTACGTATTAATTATGAACTAAGTCAAAATACAAATACAAGAATTATAAATGAATTTACAATTGTTTGTAAATTCAATTATAATTCTTGTATTTGTATTTTGACTAAGTTCTGTATATATATGGTGAAATAAAACAACTTTCATAAGCAAGAATATATTACTTCATTTTAATATTTATTGAAGCTTTTCGCTAATTTACATTATAAGCATTTTCAAAACTTATACATTACTGTCCAGTTATGTGACTAGAGTAAGACTGGACAGTAATGTATAAGTTTTGAAAATGCAGATAATGTAAATTAGCGAAAAGCTTCAATAAATATTAAAATGAAGTAATATATTCTTGCTTATGAAAGTTGTTATATTTCACCATACATATTCAACAAGGAAAAATAATTCATCTCCCACATGAATTAAATAAACGTTGTCCCCAGCATTAAAACCTGATCCGTCCCACCCACTAAAACGTCCTGCCTTGCAGAAACCTCTCCTTAGATCCAGCCCAAACCAAAAAGCCCTGTTCCCATATTCCTACCCGCAGCCAGTATCGCGTGACAGACGCGGCATAACCTCGGGGGGCCACCAAACCCCCTCCTTCTTTGACTGACTAACTGAATTCATCTAAGGATTACAATGTATATATATATATGTGTGTGTGTGTGTGTGTGTGTGTTTGTGTGTGTGTGTGTGAGTGTGTGTATGTGTGTGTGTGTGTGTGTGTGTGTGTATGTGTGTGTGTGTATGTGTGTGTGTGTGTGTGTGTGTGTGTGTGTGTGTGTGTGTGTGTGTGTGTGTGTGTGTGTGTGTGTGTGTGTGTGTGTGTGTGTGTGTGTGTGTGTGTGTGTGTGTGTGTGTGTGTGTGTGTGTGTGTGTGTGTGTGTGTGTGAGTGTGTGTGTGTGTGTGTGTGTGTGTGTGAGTGTGTGAGTGTGTGTGTGTGTATGTATGTGTGTGTGTGTATGTGTGTAAATTGTAAGTATGTACAAACTCCTCGACCCGAGGAGGGGTATTTGACAAAATTTCAATCTCGGGGAAACATTCTAAACTTTATTTTGGGAAACAGTAACTTAGCTAATTAGCTTTCCTACGGCAGTGTGTAACAGTACATACGTAGGTACACAGGTGCCTAAATACTAACAGCATGAAGGAGGCCATTATTGGTTACAATAAAAGGTTGTGTCTTATATCCAAATGATTTAGTATTAAAGAAGGCATTTTATAAGTTTTCACGGTTAAACTTCTGATAATTGCTAATCTTGACTTTGACCTTTTTTTTATAAGTTGAAGTAATGCATATGTTCCAGCTGTTGGCAAAACTGTTAATTTACAATTTGTAAAACTACCCCTTAAACAAGACACCTTGAAACTTTGCGCTCTGAACTACAGATTTCAATATTACATTCCTTATCTATGCTACTTAAATTTACAATTTTATTCTTTGAGAGAAAATTTTCTGCAGAATGAGAGATTTATGAAAATTCTAAAATGTTAACATTAAATTATAGACAATTAGTGACTTGTTGAAATACAAACACAGCATTCTGTGAGAGGTATATTTACACTAATTTTTAAACATAAAATACGTTATTAAATGTCTTTAGTTCCAAACTACCGTTTCACAATTTGTGATACGCTTCCAACCCCAACACATATTGTATGTCGTGGCGCCATGCCCCTACCCATAGTTTATTTCCTCGTTTCAAGACCAAATAAATAAACACTTTAAATTTTCCAATTAGTTTCAATCATCTCACGTCACGTGAGCGATGACGTAACCATGGCTTAGTAATAACGTGTAACTCCATTATGCAAGAATGGCAAGGGTTTGAATAATAGATATTAATAGGGAAAAAGGTGATTTGAGTGCAGATAGTTACCGTGGTACCGAACCCCATTATCCGCCATTGATTGGGTTTCTGGTGAAGGCAGTAAATCCCGGCTGCACTGCGACACAACTGTTAAAGTTCCTGAAATGTGAAAGAGGATGTACATTTTCGCAGCTCCACAATGTCCCCAACTAAGGATTTAGTACAGTATTAACAGCTTTGAAGAAATCATAATCTCTTTTTAAACCCACATAAACTCCGGCCTCTCTCTCTCTCTCTCTCTCTCTCTTTCTCTCTCTCTGTTTTCCTTTGTTTCTCCCATCCTCATGTATATATATATATATATATATATATATATATATATATACACAACATATAAACATTTATTCTTATATTAATATATCATTTATAAAAATAACTCATAGGAATACATTTGTTTTGTAAAATAATATATTAAGTGATTTGTGAAATATAACTAATAGATGCACACAAGAGTGAACTCACAGTTATTCCACCATGAAGTGTGTGTGTGTGTGTGTGTGTGTGTGTGTGTGTGTGTGTGTGTGTGTGTGTGTGTGTGTGTGTGTGTGTGTACCTTTTACTACCATATAGAACTAAAATTAATTCATTAAATTCAATTAACGAATTAATATTTAATAAAACATAAATAACATCCTGCAAGCTTTAAAAAATATAATTGAACTTGAGTGGGTAAAAATACTTGAGTATTTTATTACAGAATAAAAATAAAGTTACATAAGACAAGATAAATAAATATTTTTAGGGAAAGTGCGATCTAATATAAGGATTTGAAAAAGCTTTTTACTTTCATTAAATTTTTCATATTTTCATTGTTTTGACTACTATTATTAATAATAATTACCGTGTTTCTTTTTTGCAGGTTTTGATAACTACTATGTTTTGCTCAATTATTTCTTTAATTGGATAACCATTATCGACTAAACGTAAGAGACAATCGAAGTTAATTCTGATATCGGTTTATACTGCTAGTTATTTCCCCCGCGACAAAGTTCACCTGTTAGTGTGTCTCGTGCCAACAATGCTGCGTGAGAGCCTCCAACGCCGACAGTAAACAAAACATCGTATTGACTATCTAATAAAGCTCTTCAGGATAGTGAATCCATTATAACTATAAATTTCCGAGAGCGGGTGAGTTTTTAATTCTCGGATCAATAAGCTTTATTTAGCGCCTGTGTCACGCGATAATCTGTCATTCACGAGTGGCGATAGTTGCATCAATCTAACCTAACTTTAGTGACTGTCACTATAATTTGCCTCTCAACATATCTAAAGTCTAGTTTGTCAGTTAAACTTGTATTGTCAATTTAGGTTCTATTTCAATTCCTTCTATTAGTTCACACTCTCTTTGTACATATCTTGTTCAAATGTTAATCATTAATAAAATACTTTTTATTCGTTCACTCAAGTTCAAATAATTTTTTTTTAACTTGTAGTGGATGTCACTTGATGTTAATATAGTTTTTTCAAATATTAATTTATTAATTAAATTTTGTTAATTAATTTTAGTTTTATATGCGAGACACTTTTCACAAAAGGGGCAAGGTTTTGCAATAGTTACATCGACCCATTTGGCTTAAAATAAATGATAACATACTATTTCATAAGACAGTTGGTTTTATTTTATAGGTTATGTGCTAGAACAGCTGTTTTAACGCATAGGTTTTTACTTTATTTATATTAATTGTATTTATTTAATAAAAAGTAAATCAAATAAAATATTTATTTGTTGACCAAGTAGGAATTAACTTTAAAAAATGTTCCTTTATGTTACTGGTGTTTGTAATATTTTTTTTAAGATTACTACTTTGTAATTTAAATATACATAAAAACGAAAAGTGTTTTTATTGAAAATTAAAACTAGAAACATTTAGTATGTTTGAGTACGGTATAAATTGAGGCTATCTTTGTTTTTTTCATTAAAATGTTTAACCCATTATCAAGTTTTATTATTTTTGTCTAACAAATTTATATAGCATTAGGTATATTTTTTTATTTAATTATGTCCGTATAATCGATTATCACGAATATTGCCACTAGTGCCCTATTCATAATGTTTGTGTAATTCCTAAACGAGTTCCAGTTGTAGAAGGTATAAACTTTAGTTGTTAATACGTAGTTAATAACTGAGCGCCCAGATTTCGCTAACGTGTTCTGAACGTGTCTCCTGCAGGTGATGGACTTGCTCCAGAGGGGCAACAAGGAGCGCACAATAGAGCCCACGGCAGCCAACAAGACGTCTTCACGCAGTCACGCTTTGCTCTCCGTCACGGTGAGGAAGAGCTCTCAGGTGGAAGGGCAGGCCAAGTTCCGTACGCGAACTCGACAGGGGAAACTCTACATGCTGGACTTGGCGGGATCAGAAAGGGCTTCCCAGACTAAAGTGAGTTATTTAGTGAATATTACATTAAAACAGACAAAACATGAACCTCGACCAACAACAATATAATCAACATTCACATACATAAGATACAATATAAAAGGAATAATAAAAATTGTAAAAATAACAATAGTAACGTAAAATACAAGAAACATAATCAATAAAATAAACCAATTGAAAAAAATGCCTCACATTTAATAACAGAATTTATATAATTGAATGGCCAGACTGTAATAAAATATAAATTGGCTAAACAAGAAAGAAATTTAAAGACAGATATAAACAACATTTTGAAGCATGCATAAAACCAAACATTTATAATTTAAAACTAGCAACACACGCTATCAAAAATAATCACACATTTTCCACAATAGAATATACATCTATTAAAGAAAGTACAAAAAGGTCTAAAAATGACAATCTGGTATTAACTAGAGTACTTTTGAAGATGATTACCCTGTAATCGATATGTAGGCTACATGAAATAATTGTAGTAAAATAAAGACTTCCGTATTTAGGTTAGTGGGTTTTATTTATTTAGTTACAAATTTATAAACATACAAATGAAATAATAGACGAATAAGTACAAACAAAGTTTTTTAAATGATATATTATTCAACTTAATAGACGATATTAAGCCCTAGACAAACCAAAACTAACTCAAGTGCTGTGAGACCGTAAATAAAACAGCACCGCTATACCACGTGACAAAGGAATTCATCCACTAATAATAATCAGTAGAGTATAACTAATGTTTATAATTTTGGCGATGAAATATTTATTCTTATATTTGACTAATTAATTAATATACTAGACCAAAACTGCATTCAAAAACTAGTTATATATATATATATATATAGATTAGATAATTATTTTTCCTGAAGATGCTGATACTTTTTTATCGGCGAAAAGCTTTGAATAAATATATTCATTAAAAGTATTCTTGTGTTTGAAATATTTTAAATTTATTAACTATATATACAAGAAAACATATCACCATATTTAATATATATATATATATATATATATATATATATATATATATATATATATATATATATATATATATATAATGGTTTCCTCAAAAGACTTGCACATAAAAATATAGATTTATATATTTAAGTGAGGGTGCTTGAAACGTTTTAAGAACATTATAAATAAATATTAAAGTTTAAACTTCTTAATATACTTCCTAACAATTTCATATCTTTCTTCTATATATATTACGTTACCAAGAAATAATACTGTACAGCGATGCTACGTTCATATTATGCCACTAATAGCTGCCTACTATATATCTCTGCAAGCAAGCATCCTTAGCAAAGCAGGTTACTTAGGCAAGCTGAATTCAGAAACTAGCTATCTAATGCACTTGATTTATGATAACAAGTAATATATAAAATAAAAAATGTAATTCTTACTTGGGTCAACAAAAAAATTGTTATTTCGTTACTTTTTGGTAAGTAATTACAATTAATATAAATAAAGTTACATGACCTATGCGTTAAAACAGCTGTTCTAGCACATAACCTATAAAATAAATTCAGCTGTCTTATGAAATCATATGTTATTACTTAATTTAAGCCAAACTTTAACGAAATCACTATATCGGATACCTTGCTCCTTCTGTGACAAAGTTTCCTCCTATATACAACTAAAATTAATTCATTAAATTTAATTTATGAATTATTATTTGAAAAAACTCTAATAACATCAAGTGTAACGCATTACAAGTTTAAAAATATGTATATGAACTTGAGCGGATGAATAAAAAGTGTTTTGTTAACGATTGAAAATATGATCGAGACATATATAAGGAGAGTACTGGTAGAAAGAATTGAAAAAACCAATGGCTTTAAAGTAGTCAAAGCATACGTAAGAAACAGAGAAAGCGCCTACCAAATCTAAGACTACTACTGATATACAACTATGCAATGAAAGTTGCATCTAAGCGACGAAGCAGTCTCATAGCACTCTCGTTCAAGGGATAATTAGGGAATAATTTATTGTAAGAATTTCAATACTTGTTTCGTTATATTTTTCATACTTTCTCTGACATAAAACCATTAGCGGTCGCGTGACTGCAGACAAAACAGTACCTTCAAATAACATTTATTAAATAGGACTTAGTAAGTTGATAAATATAACTTGAGCAAATAAAAGTCGTAACATTAGAGCACTGTGTTGAAAATGTAATAGGACTTAGTAAGTTGATAAATATAACTTGAGCAAATAAAAGTCATAACATTAGAGCACTGTGTTGAAAATGTAATAGGACTTAGTAAGTTGATAAATATAACTTGAGCAAATAAAAGTCGTAACATTAGAGCACTGTGTTGAAAATGTAATAGGACTTAGTAAGTTGATAAATATAACTTGAGCAAATAAAAGTCGTAACATTAGAGCACTGTGTTGAAAATGTAATAGGACTTAGTAAGTTGATAAATATAACTTGAGCAAATAAAAGTCATAACATTAGAGCACTGTGTTGAAAATGTAATAGGACTTAGTAAGTTGATAAATATAACTTGAGCAAATAAAAGTCGTAACATTAGAGCACTGTGTTGAAAATATAATAGGACTTAGTAAGTTGATAAATATAACTTGAGCAAATAAAAGTCGTAACATTAGAGCACTGTGTTGAAAATGTAATAGGACTTAGTAAGTTGATAAATATAACTTGAGCAAATAAAAGTCGTAACATTAGAGCACTGTGTTGAAAATGTAATAGGACTTAGTAAGTTGATAAATATAACTTGAGCAAATAAAAGTCGTAACATTAGAGCACTGTGTTGAAAATGTAATAGGACTTAGTAAGTTGATAAATATAACTTGAGCAAATAAAAGTCGTAACATTAGAGCACTGTGTTGAAAATGTAATAGGACTTAGTAAGTTGATAAATATAACTTGAGCAAATAAAAGTCGTAACATTATAGCACTGTGTTGAAAATGTAATACAATTTAACTTACTGCGTATTTAAAAAAAATAATATTTGTAATTTACGATAAGCAAAGCATGAACGAAAGAGTAATAAAAACCACAGGTATATGAAATCATACGTTACAAAATAATTTAATCAAATACACAATCTGTGTAAATACAGTAAACTCCCGATTATCCGTGGGCGGATTAACCGGGGTCTGCCATTGTTTTGCATATATCCAGTTTTTATTCCAATCAGATTCGTGTGTTTAAATTTCCAAACGGTGAATTACGACGTAAATACATATAAGGCTTAATAGAAGTTAAGATGAAGGGAATAGATATGTAAATATGTACGTACTAATTTTTACATTGAAAGGGAAGCATCCCGACGCAGGCCAGCAAAATAAAAGGGCGAGCAGACTACTCTATATAAGAGACAATGACAAAATGCTTGGACGCCCGAAAACCTAATGCGCATCATAAGATTGTAAACGAATGTCAGCTAATCTCGGCTATAAATAGTCTAGGACGTGACATATGCATTATCCATGTCTGTCATATACATTATCGATCTTTATGGCTTTGTGACACAAGTAAACACTGTGCGACAAAATGGTTAGATCTCACATTAAAGCTAAAATCAATGCTCACAAAAAAAAACGAAAGTGACAGATTGTTTTTGTATTATTTTTAAAGGAAATTAAATATGTACATACATACTTACTTTTGACATATACTTATGTACGTATTGTAAATAGTTAGACTTATAAATGTACATGTTATATTACATCGACATTTTAAATTATTTTCTGTAGTCTATTTATTTTGTCCTCTGAAGATTATTTGTGAATAGCATTAACCGGGGTCATTATTTGTGTAACTTATGGTATAATAATCGATTATAGCGGATTATCCAGGGTTGCCGGGCCACCCTATTCCACGGATAATCGGGAGTTTACTGTATTTAGGAAGTTTCATTTAAACATAACCTTTACATCACCTCTAAGCAAAGACGACAACAGCTGACGTTTCGCTTTCGAAAATCATCGTGATGCGGAGTCAGAGCGAAAATATAAAAGTTATAAAGATGGAAGAGAAGGAATTTTTACCTGTTCTCGTCAAAATTCTTAAGTGGTGACGTTACACGCTACCAAATTTGGTAGAAGTAATTGAAAAGTTTGATACACTCTTTAAATGTTAATCTTTAATAAATCCATTCCTCAAAAACAAAAATACAAATATTGAATGGAAAATGCATAAATTCATACTTTCCATTTTCATTAAAAATTTTGCAAAACTATTAGCTCTAATTCGTCATTTGTAGTTCAAATTTTGCTATTAAATGTAAATATTTTGCATTATTGTTTCTTGTAGTATATCAAAATATTAGATAATTTTTCAATAGTCAAGATTAAATGTTTTTTTTCAAAATTTCTGTAGACGTGGCTATAAAAGTTTTCACTTCTGTCGGCACGTCCCAGAGTGCCATAACCTAATTTTGTTATATGCTTAGCTATAAGATGTTGGTTTGGTTGTTGCAGAACCGTGGCAAGAGGCTTCTAGAGGGTGCCCACATAAACAGGTCCCTCCTGGCCTTGGGGAACGTGATAAACTCGCTCAGCGGTGGTGGTAGTCGTTACGTCAACTACAGGGATTCCAAACTGACCCGGCTCCTGCGCGAAGCTCTGAGTGGGAACTGTAGAACAGTGATGATCGCTCACGCATCGCCTGCATCGTTGCACAAAGAAGAGTCCAAGAATACTCTGGTGTACGCTGCCAGAGCCAATGGAATCTCACACAAGGTACGTTGCCGCGTAGCCAACGCAATACACGATATCGGTCTCCATAAGGTTGTACATTTTACTTTATATTATTTCCCAGGTTGAGCGCAATGTGTTGGACGTGTCCTTCCACGTGTCGCAGTACCGGAACATTATCTCGGACTTGCGGACAGAGATCTCGCGCCTGCGCAGGAAGCTGACGGAAGACAGGCCCAGCTCGGCGGACTTGAGGAACGGCGGGTCTAATACTCGCCAGGTCAACATGATCAGAGAATTAATAGTGTCTACGTTTAGAGAACAGATGAAACTTAGGTGAAGCAACGCACTATCTTTATACTTAATTAGAGCTTTATTCAATTGCAGTAAATGTTTGTAAGATTGTGATTTTACTGATAGGTCACATTAAATAAATATTTTCCAAGTATTATCGTTTCCTTTATACTTTACACTAAGAAAATGTAATAAATGATCAAGTAAATTCACAATCAGACATTAGTTTTAAAAGTTTATAATTGTTGAGTAAATAAACGGATGAAATTAAGAAGTCTGCGCTGAGAACAGGTAATGAGGAGAAGTTTAGTTGTGGGGCGGGCCTAACAGTATATAAGGACGACTTCAAAATTTAGGCGAACAGCACAGTTTAAATTTTGATAATGGAGTTGATTCGAAACGCGTCAACAAAGAATAATATTTTGATATTTGTAAAAGCATAAGAAGGAAAGTCAAATCTATACCAATATTTTTAATATCTTTAAACTTCACAGTTCTTTTAACTTTTGTTAGAACAAAGAATATTTTACTATAGTTTGATTTAAAGCAAAATATGAACGGCTATGTGGCGGGGTAGGGATGCAGTGTTGTCAGTATGAAAACGCTGTGACATGCTAACTTGCCACTCCCAGCGGTTATTACCATAGATTGGCAACAATCCTCACCGACCCGGTAAAATGTGGATTTCCCATTCGCCGATCCCACACCCTTCTGATCGATATCCCTTTCGTAGACTCCTATTCTGTTTTAAATTAAACTAAAAAGCTTGTTTTTTTCATTTTTAATTTATATAATTTAATCTCATCCATGACGTCCAACAAGTTGATTCATAGTTCAGTTCTTGAGCTATGTTTTATTTTATTATAAGTTTATTTTAAATGGATATAAATTATAGATTTAAAAGGGACTTTCTTAAAAATGACTTTAATGCCTATATTAAACATATGTAAGCACTTTCTTTTACATTTCACTATGTAATTATGCGGCGTAAACTCAAGTATACTCGTAACTGGGATTTGTTGCAGACGGCGGCTAATGGATATCGACGGGCATTTGTTGTCTCTTGGAGTGGAAGCGGAGAGACAGCATCAGATCATCAGCCAATGGGAGTCGAGGAACAACAAGCTCTACCACAGCAAGAAGGAGTCCAGGCCGAGTACCACAAGCACAGATATTAACGGTATTTCTAGGTTATGTTTCGCTTAAGTTAATATTAGCTCAGTGGTTAGAGTATTGTCGCAGGGTAGTTTCTAAATAGAAAGACCGCCGGGAGCAAGTGCACACGCCCAGTATTCTAGATCGCGTGTCTTTGCTATCAAGAATTAAGGCTGGTGGAGTTTCAAGTTTAGAATAAATAAATATGTATTTACTATTGACTATTTAGAACTCTGTGATTTCTAAAATTGTTCACGATTAGTGGCTCTGAATCTTGGATTACATTCAAGGTTTTCACAGCTCTTTTAACGACCGCCTCCTTAACGAATGAAAAGTATAGAATATTGTGTTTAATGATATTATGGTACACTTGAGATTTGTGTAGATCACGGCCTTTGGCGCTAATTTTATTGTAGAGTTATGGATTGCTAATGTTGGCTCTCATTATTTTTCTTTAATTTATTACTTTAATTTATTTTCTGCCACAATCGCCTCTTCGATTCATTTTGTATACATTAGTATCACTTTTGTATTATTGTTTAATAGTCGGTGAATATAATTTTTTCGACGCAAAACTTTTATTTCAAAAATATCTTTATTTTATTTCAGAATATCCTTATTAAGGACGACTGTAATCCTGGGGCGAATCTTTGGACAACGTCTAACCCAAAACATACAACCCTTCCCTTCGAGCTTAGTAGATGCTGCTGTTACCGTATATTTTGAATACTCAGAATATCCACAGCCATTTTCCTTTCCAACCTATAAGATTATTTCCCTTTTCTATAAGATAAGGCCAGGTCATTCCTTAATCGAAAGTTAAGGCCCGGTTCTGCCCCTGCTGTAACAATTGGGGGCACTCTGCGTTATCCTAAATAGTTGTCACACCATTGTTGATCTTACTAAACTTTAAAGAGAATTTCTGCCGCACACTAGTAACCTCTACTTTATAGTAACTTAATAGTTTATTGCGTAACAGGCTTTACGGTTTATAGGTCATTACAGTTTATAGCCCCTTACAGTTTATGGGTCCCTGCAGTTCATATGTTCTTAGAGTTTACAGTTCCTTGCCGTTTGTAGTTCCTTACAAATTATAAATCCTCGCAGTTTATAAATTCATACAGTTTACAGGTCCTTACAGATTATATATGTTCTTGCTGTTGATAGGTTCTTAGAGTTTACAGATCTTTACAAATTAGGCTACAGGTCCCCCAGTTTATAGGTCCTTACAGTTTACAGGTCCTTACAGTTTATAGATTCTTATAGTTTATAGTTCTTTACAGTTTATAGGTCCTTACAGTTTACAGGTCCTTACAGATTATATATGTTCTTGCTGTTGATAGGTTCTTAGAGTTTACAGATCTTTACAAATTAGGCTACAGGTCCCCCAGTTTATAGGTCCTTACAGTTTACAGGTCCTTACAGTTTATAGATTCTTATAGTTTATAGTTCTTTACAGTTTATAGGTCCTTACAGTTTATAGGTTCTTAGAGTTTATAGGTTTTTATAGTTTATAGTTCCTTGCCGTTTATAGTTCCTTGCAGTTTATAGCATCTTGCAATCTATAGTTCCTTGCAGTTTAATGTTCCTTTTAATAATTATTGGTTCTTATCGTTTATAGGTCCTAACAATTTAAAGGTTTTTACAGTTTATAGGCCTTTACAATTTATAGGTTCTTACAGTTTATAACTCCTTGCAGTTTATAGTTCTTTTTAAAAATTATAGGTCCTTAAAGTTTAAAGTTCCTTGCAGTTTATAGTTCTTTTTAAAAATTTTAGGTCCTTACCGTTTATAGGTTTTTATAATTTATAGTTCTTTGCAGTTTATTGCTACAAAAACGCTTATCTCCGGAAATGCATAAAATAAAATTTTTGATAATTTAATTCTGGAAGCAAAACATTTTAGTACAGTGCGATCGATGTTTCCTCTACCTAACCATGTTTTGTTTTCTTTATAGATGTTTGGGGAGAAAGCAACGAAATAAACATGCACCAAGCGTGGTCTGAGCTGAGCTACATAGAGAGGGAGCAGGAGAGGTACGTTTCGCTTCGCTCGGCGACTCTCAAGGACCTGGACGAGTCTCGTCAACGGTCGGTCATGCTGGAAAACGTAAGGAGAGTGTTTGCTATATGTTGGTTAATACATTTTAAATTTATCCGCGTCCCGTAAAATAAATCCTAAACATATACCATTATAACAGCTAATTATAGGTTTAATTAATCAATTTATTGAATGGCAGGAGCTTCCATTAAAAGTTGACTCTGAAACGGAAAGGGAGATGTTGAGCTTACTGTGCCGAGTGCACGAGCTAGAGGCGGACAAGATGGCGCTGCAAGGTGAACGCTTGGTCGAGACGCACGAGCTGCGCAGGCGCGGCGAGCTGCTGCAGAGGTTCCACCGGCAACAGAAGATTACTGACGACATTATTACCCGCCAGAGGCAGCTGATGGAAGGTACGTGCCACTGATAAAATACTTTCTGTGTTGTTACTAAAGGAACGTAAAATGGGTCCCGAGTTTGCACTATCTGGACCTAGCAAATCAGATGGAACCTTGAGGTTCGAAAATTTAACGACTCGGAAGGTTCTATTAGTCCCAAGTGTTTCTGAAAGCGTGTTTGAAACCGTAGTGCCTGGTTGGAGCTCGTCTCGTCACAGGGGCGGGCTGGTCACCCCCAGTCCAAGCTTTAGGAAGGTATCAGGACTCTTGCAGACTGGTACCACGGGTCGTGTTGCCAAGCTCACCTTCTCCGTCCTGACGCTAGTCACCCGGGCAGGAGTCAATAGTTTGAGCTTGGATTCGTAGGGCAGCGGTTTCATGTGCTAGGTGGGAGATGCCCCACATAAGGATCTATCTTTGTGTTCTTTGACACGAAATACCTTGTCACAATTTTTCTTGTTTTTTATCACCTTTCGAGACGATGCGGAACTGCAAAACTACCCTAGACCAAATTTCTAACTGTGTACATCAGGCGTTAAAGTTCCGTTGACAGTGATGGTCCTTCTGTCATTTGTTTGCCTCTTTGCCTTATCTTGATTATGATTTTAATATTTTTCCAAATTCTCAAAAATTATTTTCTAGCTTTAACTAAACTCAGCAACATTATAATTTTTATTTAGTTTAGTTATATTCATCTTATCATTGAAATAAGTTTTAAGAAAATAACAAAACTCTAACCCATGATTATTACATCTACTTTTAAATAATACGCAACAAAACAATTCATTGCTTACAACTTTAAAAATATAACCTTCCAAAATGTAACCTTTCCTTTCAGGATAACCTATAAATTAGGATTAACAACCTCGCCCCGACTTTACTTCGCGGATAGGGAATATGTGTGAACACCTAAGCAGAGTTATTCTTACAATGCAGATACCCTTTACATAACACTGTTGGCAACTATTTAATGTTTAACCGTTTCAGATGGCAAAGTGGATCTTCCTAAGGACCTCCAGGAGCTGTACAAACTCTACCAGCAAGAGATACACGCGACCACGTACAACACAGACACGGCCGGGCTGCCCTACACAGCCTATGACTCTCTCCCTCCGATAACCAAAGAGTAAGTACTGTATTATAATACGTTAGACTTAGCCGCTGCCTTCAAATATTACTTTCAACTTTTAGTTCGTGAAAAAACTTTTAACGCGTTTTAAAACAGTCAAAACTTGAGGAAATCAAATCTTCTGTGATAAATTTTTATCACATTTATACGTTAAATTGATATTGAGTCGAAAATAAAGAACTAAATTCTAAACTAGGTGTTTTAAAATGTAAAGCACTAATAACTACAAAAAAAAAATAATAATAAGAGGATTTCTATAAAATATCAATATTTTTCAGTGTGAAAACCATGATTTCGAAATATACTCCTGAGAACTGTTCAACCCGGGGAACTAGCTAACACTGAGTAAGAGTCATGGGTGAAGATGAGCAAGAGTGTAGGAGAGGAGTAACAGAATGCCAACTTTCCCCTGTCATGAGTTCACTGCTCGCGCTTGTACATTGCCTGAAGTACATCCCTACTTAGTTTATTATAATATATAATGTAATGATATTGCAGCCGGAGGGTCAACGAATCTAGACAAAATTGTGGCACGGAAGTACTTCACAGAAAATTAAGTATCAATTTACTCATTAGCCCCGCCACTCTTACTATAAACATCAGTTTCACGCATGTCAGGGCTCAGGCTTAACCTCATGAGATGTATTGCACCCTATCATACGACATTCGTGATAAATCTTTATAACCAAAATGAGTTTACAACACTACAACATTTTAAATCCAAAATAAATACAAAAGATTTGGAAAATTTAACACTTTTAATATAATTATTTTCCTAATTTGTTCAGAAAATTTTATAAAATAATAACAAAAAAATATAAATCAATAAATGTTATTCACAAAAAACGTTTTAGTTACCACAGATGCCTCAGAGAACAGTTTTCTTATAATTTTTCAACACCAACATTTCTAATAAACCAATTATCTTATAACCAAATCTTATAATTTATATTTCAAATATACAATAAATTTTAATATGAACAACACACATTTTCTGTTTTAAAACATGAAAATTCATCTGAAGTTAATAACCAAATAAATAGGTTTTATTTGCACATTAATAAATTAATTTTTCGATACCAGTCTTTCACCAAACACATTAAAATCTAATGCTCTGGCTGAAACACATTCTCTCGTCACCAAGTTTAGTCTTATTATTAACAGAGATGTAATTTTAATTATATACTTCGTCTATTGTATAAAAATTCACTTTTGATTCCATGTCTCTGGTTGATCTCTCAGCGCTAATATACTCTTGCTTTGTGAACCTTTCAGAAACAACGTTTTATTCGAGGCCTCGTCACGAGTCACCACAGCCGTCAATAGAAATGCGGAGAACGATCTGGTGCTGAGGACGCCTACAAGGTACGTGTGCTCATTGCATTACGATTAGTGTAAAGAATGTGATTGTTACGTCATCACAACTACAACAATGAATCGATTGCGAGAGGTTTTTGCTCTGCTACTAACTAGGACATAGAAAGATGCGATGAAAATAAAAATTGGAAATAAATAATTTTATTTATTCATTTTAGTAGCGAAGTAAAGACTTATATTGTAATTCATTCACGAAAATATCAGCTGATAAAGTTAATCACTGTGTAAATCAGTAGATAAGGATTTTTAAGTTTTAAATTAAACACCCATATTCGTAAATACAAAATATATCGAAATATAACTAAAATAGGGCTTTATGTCATTAGAAAGTTAATTATCATAAACATTATCGATCAGCTCTATTTAAATGTCCAAGTGTCGTTTTACAAATATGTTTAGTACAAACGCACTCTGATCTCTGATACTAGTATTTTGGAAATTATTAAATTAATTAGAAACTAAAAAATATGTCTCTGGATCTCTCTCTTCTAAAGCGTCTTACTAAAACTTACTTTCTCAAAGCATATTCAATACCAACTGATCCTCAACTCCTTCCTAACGCCAACTGTCTAAATCTTCCTTAACACCAACTGATTTTCTTAAATCTTCCCTATTACCAACTGTGAGTTTAATTTTTCCTCGTTACCAACCGACTCTTTCACTCCACCCCAACACCAACTGTCTCTTTAACTCTTCCTTAACGCCAACTGATTCGCTCAACTCCTCCCTAACGTCAACTTACTCTTTAATTTATTCTCAACTCAAACTGATTGTTTTAACTTCTCTCTAACACCAACTGTTTCCTTAATTTTTCTATAAAACATTTTTCCTTAATTTTAAATGCTTCTCTCAACCTCTCTCTAACGCCAACTGTACCTTCAATATTTCCTTAACCCCTACTGATTCTCTTTTCTCCTCCCTAAAGATTTTCACCAATTGACTCTTTTAAAAGAGGCATTTTGTGGAGAATATAAGAAAGCCAGAGAAACAATTTGGGGTTGTAGGCGCATTTGAAAGGAGGATTATTATCATATGAAAAATATTATTAATGGTAAGAAAAAGGTTAAGAGTCAGTTGGTGTTTATTACAAGTATACATTTATTACACTTTATTACATTATAACTTATTGTGTGATATTTTTTGTTCCAGCGGCTCCAATGGATCCAGCGAGTGGGACACAAGTCTGCCGCCCTTAAAGACATCAAAAAACAACAAAAAATCAAACAAAAACCGGATGTCACCGCCTTCCCCTGTCTTGTTTCCCCCAATTTCAAATAATTTCAAAACGTAATATAAAAATAAAAAATTCTTGGCTGTAAGACAAACCATAATGGCAACACCATTGACTGGAAATTATTTGATAATGCAAGAGAAAGCCCCGATAAAATTAATTGATGTTTCTCCTTGGAAGTTCTCCAGAAGGGTGTCGGACATATGGGAGTTGTTATGTAGCGTCGGTATGATCTACTGGTATGAATACATGGGCGAGATATTTTACACAGAATGACGTAACAATATATTCGCAAACATCATAGTTTAGTTACCAAGCAGACATATATCGGCTAGTCATTCAAGTACAGTGAATATTTCACAGTGACAATATTTGACTGGTGGATTCTTGTAAGTAGACATTTGGGTTAGTCTCGCGTTGCAAACTAGACTTTCCTGTTTGGATTTTAGTGCCTTATTCTACAGAGCTTTACGTCATTCCTGAATAAATTGAAAATATCCCGGGCGTGTTCTCGTAACAGAGAATATCGAGTAGATTTAACCGCTCATTGCAAACGTTGGCAGCCCTGGTCTGGACTCCTCGATTTTATGGTAGTCGTGATTGTAACGATCAGCATTACCAACATAACGAATACGTCAGGCTGTTAGCAAAGAGTCTTACGAAAAGCCTTTGTATCTACGAATAATATTATTTTTACGCAGTTGTACGCTCTTATTTTTATTCTCAAGACTAGAAGTACAATAAATTTCTTAATAAATACACAAAAACCTCTTAACCACAAACTTTCTTTAATTTACCCTAATGTACATTTTAGTTACAAAGTAACCATCCTCAGAGGGATAACATACAAAGACTGATTAACGCTAAAAAAAAGTTAGTTTTTTTTCTAGCGTTAATCAGTCTTTGTATGTTATCCCTCTGAGGATGGTTACTTTGTAACTGAAATGTACACTAGGGTAAATTAAAGAAAGTTTGTGGTTCAGAGGTTTTTGTGTATTTATTATTAAATTTCAATCACAGTATATTCCTAATAAATAGTAATAAATTTCTGTTACAAGTAGTTTGTTTAAAAAAAAGTTGAATTAATTATTTTTCAAAGCTCTTTATACTAAAACAAAAACTACAAATAAAGCTCAAACAAAACTAAATGTGAGAGTGTCCGTGACATAATTCTCTGAGGCTTAAATACCTCCCTAGCTCCCTCTACTGTGAAAAAGAGTAGCTTTGACTAGAATACAAGAGAGTAGCTCTTTCTCTCTCTCTTTCTCTCTCTCTCTCTCTCTCTCTCTCTCTCTCTCTCTCTCTCTCTCTCTCTCTCTCTCTCTCTTGTTACAAAGGGTAGATCTGCAGATAGAGTGAAAGATAACATCTGTGTCTCGCTTTCACTCTCTTTCTCTATTAAACAAAACAAAGAGAAGTTCTGAAGGTAGAGTATGAGTATAAGAGAGCCTCTCTCCCTCTCTCTCTCTCTCTCTCTCGGTTTCTCTATTGTAACAAAGAGTGGTTCTGTAGGTACAGTACAAGAGAAATATTTGCTCTCTATTTCTCTTTCTCTATTGTAACAAAACAAGAGTCAATCTGATAGTACAGTACAACAGAATATCTTTCGCTCTTTCTTTCTCTATTGTAACAAAGAGAAGTTTTCCAAGTAGATTACAAGAGAGAACAGAGTAGCTCTCTCTCTCTCTCTCTCTTTCTCTCTCTCTCTCTCTCTCTTTCTCTCTCTCTCTCTTTCTCTCTCTCTCTCTCTCTCTCTCTCTCTTTCTCTCTCTCTCTCTCTCTCTCTCTCTCTCTATATATATATATATATATATATATATATATATATATATATAATACGTTTTCTTGTTTAATAATTTAAAACAACATAGGTTATTCAAATACAAGAATATTTATTAATTTATATCCAAAGCTTTTCGTTGGCAAACAGTACCAACATCATCAGGAATGAAAATTACAATTGATTGTAATTTTCATTCCTGATGATGTTGGTACTGTTTGCCAACGAAAAGCTTTGGATATAAATTAATAAATATTCTTGTATTTGAATAACCTATGTTGTTTAAAAAAAAATATATATATATATAATAAATTAAAAATATTTCAAAAACAAGAATACCTTTAATGAATATATTTATTCAAAGCTTTTCGCCGATAAAATAGTACCAGCATTTTCAGGAAAATAATTATCTAATAAAATATTTTTACAAAATTAAATTATATGCTGGTACTATTTTATCGGTGAAAAGCTTTGAATAAATATATTCATCAAAAGTATTCTTGTTTTTGAAATATTTTTAATTTATTAACTATATTACAAGAAAACATATCACCATATTTAATATATATATATATGAAGTTAATATATTACTATGTGAGTAATTTTATCCACCATTAAGTGCAATAATTTTACCTTGAGTGATGAGGCACCTTTCGGTCGTTGACCATTGTCGAATCCTGTTGGATTCGACAATGGTCAATGACCGAAAGGTGCCTCATCACTCAAGGTAAAATTAATGCACTTAATGGTGGATAAAATTACTCACATAGTAATATATTAACTTCATAAAGTCAGTGCAACGGAAAAACAATGGATAATGTTAAATATCAAGAATATATATATATATATATATATATATATATATATATATATATATATATATATATATTGTATCAAAGAGTAGTTCTCCAAGTAGATTACTATAGAGAACAGACTAGCTCACTCTCTCTCATACACTCTCTCTCTGTCTGTCTCTCTCTCTCTCTCTCTCTCTCTCTGTCTGTTGTAGAGTACCTCTGAGTGTAAGAGAGTAGATGTCTCTCTGTCTGTCTGTTTCTCTCTGTTCTAAGAAAAAGTAACTCAGAAAGCAGAGTATAAGTGAATGGCTTCCTCTACTCTCGCAGACATATGCATAAATTTAGGGCAAGACTTTTGCATAACTCACTGAAAGTGTAACGAATCAGTTCTAAGAACTAAACTCTAATTTAATAATGCATTCCACTTTACACTTCCCCTCTGAGGATAAATTTTATAACGAAAATATTCTTGGATTAAAATAATCTCTAATACTTCTAAAACAAGCTTTCTATTTTAAACCTCTTTGTTTTACTCTGATCATTTAGAAATATACAGGAAAATAATATTTTTAAAATACCCCTATCAATATTGATACCTCCTTCAGATTTTTGGCAGTCCAGGATAAACAATGTACAAGACAACGAACCATTAAATCTGTTATTCCTGATTAAAAAGTATTAAAATTGTTCTTTAATAAAAGTCATAAACTTTGCTTTGAAAGAAAATTATAACATAAAAAAATAAATGTACAACGTTTAAAATATAATATTATGCTGATAAAAATATGTGAAATTAATTTAACTAATTAAATATTTTAAAATGTATTTTATTGTAGTACAATTAAAACAAAGGTAATTGCATATAATGTTAAATATAGCGTTTTATTACTGAAAAATCAAAATAATTAATTTTAGTGTCAAATTTTATACGCATAGATTACAGATTAGATTTGTATGCATCTGTGCTTATTTATTTTGTGTTCAATTTTAGAAAATTATACTCTGTATGATATATTATATAAACATTATTTATATAGCTTTTATATAAACAATATTTTAGCCATTGTTATAACCTTAATAAGGAGAGTAAATATATAAAGATAATTTGTAGGTATACTTAGCAAATAATATGTTAAACATTAGGCAGTTTTTACACTTTCTTAGAACTTATGATAGATTTTATTTTATATTTAATATATTTCGGATATAAAATCGTCTTTATGGGACTGTGGTACTTTACGTATGTAGTGGTATAAATACACTCATAAAGTCTAAGCTGCTGTCTCCTCTGCTTTGGTCGCTAAGGTAACAATTGCCAAGATTTAAGAAAGTCATTGTTAATGGAGCAGTCATTGACCTAGCATTCTCAAACGTCTATAAGCCAAAACTGTAACTGCAAAACGTATTTAGTTCCTGTAAAATCAAAAATTGTCGAAAAAACGATAAAGCAAATAAAAATCAACTTTGTTTCACATAGATCTTAAAAATATTTTCCTGAAGAGTGCATTCAGCTCTTCAAGTAAATTAAAGTTATATTCCAAAATAAATTACAATGAAAATATTGGAAAGAATTCCAATACCACAAAAATAACAAATAAAACAAGTTACTTAAGATTAAACCCTTATGTACATTTCGATGACCATGTCATCATCATCAGAGGGTCTTATTACAAAATACAATCTAGCACACAAGAAGTTACAAACTAGAATCATTCTTGTAACTTCTTGTGTGCTAGATTGTATTTTGTAATAAGACCCTCTGATGATGATGACATGGTCATCGAAATGTACATAAGGGTTTAATCTTAAGTAACTTGTTTTATTTGTTATTTTTGATTATTTTTGTGGTATTGAGGTTCTTTCCAATATTTTCATTGTAATATATTGTACCACTATGCTCTTGGTATTGTATATTCCAAATTAAAGTTTAACTAGTGATAATAACTTGAAAAGTCAAAACGCGTGAAGAAACTAAGTTTTAACTCTAAAAAAAATTAGGTTACTCAACAAACTAGTTTTGGGAACAGTGACACCATCATCACTTGGTTTACACCAGCCATCGAACAAAATATCAACCTACAAATTAAACAAAATCTTTAGCAAAATCAACAACTAACCCCCTAAGTACCCCTTACCTACAAGAATATTGATTATTTTGTACGTAGAGGAGCTGTTTTATTTGCGGTATTTAAATCTGCATCATAAATATATCAACTGTTTAGGTTAAACACCAACTGGCGTCCCAAAAAAACTACATTAGTGTGATTCAGCATTGATGATGGTAACATTTTCACCGAAACTAGTATGTTACATAGATATTCAATGAGTAATATCTGTAAAGCTACATTTATGAAAATAATAAAAGTTGGAAAACATATTAACTGGAAATCATCCAAATGTTAAAAACGAAAAATGTTTTTGTTAGAACTGTGTGATGACAAAGCTCTTTCTACTACTCATACTGAATAAAGAAATATTTGTTAGATAATGTTATCAGGCTAGGTAATATAATACCTGTTTATCTTAGTACATTCCCGTGTACCGAAATACAATCTCCTATGCATGGTTGTGAAAATCAAATCAGATGTATATCATGAACAAATAACAGTACAATATTTTCTCAAAGAATAATAAAATGTCTTAAAAACACAAATTTGTTTTAATTATCCAACACTTTTTGTTAATAAACTTACATTGTTGCAGTCGTTGGGACAGAAGTGTATTCTTTATTAGAATCTAGTTAATAAAAAAAAAATAGTTAATAGAAAACCTTCATTATATGTTAAAAGGTTTACTGATTAAAAAAATTATCCAACTAATTTATTCGAAATCTGTTTTTAAAAGCTTCCAGACGCGCCTAAGATTAGAAATTATTAGAATTTTAACTTAATAATAAACAATAAATAAAGTAATATAAAGTAAATGTCAGCGTCATTACTCTCAACGTCATCGTCAACATCATTAATGCCATCAGTGTTCAGAACTACGGCCTGGAGTGAGCAATAAATATAGATATATTCAAAAGGATATATTATCTACGGAATTACCTGATATTCATTAACTACGAATTCTTCAGTATAAGTTAACTACGCAGAAAGTTACTGTAAAGTAATAACAGTGGTAACAATACCGTGGCAACGACCTGATTATTGGTTGGCTAGTGACGTCATCACGTGTTTTCATCCATCTCCCTGGTATTTCATTAGTAACACAATAGTAGTGAGGAACGTTACTATGGCAACGCCCGATTATTGGTTGGCTAATTACGTCATCACGTTTTTTCACCCTCTTCTTGGTATTGCATTAGTAACACAATAACAGTGAGGAACGTTATTATGGCAACGCCCGATTATTGGTTGGCTAGTTACGTCATCACGTTTTTTCACCCATCTTCTTGGTATTGCATTAGTAACACAATAACAGTGAGGAACTTTACTATGGCAACGCCCGATTATTGGTTGGCAAGTTACGTCATCACGTTTTTTCACCCATCTTCTTGGTATTGCATTAGTAACACAATAACAGCGAGGAGCGTTACTATGACAACGTCGTGTTATAATTACTATTCACTGGATTGTGACGTCATCACAATATTCTTTATATCAAGATGGAGTTACTCTTTGAGCAATAAGTAAAATAATAATTTCCTTTATTGTAACGAAATAAGGATATTTTTTACATTGTGAAGGAATTATCCAAGTTTTCACTTCTACTAAACTATTGTAATGAAATTTTGGATCCTGCTTGAGAATAAAATTAACAAAACAAGAAATGTATATATTTAATATGTCTGACACAAAATTTCCTAACTATCCCATGAAGAAAACATAAGATTTAATCAAGGTTTGGTATTTTTAAAACGTCCGTCGTCGATTTACTAGTCCAGTTGTAGCAGATGGTTTGACCGTAGTTAATGATTGTAACACACACCATATCGCTGCAGCACTGGTAGTCGCCTTTACACTGAAACAGAAATGGTTGGATCAATTCTAGAAATAGTTTTAATAGCAGTCAAATCATTTAGGAATCTGAAATTTAATATCGCTAATATGTTATACGTTGTAAAGTGTCTCAATATGATGGCATGATAAATTAACCATGTTGAAGCTTAAAACACTTTCAGTGCGAGGTACAAGAATGCCTGGCAGAACGCGCCCGTGTCACTGGCGTGTGACTGCATGTGAGCTGTAGCTGCCCGCTTAAAAACGACCCACGACTTCTACACATACCTAAGATTGTTTGTTATTTATTGAAGCTAATTTACCATCGAATTTATCTAATATCGACCGTCTTATGATAGTCAGTGTTTTGACAGTCCTTATCAGGTTTGTAGGGAAGTATTCATACTAAACCTTTACGTCCCGCCTCGCCTACTACGATCTCTCAAGGTCAAGTGCACGGTTACGTGGTCCGCATTTTACATTCGGCATTGTGTTATGTGAAAATGTAAAAGACAGAAAGATGGTGAACAGAAGAATGGTGGAAAGGAGCATCTAGTTCCACCTTGTCACAGAACAGAAAGATAGACCTTATGTGCATTTCCAATCTAGCACTACCCCCACGAATCCAACCTTAAACCCGTGACCTCCGCCCGGGTGCTAGCTACAGGCCCGAGAAGGGAAGGGCTTTGAACCACGACCCGTGGCACTAGTCTGCAAGAGTCTTCCGACCTTGCTATAAGGCCTAGACTGGTGACGCGTGACGCGTGATGCGTGTTACCGAAATAAAATTTCCTATTGCAAATTCCAGAAAGCCGTTCAGAAATGTAAAACTTCCTTTGTAACGGAGAAGTATGAACAGCCTAGCGCTACGTAATTCCGCACTGTAGTTCGTTTTCGGCTAATTATTTGGACAAGAAATAATATGAACTACAGAACAATCTAAATGAATAACAAGGTAGTCATGAGAAGGCCTGCAAGTAATTTGTCATACAAAATAAAACCATGAATAACAAGGGAAGTCAATATACAATATGAAATTCAACTATTGACAAAATTATAAGACGTAACGAAAGTGCTTATATCGGAAGAACAATGGTTTTATTAAGCCCGGAAGCATCTTTATTCTTTTATTGATACTTATGGTGTTATTAGTACCCTACCAAAAATGTTTGTTCTCCTAGTCTGTGTTTAGAAAGTGATATTGCTTTTATTTTAGAGAAATTCAATACAACAAAAATATTCAAAAATAACTGATAATACAAGTTACCTAAGATTAAACCCTTTGCACATTTTAGCGACCATGTTATCATCATCAGAAGGTCTTAATACAAAATTATAATCTAAAAAATAATTTTTAGAATGTAACTTATTGTTTTCTAGATTGTTATTTTGTAATAAGACCCTCTGAAGATGATGACATGGTCACTGAAATGTGCAAAGGGTTTAATCTTTATTATTTTTGTGGTATTGGGGTTGTTTTATTCTAAACGTAGGCAGCACAAGAAATGTAGATAAAAGTAGATAACATTAAAAGTCTTTAACAATTCAATTTCCCTTGAATATCCATTGTATATCTTAATATCCTGTAGACATGGCACTGTACACTTTTATAAAGAGCGAAACATAACCTTGTTTATTATATTCTTAACATGTTTAATTTAATTTTTACTAAAGTAAAATTGGGTTTGGTTTTTATTTTTATCTAGTTTTACCCACTATTTTTGGTTCGAGATATTTATAAGTACTTTTTTTACTTAGAATATATGATTAAAATAAATACCTAAGTATAAAAAATTCAGAGTTGCGTCATATATTGTATTCATTTACCTAGAATTATTTATTTTGCGTAATGAATCAGGGGATATATATATATATATATATATATATATATATATATATATATATATATATATATATATATTGTTCATGAATTCATCATCACTTAATGCGTTCTATATTTAATTCGTCTAACCTAAATACATTTTCATTTAACAAAATATTTATATAGAAATGAAATTTCTAACTATAAATAACATATTTTTCATTAAAACAAAATATTAAAAACCCATTATTAATTGCTTACGCTTATAGCGACGCTCAACGAATTTAATAAAGTGTGTATTTAGTGTTGTTATATTTGATTTTCAATAAATACCCACTCAAACACGAACCCTCTCAGAACTTAACCTTACCGGCATGTAGGCGTCTAAACACTGGCCTTCGGGTAGCTGGCCATGCGGAAAGTACTTCCACGGTTCGAACTCGTACAGTAACAATCCTATCACAAGACCTGATATAACGTATTTCTTAATCATATCGATTGTGTGCTCTGAGCGCTTGATTGGATTGTTTATCGCGAACAATCTAGTAAAGCGATAACTTGATCGATCGATTAGGTTTTGTAATACGACCCAACGTCGCCCCTACATCTGCACGGTAATCTAGTGAAGCTGCTATAATATCGTGCCTTTCTTACAGTAACTCGTTCCGGGCTGTTAGCGGTTAAATGTTTAGATTCCTCGCATGCCACAACGCAAGAGTTTTGTAAAATAAAATATGAGGTAAAACACTAGTCAGTTAATGACACGATAACTGTTTGAAAGCCTACATCCCTTCCTCCTCTATAATTTATAATTTCTCCCATGTCGTCTCAGTCAACCAAAGATTCATCTAGCCCCATCTATGATCTGATAATTATTTTAACGTTTTGTATATAGTACCTATAAATTAAGTAATATATATATATATATATATATATATATATATATATATATATATATAATGTATATATATATTATAATATATATATATTATAAATATAATATAATATATAATATTTTATTTACATATTTACGAGTTTATCGGTATTTTTAACATATTTATTGTAAGTATTTACTACGAAAATCACTATTTCTCTAACAAACAAACATGTGATAAACGTAATCGAACATGTATATATATACATTTCAGACTCAAACAGATAAAAGTAGGTGCTGCGTAGGCAAATTGAACATCAATGGTAACCGATGTCCAACATGAATATATATAATGCAAACTTTAAGGGATAAAGTTCGGCGTTGCTTAGGCAAACTATAATCAATTTTAACCGTGGACTAGTATGTGTATATACAATGTATACTCAAACAAAATACGGCGCTGTGTAGGCAAATTAAAATCAATGGTAACTAATGACTATCATGAAAATATACAAAATTGAAAATCAATGGTAACCGTGGTCTAACATGAATATATTACATTGCAGGCTTAAACGAATAAAATACGGAGCTCCGTAGGAAAATTTAACATCAATTTTAACCGTGGACTAATATGTTTATACATATACAATGCAGACTCAAACAAAATACGGCGCTGCGTAGGAAAATTTAACATCAACGGTAACTGAAGACTATTGTGAGTATATACACTGCAGACTCAAACAGACAAAATACGGCACTGCGTGGGTAAATTAAAATAAATTGTAACCTTAGACTGACTGACTGACTGAGGGTTTATGAAATTTGAATTTTATAACTAATATTAAAATTGAAATAATTTGGAATTGTACTATTGTTTTTTTTCTTTTTATGGTGGAATTTCTCTAAATGTCTATGTTATTAAGTTTTAAAAATACACTTTATTATACGTTACCTGAAAACATCTGTACAAAAGCCAGTTATAGACCCAAACATATGAAACACTGAATCACAGTAATTGAAATCCAAAGCCACATTCAATTCTGATTTATGATGTTTCTGTAAAAGTTCCCGTCCACAAACTCTGGCTTGGAATTTTCCGAATAGGGACCAGCACGCTTTGGCAGCGTGTTTGTTTCAGTCACTTGGTTCCAAAGATTCCAATAGCCTGAGTCTGTATAATCAGTCGTACTAACTTCCCCATCTGGATGTTGCTCTTTTGTCCTATTTAAATACCTAACACGTGCAGCTGACCAGTCCCAATATCTCTTCATGAAGTCGTACAAGTCGGTTGTGGGCGTACCCTCTGAAGACGTAACGGCTTCGGGAACACTTTTAAAAAGAACAACATTCTTAAATCTGTCCCATAAACTACCGGTTTGGTTTTCTTTAACCATGTCTATTTTTTCTAGATAGGTTTCATCCGAGGAAGGTACTTCATGTATAGCGTCATCATTCTCCTTGGACGACCACAAGTTATCATCATCCTTGATAAGATTCGTTTCACCGTCTAATTTTGTTCTAACATCTTTAGGATCTGTATTTTTACCCTTTTTAAAAAAGTTCTTGAACTTCTCCCACTTTCCTAACTTTGTTGTGTTTTCTGTATTTACTAACGTAATACTGTTATCTTCGTTTGGTGTTTTGTCAATGAACTTCACTTCTTCAATGAAACGCGAGCTCTTTAATTGTTTTGTTTTAAGCTTATCTTGTAACATTAGTCGCGATTTTGTTTTTTCTTTTTCATAATCTGTTTCAACGCTAGAAACAACATTTTCTTTCAAATTGTTAGGTTTCAAATCGGTTTTATTTCTATTTAATATCGACCACAGTAAACACGATATGTTCGACGCTAGTGGGCAGTCTATGAGATCTTCCAGAGTCGTGGCGTTGCTCGATTCAGACAGGTTTCTCGGTAAGATATCTAGCTTGATAGTGTCATGGTCGCTGTGGAACAAACCTGTCAACATCTTCCACGCGCTCTTGTTGCCCCATTTATCCTTCACAGATACAACTATCGTTGCATTGTCCGACTTCAACTCGTTCGTTGTGTTCTTATCCCTGTGAACAAATTCAAGCACCTTTTGCCACGAGCTGACTGACGTTTCGTTGTGCTTGTCCTTGAAGAAGTGGAAACTGCTAAAGAACCTGTTGACGCCGCTAAAGTCGCCTAGACCCTCGTGGCGCGTTTGCCCTAGCAACCACTGCTCACTGTAGTTACCTTTCAGCAAGTCGTAAGTCTCGCCGAAATCTAGATCGCTGTAGTCGTCGGACGAGTTAACGTGTATTAAGAGATTCCAAAGTCTCTCTGGTACGGTCACTGGCTGCAAGGACGGCGCGGAGGTGGGCGTTTTGTTGTAGTGCAACGGCCAAGAGAAATTAGGCAACTGGAATTCATAGCCAGTCAAGTTCTGCAGCAATGTTTCCAGAGAACTGTAAGATAAGGATTTGAACTCGCTGTCGGATTGTTTTATCTGGGAGGTTATGTTATCGACCAGTGTTGGTCGATTGGCGTTTACGACATAACTAGAAAAAGGATCGATATAACTGTTGCCGTACTCTCTCTCTTCGATATCATCAACGTTGCTTACATTGTTTTCTTCGATGTCGTCTACGTTGTTTTCTTCTTTCAAAGAGTAAGTCAGACTTCTTTTTCTCCGAAAGTTTTTAAAAACTAAATCATCCTGCTTGTTGTACTGTTTTCTGTTTTCATCCAAAAACTCTAAACTGGAATAGTTTGAGACTGAAGAAAGAGAATCATCTATAAAGGATTCAGAATGGTTGGTCTCCAAAATGGAAGTGCGGTTAACTGTTATATTTAATTGATTCCTTGTTGCATTTAGAGTTGTTTCAAAATTCAATGATTGATTGACATTTAATGAATCAGTAATTGCGGAAGGGCTATCGTAATGGCCGTTTGCATTTGTGCTTTCGGAAATATCAGCTTTTATGTTTAGTGAATCAGAAATTGCGGAAGTGCTGTTGTAGTTTTCGACTGCATCTGTGCTTCCGGAAATTTCAGGTTTTATGTTTAGTGAATCAGTAATTGCGTAGGTGATGTCGTAGTTACCGGTTTCATCTGTGCTTCCGGAAATGTCAGGTTTTATGTTAAATGAATCAGTTATTGACGAAGTGCTGCCGTAGTTTCCGGCTGCATCTGTGCTTCCGGAAATGTCATGATTTTCGTTTAGTGAATCCGTAATTGCGTAAATGCTGTTGTAGTTTCCGGTTGCATCTGTGCTTCCATAAATGTCAGGTTTTACGTTTAGTGAATCCGTAATTGCGGAAGTGCTGTTGTAGTTACCGGTTGCATCTGTACTTCCATAAATGTCAGGTTTTACGTTTAGTGAATCCGTAATTGCGGAAGTGCTGTTGTAGTTACCGGTTGCATCTGTACTTCCATAAATGTCAGGTTTTACGTTTAGTGAATCAGTAATTGTGGAAGTGCTGTTGTAGTTCCCGGGTGTATCTGTGCGTCCATAAATTTCAGGTTTTACGTCTAATAAATCAGTAATTGCGGAAGTGCTGTCGTATTTTCCGGCTGGATCTGTGCTTCTGGAAATGTCAGGTTTTACGTTTAATGAATCAGTAATTGCGGAAGTGCTATCGTAGCTTCCCGTTGTACTTGAATAGAAGGGATCCAGGATGGTTTCGAAATCTCTGATCTGATCGAGGTTGTTGTAGTCGACCGCAAAGCCATACATGTTCTTCAGGTATTCCAGATCCATAGGTCCGACCTTCTTCTGGCCGATCCTGTCCAGCTTGATGTCCTCCTTGTATCCAGCAACGAGACAGACCAGATGTTTGGACCATTTCGCTCTCACACAGGTGCCAGAACAACAATCGTCTGTGGTGTAGCACTGAAATCACGAATTAATAACTCAATTCGTATAAAGTTTATAAACGTTTATGAAAATGTTACAGGTTTATTTTACAACTTTTTATGAATATATTCTAAATATTAAGAGGGTTTTTGTTTAAAATAATTTTTTAAACCCGATTATAACTAAATTAAAAAAAAAACTGTATATTAAACTTCAAACGTACACAATACCATAAAAAAATGTAACAACATTTAATCATCAAAAAATGCTACCTAGGTACAAATTGAGACTTAAAATGCTTAAATTCTCCTTAATAATAAATAGTTGACAAAATAAAGGAATTATATGGTTCAAGCAGTAAAAAAAGGCTACATAAAAAAAGCAATGATAAATAATACAAAAATGAAATAAAAAATAGACATCTCTTACAAAATAAAACTCTGAAATATAATCAGATATATTAAACATGAAGTAAAACGCATACAAATATTAATTAACACAAAGTCTTCAAAAATGTTTACACATTTACTAACACAACAATAACGCAATAGAAAATAACCCGCACAACAAAATTCGAATATATCAAGTAAAATGCAAATGTGCTCCACTTCAAAGATGCAAAATAGATAAAAATAAACTAAAGACATGAAGACCAATAATAAAAACAAACATAATAGAAATCTAATTTACCCATACAAGCAATTAATCAATCTCTCAACCTTTCAGTCATAAACAACACAAAAATAGTTGAAAGTTTTGTAATCTTTAAGTTTTTTCAATTCCTTCTATTATTTTACACTCTCTCCTCTCTCTCTCTCTCTCTTTCTCTCTCTCTCTCTCTCTCTCTCTCTCTCTCTATATATATATATATATATATATATATATATATATATATATATATATATATATATATATATATATATATATATTTATTTATTTATACATCTTTTTCAAATTTTCAATCATTAATAAAATACTTTTTCCATCCATTATAGTTCAAACACATTTTTCTGAAACTTGTAGTGGATGGCACTTGATGTTAATACAGTTTTTTTCCCAATATTTTTCAAGTATTTACCGAATATCCATATGCCCCATCATCTTATTCATAGCCGCCGTCTTGGGCCACTTTGTAACGAAACATCCCTAAAAACGTCGTAAATCATTACAAAAGAAATCGCTCACACTCCCCTCCAGTGCTTCCTGAATATTCACCAGAAGGTGTGGAGATTTGTCGCTTTCTCTCCATATAACATACTTTCGCTCTTCCACCCTCGAGGAACTCATATGGTCCCTTTCTGCAAATCTCTTCAAGAGAGATGAAACTTCAGTTGACCCTCGTAATTGGAATCTCAGAAATTGTTGTAGGAAATATTATCAGACCGCCATCCATTGAAAATAATTCCCATAATTCGTGTTCACAGGCATTCAATTTTGCCAGTTAACATGTTGATTCTGTCATATATATATATATATATATATATATATATATATATATATATATATATATATATATACAGAATATTAATTGTAATTATTTAATAAAAAGTAACTGAAATTTTTCTTTTTGATCTTAGTAGGAATTGACTATAATGTTTTTTTTAAATAATATTAGTTTTTATATACAAACACAATTTTTATGTTTATCCATTAGTTGTGTTTGTTTATGTTTGTCTTTACTTACGAACGTTAACATAAATGTACACAAAATGTTTAGACTTAAATGTCTGTTAACTACACAAACACATGCACACTCATTACACACAAATCTCATTTGCCTTTGTAATGAGCAACAATATCTCTCCTGTGGCTATTTCTGCATCACCCTACGTAACTATTTTTATCCACGGCCTTCGTATGACTAACCTAAAATAATTTAAATGTCAACGCTTCCAATTAACTCGATTGTAATAGGTAAACACACCCTATAATCCTGATTGATACATTTGATTAGGACACATTGCGCTAATGAGGGTTGATTCTTTCTATTATTCCATGACAGGAGTTTAGGTATTCACCTTAATTACCCAACAAACCTTTTCATGTCGTGTTTAGGCGATAAACTGATCGATCATCTTAAACACAAAGCATCCAAAGAGTCACCTGTTCACACGTGACGCGGCTACACATACTGATGAACTATTCCGAGTGCCTCTTGCTAAAATAATCTCTAAATATAGGGCCTACTACATGCTAACAAAACAATCTTGCCTAAGTAACAGATTGTATAAGACTTGCAAAATTCCACTAAACCTAACCTCACCTTGTACAATATAGGGCCTACTACTTGCTAACAAAACAATCTTACCTAAGTAACAGATTGTATAAGACTTGCAAAATTTCACTAAACCTAACCTCACCTTGTACAATATAGGGCCTACTACTTGCTAACAAAACAATCTTGCCTAAGTAACAGATTGTATAAGACTTGCAAAATTTCACTAAACCTAACCTCACCTTGCACAATATAGGGCCTACTACTTGCTAACAAAACAATTTTGCCTAAGTAACAGTTTGTATAAGACTTGCAAAATTTCACTAAACCTAACCTCACCTTGTACAGTATAGGGACGCAAGGAATATTCGGTTCTCCGTCTTCCACTTCAAAACTATCCGCACGGACATAACCCCAGAACAACCACAGTGTGAACCATAGATCCATAACAAAACATTCCCGCATTAAAGTGTTCGATTCGTCACGGCATGTGTGCTGCAGTTCGTGACGACTGGTCTTATCGACAGAAGTCTGATTGGCACTGATAATTGTATTACTCATTACGGCTCATGTTTATTACGTAACAATTTAACTTCAGTTTAGTTCCTAAATAATATCGTTTCTGGGAAATAACATTTTGGGGTGAAATGTTACTTTTCTATTGTAGATGGAATCGTAAACAAATGCAAAAGGTTTGTCAGGTCTTTGTATGGAACTAGGAGGGAATTGTTTGGCTTGGGGTAAAACTGGTTTTGACGTTACAAACATAAGGAGGGAATGGTTTTGTAGTTTTAAGGCGCTTAGCCATTATGCCTATTTTTTGTCTCCTACAGAGTTAGGGTTACATTAGAGTAGAATAAACCCCTCTTTGAGGATATAAATGTGGTGGACATCAACCGGGGGTCAGGAGGATGAAACCTTCCTGGGTATATTTTGAATATTTTTATCTATAGAAATCATATTTAATTTTATTTTGTCACTTGAAATCACACAATTATTGGTTCGTCGAGAAGCTGTTTTGCTAAAACATACTGGGCTATAAAATACATTTTGTAAAAATGAGCTATTTTAGTAATCTAAAAAGGGCTGCGCAAAGCCGTGGCTCGTAGTGTCGCTTCAGAAAAATAATAGTCAGTATTAGTTTTGATTTCTAGTATTGGTGGAGTAGAATAAATTTGTTTTGTAGGTTAATATTTTCTGTTAAAATTAATTGGTTTTGGGGGGCACGTGCACCCTTTGTCCTCTGGCTACGCCCCTGATTGAAGCTATAGGTGAGGACATAAATAGGCAATGTGACGTAGCTTGAGTAGATCTAGCTAAATAGGTAAACAAATTGAAAATACGTAAACAAATTCAGAAAATAGGTAAACAAATTGGAAATATGTTTAAGTAGTAGCCCTACATATAAATAAAAACAAGTCATATAAAACAAAATTTTCAAGTCGATTCCTACTTAGGCCAACAAAGAAAAACTTTATTTTAGTTACTTTTTACTAAATAATTACAATTAATATAAATATGTATATACATATGACAGAATCACAATATATACTTGCAAAATAGAAAGCGAAATTAATTGTTACAATTAATTAATTAATATTCGACAAATCTGCATTAACTTTTATTCATTGCAATTAAACGGTTGATTTTGTCCTTCATAAGTTCCACAGATTACCAGGACTTTGGATTACTGTATTTGCAGGGGTAATACAGAAGTTTATTTCGTTCAGTTTTTTACCTTGGTGCGTAAGAAGGAAAGAAAAGATTTTGTTCATATCTGTGCTCGCTAACACTACACATCCAAGGAGTGGACTTAATAAGGGGCAGTTTCTGCAACACGCCATGCATTAAACAGCCAAACATTTCAACTGCAATAAATAAGTTTTAATTAATTGAACTTTTATGCGACTTTAACAATTTGCCATTCAAGATAAGAGCAATTGATTGATAATATTAAATGGCCAGCTTTGTTTATTTCCAACCTCACCGGAATGGTCGGATTTGCGAGATTGGTCATTGCACTTGCTGTGTGTGCGAAGATATCGGCATCAGAACATGCAATTAGTAAGATAATGGGCCAGCGAGACGACCCATCTTGCAAACAGCTTGGAACCGTGGTAAGTTTACTACAAGGGGTGTTAGCGTTTATTGTAACTTTTCTTTTTATAGTTTAGAATCTTTTTTGTTAAAACCAGCATTACTAATGTAGGTGACGAAGGGTAGGAAAGGATTGCGAATAAATTTGCAATGACCATAGTCGCTACTTTATTTATTTAACAATCAATCGAGTACTCGTGATACTGTACACAGGTTCCAACAGCTGCCACCGCGGACACATCCTGACCAAGGCCTGGAGGACCAGCAACGGCGCTTATGTCTTGGCAGAGCAAGCTCACGGCAGCCTCCCGATTCAGAGCTTGTCAAGCTCTCTCAACGTGCAACGGTTCTGACCAGTCAAAAACCTCAAGAGAAGATGTTAGTATAAAATGTATAAAAGTGTATTGTTTATTGAAGTTGTGTGTGTATGTGTGTGTGTTTAAGTGTGTGTGTGTGTGTGTGTGTATATGTGTGTGTGTGTGTGTGTGTGTGTGTGTGTGTGTGTGTGTGTGTGTGTGTGTGTGTGTGTGTGTGTGTGTGTGTGTGTATTTGTGTATTTGTGTGCGCGCGTGTGTGTGTATGTGTGTGTTTGTGTGTGTGTGTGTGTGTGTTGTTTAAGTGGCTGTATTGTGAAGTGAGTGTTATGTTAGACTGGGGTACCGCGAGGGACGCAAACCCCCTCTTAGTAGGTGCAGCTAGTCTGCACCCCTCTTCTGGTATACCTGAACACATTATAGATATACTGTTCATTTGTATGATTTTTCAAAACATATATTTCTATTTTTAACTGTTTTATATATAGTTTTTATTGTTTTACTTTAGCATTTCCCCCTTCTCAACATGTTTACAACTTTTATACAATGACAATGTCCTTTTTCTCTTTCTACTGTATTGTCTTGACAATTTCCGGAAGCCAAACATATTTGTAACAGTTGATTTCATCTCCACATAGAGGTTGTGTTAAAATTATTTTCAAATACAACTTATAAATAATAAAAAATATATTTGTTCATATTATATGTTAACGAATGATTCCGCCCAACAGTTGTTGTAATTTCTCGTAGGTTATGCCAACTTTCGAAAATTAAATTAAATTACATTGTTTTCTATACATTAATTAAAGAAACTATACTGACATGTAAGAATTATTTAGGCTGTATTTAATAATAAAGTAAAATTTCTTGTGTCTATTTAATAAGTGTTATTTGAAGTTAAAATTATGACGAAATCCTTATAATACCAACTGTTTTTTATGCTGTTTTAAAATATTAATTTCAGTTTTGTCTCTTTTAAAAGGTTTCATTTCAAGAATTACATTTATTTATATTATTAGAAATCCTATTTTAAAAATAGAAATAGTAACAAATACTGTATTTAGAAGGACACTTGTATGTTTCTTCCAATGAAAGCTGAGTCACTTCCACTTTGCACAGATAATAAAATTAAGTGCCTTGTCTAAAGCGGTAATAAAGCTTGAGCCATATACAATATGAATAGCACAGTGGTGCAATATATTACGTTACAAATAGTGGCAAATACCCCAATACCACAAAAATTATAAAAAATAAATAATATTACAAGTTACCAATGATTAAACCTATCTTAGTTTAGATAATCTTAATCTTATTTATCTTATTATTATCTATCTTATTATTATTTATCTTAGCTATCTTATCTTATTTAAGATTAAGAGCGTTCAATCTTAGAAAGCTTGTAATATGAGTTATTTTTTATTATGTTTTTGGTATTGGGGTATTTGCCAATACTTGAGCCACAACATATAATACATTAGCTGCAACAGAGATTTTAACCTTTAACAGTTTTTAGCTTCATGCGCTTTCTGGACAACACTTTCATCGTACAGTATCACTTAAATTAATTTTAGCTGATGCAAGTTAACTCAAGGTAAAATTATCCTTATTAAGAGCCTAGATACAGTAGATTTTGAATTAGAAAACTATTTTGGCCTACTTCAGTGAAATTAAATCTGCTAAGTTTAGGAACGTTTAGTGAAAACTTGCTGTGAGCTGCTAGCGGTACAAAGTTAAACTATTGTTTAAATTTACAGGCTTTGATAGTGCTACAACTACCTGCGCCAAAATAAACAGTACTGACACTGAATCAGCTGTAGTTGTTTAATTAGGGTTTAATTTTTTGTATATGGGTTATCTATGCGCATTAACTTTTGCAGTGCATCAACAACCTGGAATGTTGCTCCGGAGTGTGCGTCCTGATGCTCTGGTTGCAAATACCACTCTGCGTGCAGCCTATCGCAGTCTCTGATAACAGAACGGAGACCGATGTGATGAAGCACAGCTTCCTACAGACACTGGTACAACCGTCCAGTTATGTCGAAGAGGATGTTGAAAATACCATGAGCTAGATCCCTACACAAAACAGTGGTTTTGTCTACTTTATTACTCCTCACAGCAATGAATTTAAAAAAAATATTTTTCAAATTTTAATATTTTTCTTGCATTAGCATTACTATTAGTATAAATTGTTATTGTTGGTATTTGTGTTACTGTTTGTTATGTATTTGTGTGCCCCTCTTATCCGTGTGCAACGAATCCTGATGGAGGACAGACATAGCGACCCGGACTAGGCTACCTCACGCTTTTTCAACATCCTTTCCAAAAACATTTATCCTGGCTATTCCCCACTCTCCTGGCGACCCCTTGGTCCCAGTGACCGAGGATATAGGGACTCTTCTAGGCTATATTGATTCAGGGAAATTAAATTAATCTAAACTTATGTTCAGTGGCCTTGAAAAAAACTTGAAAAACTAGGCCTGAGGCGGTAAGTATAAGTTTGCCCATTACCCCCCCCCCCAGACTTATATAGGGGGGCTTACTTCAATTAAAATATTAAAATTAAATTAAAATAATAATATTAAGTGATAAATAAAATAGTTAAAATATGTATAACTAAATAATAATAATATTACTTAATAAAAAAAATCACATAAAAGTACAATAATTAGTAAAACATAATTATTACGTCGCATATTTCAGTACCGCTTTTTGTATATACATACGTCACATGTTTCGTCGTTTTTCGAAAAAAAAACATTCTAAAAGGAAGATATTGTATTTTGTAAAACATAATAGGCTACCATTAATAATACCATTTGGCAAGAAATCACTAAATGCTGATCTTTTTCAGCAAACGTATTTTGCACTAGATCAGTGCATTGTTCACGCCATTGCGACAAGACAGTTGCTCAGATGTGTTGTAAGATTGTGAATCTGTGATTTTTCGCTGTTCTATCATCGTACTGATGCTAATAAAGTAGATGTTAATTATATTAATTTACTCTATGAACAATAATAACATACCTCAGAACACCAAAACATCACAGACTTACAATAATGAAACGCATCTGAGGAGCAATCTTGTCTGTGACTTACAGCATTAAACAATGCACTGATCTAGCATAAAACCCGTATGCTGGAAAATATCAGTAAGTAGTAGTTTTTTTTGCCAAGTGAAATCAGTAAGAACCTTAAAAAAACCTCAAGATGTACAACACGAAAACTGCAAGTCATATTATATCGGAATGAATTTGTAACAGAAATTCCATAAAAGTGGCCCATATTTCGAATGAATCACTCGCTTTTATATTACAGCAATTGTTTACAACCGTTTGTTATTATTTTGTCTGCAGTAATCAGATAGGAAAAGATAAGACTATAATGGTCCTCTTATGAATGTTAGTAGATGTTTTATAAGATAAATGTAGAGGAGTGAAATGGAATACAGATATGCCAGCGTTCATTACGTGTTTCTTTGTAAGTTGCATTGTGGCTCATTGTAACTGCTGGCTGTTTAGATACAAGCCGGGAGAGTATGTGTGTACGCCTTTAAACTTTTTAGTAAGTATAGATAGATAAAATACATTTATGTTTATAGAAATATAGCTTTGCATAGCTAAGGTTTTTTTACTTGCTTCGTTATATAGCATTTGTCTTAAATAAGTTTTCTAAAGCTCTGTATTTAAGGACGGCTCCAGGGGAGGGGCAGTAGGGGCAATTGCACTCCCTCTGATAATTTGGGTACTTTTTTTTAGAAATATATTTTTCATATTCGGAACACATTTAAATTTACTTATAAAAATGTATTTTTCATTTGACTTTTATTTTAAAGCTTATAGTTTCGTACCGCCTCGGCTGTACTAACAGTCTGTGTACTACGACTCCGCGGCGCCTCGTCACACCGAGCCGTTGGATGAAACGATGAAAGTTAAACAGTATTTTGTATTATGTACAAAAATAATAATTTTGGTATCTATGTAAATTCAGGTAAAATGCATGACAGAAATGCCAAATTTTCTGTGATTTTCAAAAGTTTAAGGCCTTTATTTTTGAAAGTTTTCCACCCCATGTGAACGAAAGTCTTGTAGCCCCTTTGCCCGTATTCTAGATAAACGTAGTTAAGTCATGGTTTTAATGATCTAGGAACGCGGCAACGTTCCGCACCTTCAACTTCTAGTGCAGCTGGTGCACTGAATGATAAATACAGGCCTTTATTAGCACTTTGGGCTAAACTAAAGTAGCCTTTAATCATGACAAATCACGACTTTACATTGCTCAGGATTACCGAGAAACATGCTCTCTGTTAGGTACAGTGACCGGCAAATTGTCATTGAATTTGGCAGATCTCTACAGGACTTTCGTCTAGTACAAGGTCCAAAGGCGAAGCTGCTTTGTGTATCACGCCTTTTTATTGTTCACAGTGTTAGTTACTGTCAATAATAAACTTTATAGAATTATTTCTCGGAAGCAAAAAAAATTACCTTTAGCGAAATAAATATACAATAATGTTAAGAATGTCTTGAAATTTATTTCTCAAATGTAATTTAACGAACTTAAATATTTGGTCTCAGCTCTTTCTGTACGGAATCTTTCTACAAAAGTATTTCTTCGTGATTTTATATCGATTCATAAACTATATTTTTCAATAAATTTAATCATGATTTAGTTTAAATGTAAACCAAACTCTTTGGATTATTGTATAAAGCAATCTCTTTGAATTGTTATGTAAAGCAATGTTTTGCGATTATTATGTAAAGCAATCTCTTTGGATAGTTATATAAAACAATCTCTTTGAATTATTTTCTTAAGCAATCTCTTTGGATTGTTATGTAAAGCAATCTCTTGGCATTGTTGTGGCAAGCAATCTCTTTGGATTGTTATGTAAAGCAATCCCTTGGCATTGTTGTGGCCAGCAATCTCTTTGGAATATTATGTAAAGTAATCTCTTTGGATTATTTTCTTAAGCAATCTCTTTGGATTATTTTCTTAAGCAATCTCTTTGGATAATTATATAAAGCAATCTCCTTGGATTATTTTCTCAAGCAATCTATTTTGATAAATATACAAAAAGCAATCTCCTTGAATTATTTTCCTAAGCAATCTCTTTGGATAAATATATAAAGCAATCACCTTGGATTATTTTCCTAAGCAATCTCTTTGGATAAATATATAAAGCAATCACCTTGGATTATTTTCTTTGCAATCTCTTTGGATTATTGTTGCAAGCAAAATCTTTGGAGGTAAGCAATCTCTTTGTATAATTATATAAAGCAATCTCCTTAGATTATTTTCTCAAGCAATCTCTTTGGATAAATATATAAAGCCATCACCTTGGATTATTTTCTTAAGCAATTTCTTTGGATAAATATATAAAGTCATCACCTTGGATTATTTTCTTAAATAATCTCTTTGGATTATTGTTGCAAGCAATCTCTTTGGATTATTGAGGCAATCTCTTTGGATAATTATATAAACCAATCTCCATATATTATTTTCTTTGGATAAATCTCTTGCACAACCTCTTTGGATAAATATATAAAGAAAATCTCCTTGGATTATTTTCTCAAGCAATCTCTTAGCATTATTGTGGCAAGCAATCTCTTTCGATTATTATGTAAAGCAATATCTTTGGATAAGTATACCACATAAAACAATATCTTTGGATTATTGTTGCAAGCAATCTCTTTGGATAATTATATAAAGCAATCTCTTTGGATTATTTTCTTAAGCAATCTCTTGGTATTGTTATGTTAAGCAAATTTCTTGGCATTATTGTAGCAAACAACCCCTTTGGATTATTTTGTTAAGCAATCCCTTTGGATAATTATATAAAGTAATCTGCTTTAATTATTTTCTTAAGCAATCTCTTTGGGTTTTTGTGAAAACCAATCTCTTTAGATTGTTATGTAAAGAAATCACTTTAAATTATCTCGTCAAGCAATCTCTTTGGATAATTATGTAAAGCAATCTCATTGAATTATTATGTAAAGCAATTTTTTTCAACCGTCCACAAAAATTCAACACAAATCCTTATATGTTGTCAACATTATAATCTATACATACTCTTTTATAAGTTGTCAAACTTAGTCATTAACAATAATGTAGACAAAATTGTAATAAGCACAATGACAATATTACAACTGACAATAAATCCAAGACCAGAATACAACAATAATAATCAAATAACTAATTTACAAAGTTGTATAAGATTAAAGCTGTAATTGCTTAGAATGAAAAAGTAAGATTTTTATTCACGAGTAAAAGTTTAGACCACTATTGGGAAGACGGAATGATCTTTCTCAATATTATAAAATTCAAGGAAATTTTATAAGGAAATGTTGCTGTACCAACAAGTAAAAATTAAAACCTCAAATTAAGTGACATATTTCAACACCTGGCAGCCTTGAATTTTATAGCATTGAAAAGGATTGTTGGGTCTTTCTGATAGTGATCGAAATATTTGCTTATTAAAGACCATAAGTACAATTCTTGATATTTGTTATTAAAAAGCAATTTTAACAAGTTGAACTCATGTATTAAGGTACAAAATCAAACCCTTATGAACGTTTCGATTACCAATTCCTCCTCATCAAATGGTATAAAAACAAGAAGCTAGGAAACAAACCTTTATTTTATGCAAAGGTGTTAAGTACTTTTAAATTATCAAAATGAATAGTCTTCTATTTCTATATCCTGACTAGTTTGACTCAATAATAAGTTTTGGATTGTCCCCTATTATGTACAAGCCATGACCCACACAGAGAAATTACTAATTATACCTTCAAGAAGAATCCATAAGGCATTTGTATTGTTACGCTTTTTACGTACTTAAAACTTGACCTAGAAATTAAAATTAAACAGAAAACTCCATTTACTTCACCCTATCGAATTGCGGTAGCGACACTCTACAGTTCCTAACTTGATTCAATTTACCACTAATATTCTGTTATCTTACAACAGACAGAACGTAACAAGCAATCGATCTGATATGGCACCACGTCTAATGAAATTTTCTTTATAACTAAATAATTATATTTAAATCTCTAATTGCTAACTGTATCTGCTAAGTTAAATTTGCATCTGTGTAAAGACTTAGGGGCCACGAATAAGAGCTTAGGTAAAGCAATTTTGTAGTAAGCATTTGACAAAGGAAAACATTTTAAAGTAATCAAAAGTTTGTAGGTTAAATTAATAAAATGTGCCCAAGAAAAATTAATAAATTACACTTGTTTTGCATGAACTTAGCAAAATAAACACTACTTACTGATTTATCTAGCGGACGTGTTTCGCACAATATAGGTCAGTGCATTATTCAAAGCTGTGTCACTGACAGGTCTGTTGCTCAGGTGTGTTGTGTTGGTGTGAGTCTGTGGTGTATTTCTGTTCTGTGGCATGTTATTGTTCATAGAGTAGTTGTTAACTATGTGCTGAAATATAGTATTTGATGATTGTGATTGTGTTTTGTCATTTGGAATGTGTTGTGGTTAGTATTTATGGTGTTTTTACACCTCATAGTTTACTACTGTGTTAAGTTTGTTGTTTTTTTTATGAAGTGTAGGATTTTTAGATTGGTGTCTATGCAAGTCTGTGAGTGTAGTGTGTTTTGTATGTGTATAGCAAAATTTGAATTGGGTTGTCTTTTGTATCTGTTTTATGTGTCCTTTGTATCTAGTGGTAAATATTCTCCCTGTATGTCCTATGTAAAAGCTGGGACAGTTGTTGCATGTAATCTTGTATGCTTTTGCCCTGCCGTGTTTGTTCTAGTGTGTTTTTGAACTGTGTAGGTGATTTTTAATTGTGTTGGATGTTGTGAATGCTACTTTGTAGCATTAAGTTTGCGGAACGAGGAAGCATTTTTTGTAATGTATTGCCATTACATATTGTGATATGTAAGTGTTATGTATTTTTGTGTTTGTGTGTTATTGTTTTTTGTTGTGTTATGTATGCGTTGTTTTTTGCGCATTATGTTGTCTATCAAGCTGTATTTCTGTCCGTTTTTATAGACTATGTGTTTTATTGTGTTTAGTTCGTTTATTTTGTGTCATTGCCCATGAACAATGAAATACTGTCTACTGTACACAACACTGTTACTATCTTGAAACCTGAAACAAATCGACCACCCACACACAACGTAAATGAGTAGATCCTGTGACAGCGATTAATCAACGAATGACAGCTGAGGCAAAATATCAGTAACTTTTCAGCGACATTTTGCCCAATAACAACAGACAACCCACTCTCATCCCTTCAGTGAACATCATGATGGCGCCAGAAGCCAAGCAGTGAGAGCAATTCCAGTGTCAGCAAAAAAAACCAATGACAGCCGTTACATCCAGTAACTGGGACTTTTTGCCGTTCACAACAGAGGCAACTTTCAATTGATCCATTGTCACTGCAACTGGCATTTTTCATGTTTTGTCACTGGTACCACCAGCGACAAACAAATATCAGTGATAAGTCATTGTAACAGAAAATATCGACCATTCCTAAAAGGAATATAAAGTATAGATAAAATTAGTAATATTATGAAATTTTTACTTTGAATCCACAATCAGTTGTTCAAGAAGCATTACTTTTATGATTTTAAAATAATCAAAAATTAAAAAAAAATTAGCTATCAACCACTCTACAAGCATCTTATGCAAAATACTACAGCTGCTAGAGAACAGCAAATGCCGTCTTGACAACTACTAAGAAACCATTTCCCTTTTTTCCAATAAACACTGTGGAATGGAAAGTCTTCAGTTGAACTGGTTTTGAAAGAGTCAGTAATAGAAAATGCCTTCTCTTGTGGTTACTTTCGCTTAAGTTTTGGAATCATAATGTAGAATCGCTAAGAAAAGGCTGTATTAGGCAAACAACTGTTGCTATTACTATTAATATTATCAGTGCTGTTCTAGTTTCCAGTTCACTGCTCTCTATTTGCAGAAAATTTATATACATGTAGTTCCTTGAAGTACCTTCAGGCTGAAAGGACCCTTCAAATAGCCATTAACAGTTAACAAATATAGTTCAACAATTTGCATTTTTAAAGCAAAATATCTTATTTAGTGTTTGTAGATAACGCTAGAACGCTATCCTTTAAGTTTATGATATTTGGCTGCAAACTGGTGTTAGATTTTTGAGTTTTTCATTTGATTTTAAACTTTCAAGAATCCCTTATTAGATGCAACAAAGTAATGGTTTTATTGAGGGTCCTGAGTAGAACTAATTTGGGAGCAGTTCTAACCTATATGCTTCTCTTCTATTCCTACATTCTCTTCTCATTGTGAAACAGATTCCTCTGCACAATCTATAGTTCTGAAAACTCTCTATGAACCAAAGTAATTATTTTGTTGAGAATCCTGAATAGAACTAATTTGGGAGCAGTTAGAACCTATATGCTTCTTTCCTATTCCTACATTCTCTTCTCATTGTGAAACAGATTCCTCTGCACAATCTATAGTTCTGAAAACTCTCTATGAACCAAAGTAATTATTTTGTTGAGAATCCTGAATAGAACTAATTTGGGAGCAGTTAGAACCTATATGCTTCTTTCCTATTCCTACATTCTCTTCTCATTGTAAAACCGATTCATTTGCACAACCTATAGTTCTGAAAACTCTCTATGAAGCAAAGTAATGGTGTTGTTGAGAGTCCTGAGTAGAACTAATTTGGGAGCAGTTAGAACCTATATGCTTCTTTTCTATTCCTACATTCTCTTCTCATTGTGAAACCGATTCCTCTCCACAACCTATAGTTCTGAAAACTCTCTATGAAACAAAGTAATTATTTTGTTGAGAATCCTGAGTAGAACTAATTTGGGAACAGTTAGAACCTATATGCTTCTTTTCTATTCCTACATTCTCTTCTCATTGTGAAACCGATTCCTCTGCACAACCTATAGTTCTGAAAACTCTCTATGAAACAAAGTAATTATTTTGTTGAGAATCCTGAGTAGAACTAATTTGGGAGCAGTTAGAACCTATATGCTTCTTTTCTATTCCTACATTCTCTTCTCGTTGTGAAACTGATTCCTCTGCAATACCTATGGACAAGATGTTCTCATATGATCATTATGTTGACATTTTCCATTCGGAACATATTACCTTAACGTAACGGCATATAACGGGCTGCCATTGGTAGCCCGCATATATAAACTCAGTAATAGAGTGTTTCCATCGTGAGGATAAGAAAGGCACTTGGAAATCTCTGATCTTCTTATTTGAAATGTGCCAATAATACACTCCTATTCTAGCTCTAGTCTGATCTCTTCAATAGGAAGTGCAAAAAGTCTCTAAATATTACCATTCCTTTTGAAAAATTCAAGAATATATGGGACGACATAGAAAACTTGACCTCCTTAAAGGTTATCTTCAGGAACAAAAAATGTACCATTTTACAATACAGTAATACCTCGACTTACGCTACCCCGACGTATGCAATTCCCTAGTTACGCGGTTTAAATAATGCTGTCTGAGTTATGCAGATACTGGCCTGTTCTGGAAGAAAATGCTCAAGAGAACTTTTATAGTTCGTGAAGAGAAAGTATTTTCAGGTTTTAAGGCCGCCAAAAACCAATTGACAGTGATGGTTGCCGCAAATACAACTGGTGACTGTAAGTTGCAACCTCCAATAATTTATCGCTCATAAAATCCAAGGTCATTAAAAAAATATGTCTAAAGCTAGCTTGCATGTGGTTTGGAAGTCGAATCGGAAGGCTTGGGTGACAGCTTTTTTGAAGAGTGGTTTGGTCATCAATTCATACCTCAAGTTGGACGTTATTGTCGATCTAATCAAATTTCTTTTAAAGTAATTCCTAATAATTGACAATGCACCTGGCCATCCTCCTACTACTTTTACTAAGTTTGACACAAGCATGAAAGTGTTATTTTTGTCACCAAACACAACTAGTTTTCTTCAACCGATGGATCAGAGACATCAAACCATTTAAAGCTTATTACACAAGATCATTTGCGCATCTGCATCAAGTTATGAGACAGAGCAATGAGCTCTCTGTTGAAGATTTTTAGAAACAATTCAATATTTTAGATGCTTTGAGAATCATTGGTCTATCTTGGAATGAAATTTCACATAAAAAAACTTTGAATGGCGCTTGGAAAAAGGTGTGTCTATTTTTTTCGCCACTGAAACTCAAGCGGAATCAGTATCAGAGTCTGATGAAATTGCTGATGTGATTGAAGAAGTTGTCGGCTTTGCCAGACAACTAAATTTCGAAGTGGATAATGATGACGTTCAAGAACTGCTGAATTTATACAACCAGGAGCAGACAACTAATTGATGAGTTCATAGAAATGCATGAGCAAGACCTTAAAAACACAGATTCTTTAGACCTAGGCCCTAGAAGATGAAATGACAGAAGCCTTAGTTAAATTAATCAAGTTTTGGAAACCATAGACTACAATAATAATCATATTTGTCACAAAACAATTAGCGAGTTACGAGAAGAAAAATCTTCAATTCTTCAAAAGAAATTACTAGATTTTGTGAAGTCATCTATGTCAAAATAACTTTTTTTTTACTTACTTCTTTGCAATATGTATGTATATAATATAATATTTTGTTGTATTATATATTAAAGAATTTAATACATACTCATTTTTCTCCTAAATTATTAGTTTATTTAGTCTTTGGTCCCAATTAAACATGATTCCTATCTCATTGTATGTAAAATTATACTCCAAATTATGTGAATTCAATTTACACGGTGATCGCTCAGTCCCACCTATCGCGTAAGTACAGGGTATTACTGTATTTTAATTGGAATTTACTATTACCTTATTAATTAAGAAAGTAGTAAATACTTAGTCAGATCTTTAGGCTAGACTAAACACTCAACTAAGAATTTTGGCGGAGGAATTCAGGTCTTATTACAATCATTATTCATACTAGGAGCCAGATGTCGCCCTTTCCTCTCTCAATATTATTGATTTGGATTTTTGATCAATGCATGTTTATAAGCCAATCATTGAGTCAGGTGTTACAGGAGAGACTAATATATACACACATTGATCACTTTCAACCCATAATAATCTGGCTTCCAGAGTTTTCCACTTAGCTCAACTATATGGACATCAGTAGAATACACATAATACTGTAAAAAGCTTTTGTGTTGTACATCTTGAGATTTATTAACAATAATTTTTATTGGTGTCATTTGGAAAAAACCACTTCTTACTGATATTTTTCAGCAGACAGCGCACGTCAATACTTGTCTGATTCGCAGCATTGAACAGTACACTAATATAGTACGAATATTATCTGCTGAAAAATATCAGTAAGTAGAGGTTGTTGCCAAGTGTTATCAATAAAAATAACTGTAAAAAGGCTCACACTCCTTGACCGAGGGTCAAAATAGCTGGTAGACCAGCGACCCTGTACATATTTCTGATTGTGAATGAGTGTTGTGTTTGACTGGGCTACTATAAGGGACGGGAAAACCTTCTCAGTAAATGCATTTAGTCCACACACCTTTTGGGGGGTGAATAAGTAAAATATTGGTAGAACTAGAAAGAGATATTGTTACCCATCTGGTAGTAAGAAGGGGAAAACATACTTGTATCTCTCATGTGAGCACAGTTACTTGGATCAGACCTGTTCTCTAGCAGGCTTGTAGAGGTGTCCACTATCTAGACCCAAACACTTAATGTAAATCATAATGTATGTGCTGTACTTAAATATGGAAGAATATTAAGTGTCAGTAAATGTGGTGTTATTGGGGCACCATAAGGGATGGTAAACCTTTTTTTAGAATACTAGGTTGGGAATGATTTGGTCTTATCAGAGCAATACTTTTTGCCAATTTATTATTTTAAGCAGTTCTTGTGGAGAATTGGAGATACAAAAACATTATGTACAAAAAATTCTGTTTCAACTTTGTAATTTTTTGTTTTGTTTTAGTGCTCCTACAGTGAAGAATGCTGCATGGGTGTATGCTACCAGAGAACTTACTTAAAATTCATAAAAATCCGACAGTGCAGTCTCGGAAACAAAATCATCGGCTTCCCTAAAGAAGATGAATTGAATTATCTGGCCACTAAAGAAATAAGAAAATTAGTACATGACAGATCGACGGAGCCAGGTCATGTTAAAGGGGAAATAGAACAGTTATATGATGAAGAAAACCGTAAAAAGAGCGAGAAAGATGAATCTAATGAAAGAATTAATATATACAAACCGGTAAACATATCTCTGAGCACAGAAACTCCTGCTGAAAAACCTGTGGCATGTAATGAGTGTGAAGAAAAAAAACAACAAGAAATGATGATGAAAGTAGCAAAAGTTTCTAAAAGTTCACCAATGTATGGAGGCCCTTTAAATATGACTGGAAATTTTTCTGTACCTTTTGATGACATTCATAAGCTATTTATGGCCCCATGTAAAGATTGTGAGAAAAATAATTCACAAAGTGTTATTGGTAATAATGGCCAAAATATGCCACAAAGATCTTCTCTACCTGGGTATGAAATAAAACACAGTGGTGACGAAAATAACAATGCAGCTGGAGGTAAGAAATCTGATTTTCAATCCGGTCTAAAAAACAAATTCAATTTGACGGATGATGAGTTGAAAGATTTTGAAAAGTTTAATGACCTGAAATTCTTGAAACCAACTTTAAAAACAACAACAATATCTCCTGTAGAGAAGGCTGAAGGAATTAAAAAGGACTTGGAAAGCTTTTTTATGGATGAAGGAAATGTAAAGTAAAATTTTATTCCTGTCAGTTGTTTGTATAACCCTAATAAATTTTTTTACATTGTTTATTCAATGCAAATAACCCACTGAAATCCAAATTGCACAAACTATATTTGCTGTAAAAGTTCTAGTAAAATACTAAACTTTTTCTTCTGATTCTCAATTCTTTTAAGTTATATAGCCCTACATGATATTTTCTAATAATAAATTCAGTTAACAACTCGGTCATGCGGAGAAGCCGTTAAAAATCTCCATTTTAACGTAGAAGCTACACAAAACGTTCAACCTTGAATAAGAATTTCTGAAAACATGACAAACATATCGGATAAAAGTAGCAAACAAATGGACCAGAAAAGCTTCCGATCGTATTTGTTGTTTCGTCATAAATAATAAAATTATTTTTGTTATATTAAATTAGCATTGGCTTTAATTGTTTAATTCATTCAAAGGAACAAATATATAAAAAAGACATATTTGAAAATTATTTTTCCAATAAATTACACTGCACATGTATTTCAACAATTAAGAACATAAGAACCAGAATCAGTACTTTAATCAATGGAAAATCGAGAATCAATGATTTCTCAATATCATTAGAATCAACGACTCACAAAATCGAGAATCGGAATTGGCCCTCCTTAAAAATTGTAGTAAAAAAACTAAAATGATAAAAAATATAACACAAATTATTCTTGATGGTAAAAACTGTTTAAAATGTTTGGTTACTTTCAAGGAAGTACATTTAAAACAAATGGAAACTGTGTTGTAGTAAAGTTATTGTCATACAAAAATAGGTGTAAAAACCACAAAACACGTGTCAAAGCACATATCCAATTAAATATCTCCACATTGATACCTGTACCTTAGTATCTCAATAATTAAATGTACAAAGCTGTTAATGACCCCTTGATCATACGGAACCCAGATTTCTCCTATCTTTTCAAAAAAAGACCAACCGTGATTTTTATTTTGAGTTTTGCTTATTTTCTACTAAACAAGAAATTAAAAATAAAATAATGGTTAATTCAGTACTACATTTAGAAAGGATCACTTGTCAAAAAATCACATTTAAGAGCAAAGGATATTTTTAACATAAAAGTAAAAAAATTGTTAGAAAACAGGTTTATCTAGTTTTAAAATAAAAATGGATAACAATCCACCTGTTCAAACCAACATACATTTTTAGTTCCAGACCTCATAAAAAACTTATACATTCTTAAAACTCTAAAATAATTTTATTTTACAAAATTTATAATATTTTATTCAATTCTATGAAGAAATGGAAACATTTTAATCAAAAATTATTATAATTTAAAAAAGTTATAATAATTTGTAGTTTGTGGTTAAATTTTTTTCAATCATACATTTTCTAAAATTTATTGAGCTGTAGACAATAAATTGTTAGAATTAATAACTTGAATACTCATTCAATGCAGCCAGAAAATACAGGATATGATACACTTAACCTCAGCAAAGCCCAGGGGCATAGCCAGGGTCACAGAAGACACGTGCCCCCCAAACTAATTAATTTTAGCAGAAAAATTTTAACATATAAAACAACGCAAGGTTTTTAGCAAAAAAGCTTCCTAATGACCCAACAATTATGTAATTTTAAGTGAAAAAATAGCATAAAATACGATTTCTCGAGATGCAAATTTTCAAAATTTCCTCCTGGGTTTTTTTATCTCCAAAACAATTAATTGTCCTAGCTATGCCCCTGGCCACATCTAACCATGCATATTACTACACGACTCAAACAAAGAAACCCACATGACTCAAGCTCAAAGGCTCTGTACACAAATAAGTCATGAAAATATCAGGTTTCACAATTCTATTGAGACTTGCACTGTCTTATGGTGGTTGGGATATGGAGCAACCAGCTTCCTACTACCTCGACCCTTGTAATCCTTCATTCCATGCACAAGCACTAATTATCACCCTTCTAATAATCTATGTTAAACCTTAACTTAAAACACCAATTTATTTTGTTTCTTAATATATTAATATTTTTTGCCAATATTGTTAATATGATATATTTAAAATAAGCATGGCAATATGATAATAATAATACTAAACGTGAATTAAAAATACTGAAATTTGTATAAGGAAAACACAAATTTCAAATGGCTATGGTTTTTCTAATACTATTTTCAATATTTTTAATTTGTGTTTAATAATATTATCATCGTATTACCAAACTTATTTTAAATATATCGTTAACAGTATTGAGCAAAATAAAATAAACTGTTTTTTTAAGTGGAGGTTCAGCAGAGATTGGTTAGGTGGAAATAATCTGAGCTTGTGCCCAGAATGAGGGATTAAAAGAGTTACAGCAGCAGACAGTTAGTTGTCCACATGTCAACCACCAGTGGATACAACATAGTTTAACGCAGTTTTTACCTTCTACTCTTTTTAACTTAAATACACTACTAACAACTCTACCCCAAACCTATTGTTCTTTTTATTAGCTCATTGTATATGATCAAAGTAAAAATATGTGATGGTCATCAACAAGAAAAGATGACGCATACATTGTTTAACAAGGCCATTTTTTTACTAAATGTGGAGGATGAATTTTAAAATTAGTTAACTCCTAATAGCTGAAAATGAATATTTTCAAAATATCAATATTGTACTTTACTTTTCAGAGTTTAATACTATCCAAATACATTCCTTGGTTCCTAAAGAAATTTTACTTCTATCATAAATCATCAGCAAAGTATAGGCTAGTAATTTTAATCTCATAATATTTGCATCTATTTATGGTTTCAAAGATATGTTTTATCATTCCACAAATCATTTAAATGAATGTTTTTAATTTCAACCATCACATACTAATTATTAAATGACTTTATTAGTAGATTATGTAATGACAATTTTTATGACTTAATCTTTGCAGCTGCGTTAGTTTGGTAAAACGTACAAAAGTTCAAACAAAAACTATTGCAGCATTACCAGCAATCCAAGATTACATTTGTTTAAACAAAATGGGGATTAGGCGAATGTTCAATGGAAGCAAACAATTATTTAAAGTTAAAGTTCTTAACATAAATATGTTTATGTTATTTCACTACAAAATAAATATAAACTAAAAGTGAAAACTTTTTAAAATTTGCATATATAGTTTCTTTATTTGGTTTATTTAATTTATATATTTTCTGCTTGCTTTTTAATTTTTACAGTGATTTTTTTTCTTTGTTAAATAGATTGAATACTTATTATGGACAATTTTAACTACAATGATAGATAGATACCTAACTTTTTCTAATGTAACACCACTATTCGGCATTTACCACTGTGGTGTTATACTGTAGTTCCTTGTTATTCGCAGTTTTTGTGATTGGCAAAGTTACAGAATATCCCAATAATAAGTATTGTATTTTTTAAAAAGAGGCAAGAGAGACAGTATAGTTACTACGCAGGTTGTAGAATAAAGCATTCTCGTGTTTGTATTTTGTATACTATAGTATTGTAGTTATTTGACTCAAAGAAATCTCCAAACATCCGTTATACTGTACACTACCGAACCTGTGCCTATCTCGGATAATGAAGAAATCATAAAAATTGTATCACCAAAGTTGACATTAAAATCTGTCAATAAAGTGTATTTTTAAGGAAACAGCTCCGGCTGTTACTCAAATTGATTTGTCTGAAGAACTGGAATTAAAATTTGAGATGTGGAAGAAGCACTATCATCATGCCATATAAAGAAGTGTGTAAAGAACTAGAAAAAAATCATTAAATAAATAACAAGTTTTATTAAAAATATAATTAAGTGTTTAAAGGTTTATTGATCTAAAATAGGTGTTTAAAAATTTAGTGTTAGTGTTTGAAAACAAAGAATATGTGTGTCTGTGTGTTAGCATACATATCTAACAAAATTTTCGTGTTTTCGTATTGAAGGAAAACATATATATATATATATATATATATATTTGTGAGTGATTCGACAATGGTCAAGTGACCGAAAGGTACCTCATCACACAAGGTAAAATTATTGCACTTAGTGGTGGAAAAAATTATTTACAAGTAATAATAATTTTATATATATATATATATATATATATATATATATATATATGAATTTTTGGACTAGATAGGAGATTGACATACTTACCTAGTGGCAATAGTCCAAAACTGCAATCTCTTGGAAATGAATAAATAGACACATATAAAAACTTATCACACTATTGAAATATTTCGATCACATGATGAATATTCAATAGTGTGATAAGTTTTTATATGTGTCTATTTATTTATTTCCAAAAGATTGCAGTTTCGGACTACTGGCACTAGGTAAGTCTGTCAGTCTCCTATCTAGTCCAAAAATTCCTAAATAAGCTTTAAGCTCTATTAGAACTAACATATATATTGATATTTTACGTTGTCCATTATTTTTCCGTTGCACTGACTTTATGAAGTTGATATATTACTATTGTAAATTTTTTTATCTACCACTAAGTGCAATAATTTTACCTTGTGTGATGAGGCACCTTTCGGTCACTTGAACATTGTCGAATCGCTGATTATTTTTCTGGTGTAGATGTTCGGTCCGTGATGTTGGTATTTGTTGACGTTACACGCATTTTCTCTTGATTTGCGTGTATAATGTTTTTATATAGTATGTCTTCTGTAGGTTCATTAAATTGTTGTGTGTGTTTTTATTTATTTCAAGTATATAACAACTGGACTCCCCATGGGATCACCCATATCATCAGTCATGTCAGAAATATATCTACAACACTTTGAACAAATAATAATTAAACCTATACTAAACACACATAATATTTTACTATGGACGAGATACGTAGACGATATACTTGTAATATACCAACCTACCATTCACAACGAACACATCATAATGCTAAACAAACTAAATATATACAACGAAAACATACAATTCACTGTCGAAACAGAAACAAACAGAACAATAAACTATCTTGACATTACATTAAATATAAATAATAATAAAATAGAAACTACAGTACACAGAAAACCTACTTCCAACAACACCACAATACACTACAAATCTAACCACCCCTGGACACACAAAATTAACATTTACAGTAAAATGATAAATAAAGCAATAAAATACACACAACATAACAAACAGAAATTAAATGAAGAATTAGATAACATTAAAAAAATAGCAATAGGTAATGGATACAACAAACACCTTATAAAAACATATACAATAAATTTACAAAAAAACAACACTACAACCTGAACACAAAAATAATAAAAATAAAAAAATCTATCTAAAATATAAATACACCAATAACAAAATAGAAAAATTAACAAATATATACAACAAAGAATACTACACTCCAACATACAAACCAAACAAAAAATAATAAAATATCTTAATAACACAAACCTCAAAACAAATACAGAAAAACATAACCTAACAGGAATTTACAAAATTACATGTAACAACTGCAACGCATTTTACATAGGGAAAACGACCAGATCGTTTAAAATAAGATTTGAAGAACATTACAGAGAATTCAAAAATAAAAATACAAAAGTATCAAATGTTGCAGCACACCTAATATCACATAAACATGAAATAAATTACGAAAATAACCTAACCATACTTGAAATAAATCATAACCCTATACAATTAAACTCACTAGAAAAATACCACATTTATAAAAACACACACAACAATTTAATGAACTTACAGACCACATATACAGAAGACATACTATATAAAAACATTATACACGCAAATCAAGAGAAAATGCGTGTAACGTCAACAAATACCAACATCACAGACCGAACATCTACACCAGAAAAATAATCAGTGATTTGACAATGGTCAAGTGACTGAAAGGTGCCTCATCACACATCGTAAAATTATTGCACTTAGTGGTGGATAAAAGTATTTACAATAATATTATATCAACTTCATATATATACATGCAATTATGTAGACCGTAAATATACCATACTGTATTATAAGTGTACAGTATAGCAGTAACTAATATTAACAGTTTTGGTGTGGAACGTAACCCTCCACTTTCCATATACAGTCGGTTTTACTGTTCATGATAAGTTCGTTGAATATAACCCCAGCAAATAGAAAGGGATCACTGTATTTACAAGTTCTGGTTAGGTGCCTACATGTTATTAAGCAAGACAAAATAAGCCATTAGAAGGGATAAGGGGTTTTGTATATTTTAAAAAAACAAGTAAATTACATGGACAGGAGAGAAAACCTCAAAATACTCCTACAACCACCATCGACATTCGAGGAGACGCGGCTTGTCAAGAGACAAAGGAGATGCTCTGTACCAAAATTCGCGAAAACGCCAAATAGAAGAGTTAAACCCAAATTAAAGAAACAGACAATATTTTGATCATTTTGGAGTAAGCATGCTTTGTCTGGTGAAAGCGGAAGCCCAGCGGGGATAGAAGTCACATGATGTCGTGACGTAGAATTTAGAAGCCACCCCATTGGTTGACAAAACCTGGTACGATACATCTCGTGAGAACGAGAAAGCCCAGCGAGTTTAAAATAGACAGCGTTACTCGACACACCAAAGGAGGAGGACGTATGGTCCGGGCGCTCCGGGTTAAAAGCTTTGTGTGAAAATTTGTAATTCGTGATTAAGACACTAATATGCAAGGCTAAGGGCAAAACGGGTCGTCGCTAAAATGTAGTTGCGTGTGTTCTGGAACCCTTTTGGAGGAGGTAACTTCGTCAAAAGCGGTCTCCAAAGTTAACATTGATGTGGCGGCGTTCTCAAGAAGTTTGTGGTGTGTTAAGAGGTGAACTATGTGAAATACTATTAGTGTCAGTAAAGTAATTTATAAAGAACAGTGCTACAAAATTTATATAAAACAGCGAACACTGAAGAAATCCAAATTTAATTAAATGTCAATTTTTAAATCAACCTTTTATATATGAACAGTGAAAAATAAATAATTGAACAATAAGAACTTAAGAACTGAAAGAGGGAGAGCAAAATTTTTTAAGTTTCAAAATCAGGATATTAAAATTCTATCACGGCAACGCAGAAGGGACGTACTGGGAGAGGAAGACAGAAATTTTGCAATAGGGATGCCATCGACAAAGGACTCAGCGAAGGGGTGCGCTTCCTTTTAATGACGAGTTACTTTGCATACCAAGATGGCCACCCCAAAAACAAACGATCTCGAGGGAGAAGAAAGAAAAATCTACCAGGATTTAGGAGTTACCCTGCGATTAAGGTCAGGTTAATGTCTCTCGTTTTCATTAAATTAAAAATTCTATATTGAACAATTTTTGGGGAAAGTTGACATTTTAAATAATTCAATTTCAAATAAAATTTCTTTTTAAAGATGTAAAGATATCAAACAATGGCTTTGTTTAATTCATGAACTAGAGGGGATAGTGGTTAGTGGGGGAAATTCCCACCACAAAATGGAGGAGTCCTCCAAACAAGTTTATAAATATGAAATAGAATTAAATTGTTAGTAAATTGGAAATTTTTTTAATAGAGAAAGTTATAAATTGTTTTGGAAAGAAATTTATTAAGTAAATGTTAGAAATTAAAAGCTTTTTAAATATAAAAAATTAGCGATAAATGAATAAAATGTAAACAGGTGTTAAGAAATTTTTTATATGAGTTTTGTGCAAAAGAAGTCAAATAAGACAGATAATTCAACAGAAAAGGTTTTTTTTAAAGTATTTTAGACCAATGTTAGATATTTAAAATTATTTAATTATAATCAAGTAAAATTATTAAATGAGATAGAGTTTAAGTTAATTAATGAGAATTAATTAAAATGAATTAATAATAAGCAATTAAAATTAATTAATGAGAAAGGGTTAAAATGAATTAATAGAAATAAACTAAAATTAATTAATGAAAAATTAATTAACATTTATAAATCAGATTTAATTAAAATATAAAGAGATTTAAGGGTTTACAAAATTATTTGGAATTAAAATAAAAGGGTTGTGAAATAGAAAAAAGGGGACAAAACTAAAATGTGAAACAATTTCTTTGATTTAAAGTAGACAATAAAAATAAAAAGTAAATATTCAGCAAAGATTATGTGGGTCTAGTAAATCAATTGTTAGGCTAAGAATTTCAAGTTAAGATGTAATATGTTTGTTTAATTAGTTATAGAAGTATAAAAAATTGTTGGTTGGTATAACTTATGTTTATTAAAATATTAATTGTTTTAAATGGGATAAGATTGTTTAGTGATATAACTTATGTTTTTCAAAAAGTTTAATGGTTTTTTAAATGGGATGAAATTGTTTATTGATATAACTCATGTTATTCAAAGGATCTGTTTTTAAATTAAAAGGGTTAAAGTTATTTGTTGATGAAGTCAAGTTTTAAAAGTTCCATTGTCTAATTTTATGTACAAGAGTTTAAAATCAAATGTTCAAGATTTGCAAAATCACATAAAAGGATTGTTTATTTCAAAGGGTTTGAAAAAGGTTTTGTCAAAGATAAAGACAGTTTTATTTAAAAAATGAAACAAATTTGATTTTGAATATTGAAGGGTTAAATGAACATAATTAAATTACACTTTTCAGTTAATATAACTAAAAATTATTTTTCTTATAACTTTTGGTGTTAATATAAATTCAGTAAGAAGTTTACTTAAATTTTGTATAGAAGGGGTAAAAGAAAGGGTTAACTGAGTAAAGAGTTACCACTGACATTGTAATGTGTATATTTTAGAATAGAAAAGAAGAGATAAAGTAATACTAAACAGAAATGAATTGTTAATATTTTAAAGAGCTAGTTAAAATAAGAAAATTGCAAAATTTGCTGTAATTTCAAAATTAAGGGTAAAATAAAAATGTAAATTTTACTAACTTGCCAACAAAGCAATAGTGTTTTTATTTAAAACAGATTTCTTACACACTCCTAAAACCAAAGGGTCATTTCGCCAAAAAGATGCCTTCAAAGAACTCATTCCCCCGGGAAATACGTACCCAAAGGGTTAAATTTCAGCGAGTTAGGTTTTTTATAATAAAGTCCAGTGACCTGTTCTCTGGCAGATTTTGGCGGGTCATTGCACAGTATTCTAGTTTGGCTAGGATAGGCCCTGTCAGAATTCTGAGCTTGCGGTGGGACAAGGGTGGAGGCGACAGCGCTGTGGCCCATTCGGGGCGGCGCGGTGCGCGCTCCGCTGCACCTCATCAAAAAATTTCGCTACTTGAAAAACCTATTTAAAGAAATATTAGCTGTTATGTTAGTTCTAACCATTTTTCATGAGAACAAGAATGCATACAATGGACATGCAAACATTATGCCAAACCCTGGCATTAGGCTTATCATCACTCCTACATATACATGAGTTCCCAGTTGTGCAGAATACCAACCGGGAGATATTTTCAAAAACATATTTATACTAATTACACTAGAAAAATTATGCAAAAACTGTCATCATCACCAGAGAAATCCCCAAGTTCAGTGTATTCTATCGAGTAGCATGCGATCCAACTCGGACGATCCCACAACACAATGAATACATAACTGACCAATAAAGACTAGACTAAGAGCTTTGCCGAAATCGCAGCTGATAAGATGGTTATAAGAATTAACTTATTTTTTTACTATGAAGATGTGAATATCATTAAGAAACTGTGTTTGTTATTTATTTGCTCGTTCTTACTCTATGGATACAAAAAATAAATTATCTCTAAACTATTTAAAAAAATTATTATATTTATTAATTAATTAAAGGTTTTTATACTGCCTAGACATGCAAATGGTAAATAGCAGATTATATTTAAGGAATAATTTTTTATTACCACGACAATATATTCAGAAAACTGAAACTAAACCTAACTAACGTTTAACTTATGGCAACTGAAAAACAGACATTACTGTATAAAAACTATCATCTGACTTTTTTACATTTCACAAAAACACAGGGATGGAATCTACCAAACAATTTTGCTAACAAGCGACTGGACACTCGTGGCTTTGAAGTTGTCGGGCTCATGTCACTCATTGTGTGTTTAACCCCATTATGTTTACATGTATTTGGTACTGACATTTGGCGTGTTTCTATTTGAATCTTTACAGACAGGTGTAATCTTGTTGGGTTAGTGTGGAATTGAGTTTGGATGGGCCGCCGACAAAATTGCCTTAGATGTAAACAAGTCATGCAATGGCACTGGGTAAGTGTAGTGAACTATTTCATAACCTTAATATTTTACTAAACTTTAATTATTTAATGTCTGTTAAAAACTATTACATTTTTAGGTTAATGACAGATCACAGACCAATTCATAAAAATATGAATTGGTCTGTGATCTGTCATTAACATAAAAAACTTAATATTTTATTAACTTGTTTTGCATTAATATTTTAAATAATAAACCCAATAACCACTAAATAACTTTAATTAATCACTTTATGTACATTTCAGTTACAAAGTAACCATCTTAATTAAGGTAACCAAATTAATTAAATTTTTTGTTCAGTACTTCTGAAGATGGTTACCTTGTAACTGAAATGTACATTTTGTTCAGTACTTCTGAAGATGGTTAGCTTGTAACTGAAATGTACATAAAGTGATTAATTAAAAGTTATTTTGTGGTTATTGGGATTATTATTTAAAATATTATAACATAGGCCACAGTTGCTCAAGAAATAATTATTGTTTTGCATTGTTCAATACAAACTAGACCTTAGACAACTACTTTAATTAACCAAAATGGTCTTCCGAAATCGTTATATTTTTAAATTTGTAATAATTTCATACTTTGCCAGCTTTCTAAAGCACAACATTTCATGAACATTTTTCAGTCATGTAATTTCCGCTACCCAAATTATACAACAAAAATAAGTCGGGTAGAATTGTTGTATTTATTGAATGTCTTGCGAACATTAAAAAAATTGTATGCTTCAACTCCTGGCTTTTCAAATGAGACATCAGTCAAATTATGTCATTGTTATTATAACATGTCATCCAAGTTCCCTGAACACCATTCTATCTCCCCTTTATTCACATTTGTTATTTGCTTGTATCTCTCCTATTTGCTGGAACATAAATATTTAAATTAAATATAATACATAACATAGGTCACAGGCCACACCAATATTATATCAGGGGGAACACTCACAAAGGAAAAATTTGATATTTAACAAATATTAAATCAATACTGCTTGCTAATCTGGCACTTAAAATTTAACTGTTGATTATAAATATAAAATTTTTAAATGAACACTCATAAAATATAATGTACGTTATGCCCTATCAAGAGTATTCAAAGTGTTAACTGAGGAAGTTTCTTCCTTGTGTTATGTGTGGAAGTCTAGACAACCTAGATAATATGGTATTAAATTAAAAACAAGGTACAGTTAAAAATTACTCTTTTATTATGTATATAGTACATATTAACATGTATAAAAATAGAAAATAAATATTCTAAAGACAATTTCAGGTCGGTGTGAACTTTAAAGCCATGCAGCTGCATACACCAACGAGCATATCCACATCTAAATTTATCGTAGACCGCTTCATGTGAAGTGTCAGAGATGCTACTTCTGTTTTCATTTTTAATATAATGAACTTCATTGTTTAAAGTAACTTTGATAAACGCAGTGATGCCATGTTTAGTCAGATCTGAAAGAGTGGATCTGCTTACAGACCTTACAGCTTAATATCTAAATGTTTTTATCAAAAAACATCAAGAGAATCGCTGGACATATAGATAAACTCCTCAAGTTCATTATAACTAGTGTCGAACCGTTTAATTATTTCATGAAATTCAGAACTGCGCTCAGAAAACTCTACATCTTCACCTTTCTCTGTGTTATAGGCATTTAGGAAATGTGACACATTATTTTTCTCTAAAGGGTGTCTAAAATTCGTTAGCTAATTATGGAATCCATTAACCACACCCAAAATGTTTGATATTTACTTGTCTCTACCTTGAAGTTGTTAAGATGATTGGTTAAGTTAAACAAAGAACCAACTGTTTTTGATTTTTTTTTTCTAAATTCTAGCAAGTATGTATGCATCAGCCTTATATATTTATGTAAGAGTGCAGATATTTTGTTCTTAATTGCAAAAAACCTTTCAAGCCGCTTTCCTAGACTATATCATCTCACGTTGTTGAGCAGCAGCAAATCTCTATCTTCTGAATACATGACCTCCAAAAGTTGTTCAAGATGTCTGCACAAAAGTGTTGTTACCACTCCTACCCTATTTATAATTGTAACAACTACACTCTGTTTGAAAATTATATCCTGCTTCACAGAGTTTCTACATAAGGCTCCCTAGTGAGTAATTGGCAAATTTAATCCAGTTTTTCTCAAGCAGACCCTCGGATTCACCTTACCTGCTACAATAAATCTTTTCTGCACCATCTGTAACAATAATTGAACATTTGCTGAGACCTTCAATTTCATAAATAGAAGCCTTCACAGAATCATATATGTATTGTTCTGTGTCGGCATGAAGGGATCACAAGGGCCACACAGAATGACTCGACAGACCTTATCCAGCCCTATGACAGTGGGAGATTAGAAAATTTACAATACTGTTTTTACAAAACTTTATTTAACCAAAATTACATCAATTACAAATCAAAATAATTATTTGAAAATGGAGGCTAGTATTCTAATATCTAGTGAAGTTATTTTTAAAAAAATTAACACAGTGTGGTATTTATAACACAAAAAATCCCTGTCTTTTATATTTACTCCTTATGGAACTGTAAGATTTCCCTGACTTTTCCTGGAACAAGACACTTTACAACAACAAAATTATTCTTGGTATTTAATAAAAGAGTGATTTTACTTTCACAAATGACACCTACTTTTTCTGTAAAAAATATCTTAAATAGAGAAAAAAATTTTTAAAATAAGCTTAAACACGTACTTTTAAAATAAACAGGTACTAAATTGTCATAAGCTATTATGAAATACAAATTATTTCTAAGTTTATTATTTTCGATGTCAAAATGAATGATTTCCCTAATTTTTATAAGAATCGCCAATTTCAGATAACTCCATTGTAACCATTGTTCTAATACATTCAAAATATGCAAATCCATTGGAAATCTTTATTAAAATTAACTATTTCTAAACTTTAAGCTAAGATCTTTAATTTTAGGTTTTAAGTTTGTCACTCTTCCATTATTGCTTCTCATTCCAATTTTGCCTTGAAATTACAAAAATAATTTTAATTTTACATTTACCTTTTCTAATTATTATGAATTTATTAAACTATTTCCTCTGAAGTTGAGGTACCTGTCATGATTCTTTCTATTGTCGAAGATTCTTTACAAAATTTGATAAATCGTACTCTTCTTCGTAACACTTATCTTCCCAAAGATCAGGTAGTGTGTCAAGAATTGTTTTCATAGTAATTGAGCCAGATGATGAAGGTTTGGAAGTAGCGGCCCAATTTGGCTGCTTGCTTTCTAGAGAGAATAAGTCAAGAAGCTGTAACAAAAAGTTTTAGTTACTGGTTTCACAAATATCAGCCGAATAAAATATTTTCTTTGTTTAACACGTTCGCTACCGCAATGTCAACAAAATAACTTTAGGTATAGACCAGCCGGCTCATATTCCTCAGACAAATCAGCCACTTATTTTAACCGTTTTATATTCCTATCTGACTATAAACATGTCTGAAGTTAATGTGGGACATTTGGTCTCTCAGTTATCAAGGTCAAAATACTCCTGACATGTTGTTTATTTATCAGCACAGGATGTAAACCTGTCACAAGTGATGAGTGCGTTTGTAAATATTTTGTTGGCCTACTATACATGGAATACAAATGTAAACTAATTTTGTCTCTGATAAAATATTGTTTATAATATCAGCATCTTTTCAATAAGATATATAGGCTATATAAACAATCTGTCTAGCATGAATAGCCAAGCCCATTGAGTTGGGAGTTTGTTGATATGAGCCTTTGTATGACATTTCTGTTTTTACATGTATATAGTGTTATTTATAATATATATTACACATCTAAGCCCTGTTTTATGTAAGTAGCAAAATTTAGAAGTATATAAACTTTTTATAATTTATTAAATTTTAATTTAATTTGTTTTCATCAAAATCATATTTGGTTTTGGATTTGAGGGGCTACACTGTTGTGTCTCATACGTGGGAAGCCCGTAACATGATAAGATTTTCATGCTATAGACTGACCGGCTCATACATGCGCCATCCTAAAAAAACTCTAAAAACAGCAAAAACAAAAATATACAACAAACACACATACGCCGTGGGTTTGTATGAACTATAATAAGTTATTATAACAACTTTCCACTTTTGGTCTGTCATGAAGGTCAGGCTCACGTTAACGTGGTCTGTGTGGAGAGATCGAATTCTTGCCGCCGGTCCCTCGTGATAAACCAGACTGCGCACATATGCGCCGCTCGGTAGCGAAAGTGTTAAACAATAAATGCAGTTGACTTGCATGTCAAATACAACTATTTATTTACACAGGCAACATTATCATCATCAGAACTTATTCCTCCTGCATTTTATTAAAAAATTGTGTCGTGTTTTAACCTTAGTATGTTAGAACGTACCCGTTATTGAAACGTTGCCTGTGTAAATAAATAGTTGTACTTGACTCGCAAATCAACTGCATTTATTACTTAAACAATAATCTCTGCAAAGGTAACAATTATTAAAATATTTTCAATTTCAGTTTTGATGCTTTTGATTATTAAATATATTTAAATTTTTTAAAATGTACACAATATAAGAGTTATTAACTTTTTTATTATTTTTAAAGGCAGACTAAATGAACAGTTGAACTCTCAACCATGACTGTAGGTAAAAATACAAATTTTCAAAATACAAAACCAACTGCTTTAATTAACCCTAACTAATTTATTGCGCATTATAATTTACTTATTATAAGTAACTGCCCTAATTAACTTACTTTATCGGTGCCCATTGTTTGCAAACTGGCATTTTCACTACTTATCACAGTATTTGCAGTCATTAGTTTGAATTTCTGCAACCTGTGAAATACATAAATAAAATATTTACAATACCTTGCAACTGTAACAAAGTTTGTTTTCAATATAAAAATAAATTATAAGTAAATACTGCATAACTGAGTGAAAACTTTTAAACTTAATTGGTGACGCATTTCGAAACTATCATTTAATTGACAAAGCCGGCCCATTACTGGTGGCGATCGCTCAAGGTTGCAGGCATATGAGTGTGGAGGGGGTTTGGGTTAAACTAGTTGTTTACTGTATAATGGAATAAGGTGTTAGATTCAAACTGTATGTGTGGTCGTTCAAGATATGTTGTTTATGTGTTGTGTGATATATATTTCAAAATTGTCTGTTGTGGATAGTTTTTTTTACTATGGTTTAATATGTTGAGAATATTTAAATTGGTATAGGTGATTGTGTTTGTGTTTTGGGGGGTTTTGTATAAGAGCTTTGTAGCCGAATTTTAGATTTATGTTTGTGGTTGTTGAATTCTTTCAATCTTGTGTTAAATAATTTACCGGTTTGGCCAATATAGAAGCTGGGGCAGTAGTTACATGTTATTTAGTATATTGAAACGATTTTTTCAGCAAGTAAGTTATAATTTAATCAGTGAATTCAAGACGATTACAACAACCAATTTTAAAAATAAATCTTGTAAAACTAAGATTCCATCTTATATAAGAAGGCCTTTCTCAGCATAAAAATAATGTTATATAAAAAATAATTTAAGACTCATAAGATCTGTTATCAAATTAGGAACAAAACATTATTTACTCGTGCAATTTCCTCTAATTAAAACGAAAACTAAAATAAAATTAGCCTGTTGCAAAAGTTTATTTCGTAATAAATAATTTAATCAAAACAGATGACTTCATCATTCACAATATTTTGCTCCCTGCAACAATCCTAAGCAAAATCTTACCAGTTAAAGAATAAAGTCCCTGACTAAATTTTAAACAAACTATATTTGCAAATATAGAACATTTCTAACAACTAAACTTTTTTTATGATAGCTTTTTATTAGTATTGTACTATAATAGCCTTTTAATTAATTTAAAAAGTAAAATGACTAATATTATTGAAATGATAAATAAATAAAAAAAGTACATCTTACTTTTATATTTCTTAAAACTTTAAAGGTTATGAAAGATCTTGTACATAATAAGACGGTAAGTAAAATGAATTTGTTACCCTCAAGAGAAAGTCACCTTCTACCTTACATTGTAGGGTAGCTCTCTTCTCTCTCTCTCTCACCTAATTCTCCCTTAAAAAACTAAGAACTACTTATATACAAGGTCTGTTCAAAAAATACGCGGACTGTTTGAATTTCGCGGCTCAAGTTAGTTTCAGGAGAATCCGCTTGGTGTTGCTAGGTTCGTATAAATCAGCTGATTAAAACGCGGTATTTCAGTCGCAGATCTTCATTTGTTGATGAGTCACACGCAGTTAAATAGTGTTTTTTTTGTTTGTCGGATTTTAAAATGGACAGCCTGTAGGAGCAACGAATTGCTGTGAAATTTTGTGTAAAACTAGGGAAATACGCAACAGAAACATTTTCCATGTTCCCATGAAGCGTACTGCATGTTTCAAGTGGCATGGACGTCATTCAACGTCAACTGACGATCCACACGTTGACAAAATCAACACCCTGGTACACGAAAATCGACGTCTGACCATTAGGGAGCTTTCCGAAGAGTGTGGGATATCAGTTGGATCTTGTTACGAGATTTTGACCGAAAAATTGAAGATGCACCACGTCGCTGCAAAATTTGTACCACACCTGATGACCCACGACCAAAAAGCCAATCGCGTCCGGGTTTGTCGGGAACTGCTTGATCGTTCAAATGAAGATGAGAACTTTTTATCAAGAATTATAATCGGTGATGAATCATGGGTGTATGGTTACGACATTGAAACGAAGATCCAATCGTCCCAATGGGTGAGTCAAACGTCCCCAAGACCCAAAAAAGCTCCCCAAGTTCGGTCGAATGTCAAGATGATGCTGACAGTTTTTTTTTTGATGCTAAAGGTGTCGTTCACTACGAGTACCTCCCTGAAGGCTCTACAGTCAACCAGATTACCTACATTGAAGTACTGAAACGTCTGAGGGACGCCGTCTGACGCAAAAGGCCAGAACTGTGGAGAAGTGATAACTTTTTTTTCCATCACAACAACGCTGCAGCTCACTCAGCACTCAGAACTCGTGGGTTTTTGGCCAAACACTTGATCACTGTTCTTCCCCCCCCCCTACTCACCTAACTTTGCTCCTTGTGACTTTTCCTTATTCCCAAAACTCAAAAAAACCCTCAAAGGAAGAAGATTTGAAACGATTTCGGAGATTAAGGCAAATGCGACGAAGGAGTTGAACGGGAAGGAGAGTAGGAGAGTACTTTGAAGGAGACCCAGACGTGTAACTTCCACATAAAGTACTTTTTTTATGACCTCAGTCCGTGTATTTTTTGAACAGACCTCGTACTTTGTTTTAGAAGTCATTTTTCAACTACAAGTATAGCTTTAAAAGTATTGACAAACTATTGCTACACATTTATGTTAACAATTTTAATTTGTTGTTCTCTTAAAATCACAATGATCTTGATATTCACAGCTTTCTACTGTCAACATAGCAGCTTATTTATGATTGAATATGTTTTTGAAAATTCTATACAACTTGCAAATGCAATTAAGAACCCTTACCCCATGATTTTTTCTTCTAAAGTTGCACGTGTGATAAGTCTATAAACATTTACAACTTTCTTTTGGCCGATTCTATGAGCACGATCCATCGCTTGTAAATCTCTCATAGGGCTCCAATCATGTTCTACAAATATCACCTAAGAACACACATAAACCAATCATTATGTTGTAATCATTGCATCATTTTAATACATTTAAAAAATAATATTCACCCACAAATTTGCTTTATCCTCACAGCGCAATAGTAGTTATGATAAACGTAAATTAAAAACAAGTTAGAAAAATTTATATCCATACATATGGCGCATATAAGCTGTGATGAATACAAAAATGTATAAGAGCTAAATGTTTGTACATAAAGTATCCAATAGCCTACCGAACCATTTATACACCCCCTTAATTAACTTATAACTTTAATGTCTCCATAAAAAATATATAAAATAAATGCTCATATATTGCAAGCACCATCACTGAATTAAATGCCGTAGAAAATAAACAGTATATTAAAAACACCAAATATATTTAAATGTAACTGCATCAATTTGTGAAATATGCTTAACTTATGCTAATTATGTTAAAATCCATAGGAAATAATGTCATGTGACACACTTTTATCACTACTTAGGTAAAAATATTTAAATAAAAAAGGAATATTTTAAAAATTACATTAAGGATAGGATGAAATAGATAACAATAGTTGAGGCATTGACCTCTCCTGGAGGTAGATGAGGTTTTAATGTTTTAATGGCTTGCATGGACAAGTTTCCAGCATGTTAATATCAACCTCATAAAACATGTTTACAACAGTTTCAAAATAAACATTTGAAAAACATTTTGTGGTGACATCAGAAATACTATGCTGTCTAAATTTTTATATTAAAGGGTTTCATATTTATTCAACTCTCAGGTTAAAACCCCCTGTAAAAATTTGTACTTAGGGATCAACCTAAATTCTGAATAGCTGAAGCATAATACTGACCAGATACATGTTAAAGATACCTTCCTTGAATAACACATGCGCTACCGCAATATTAACAAAATAACTTTAGGTATAAACCAGCCGACACACATATGCGCCGCTCTGGGTAGTTGAAATGGACTGACGGCTCATATTTGCAACACTGTTTACTTTTATTCCTCTGACAAATCAGTGGTTTATTTTAACGGTTTGATACATTCGTATCGGACTATAGACACGTCTGACATTAATGTGGGACATCTGGTCTATCAGTTATCAATGTCAATGACGTAAAATACTCCTGACACATTATTTATTCCTTCATACAGCATTTTATTCCATTGGAATCACAAAGAATGTACTCTAAATGGTATTTATCAACACAGGATGTAAACCTGTCACAATTAATGAGTGTATTTGTAAATATTTTGTTGGCCTACTGTATATGGAACACAAATGAAAACATATTTTGTCTCTGATACAATATTGTTTATAATGTCAGCATTTTTTCAATAAGATATGTAGCCTATATAAGCAATCTGTCTAGCATGACTAGCCAAGACGAGTTAGTTTGGGAGTTTGTTGATATAAGCCTTTGTATGATATTTCTGTTTTTACGTGTATATAGTGTTATTTCTAATGTATTACACATCTAAGCCCTGTTTTATGTAAGGAGTAAAATTTAGAAGTATATAAACTTTTTATAATTTATTAAATTTTAATTACTATTAAAAATTTGTTTTCATCAAAATCATATTTGGTTTCGGATTTGAGGGGCTACATTTGAGGGGATTTGTAGTGCCTCATATGTGGGAAACCCGTAACATGATAAGATTTTGGTGCTGTAGACCGACCGGCTCATATATGCGCCATCCTAAAAAAACACTAAAAACAGCAAAAACCAGAATATACAACAAACACAATATGCCAAGGGTTTGTATGAAGTATAATAAGTTATTATAACAACTTTCCACTTTTGGTCTGTAATGAAGGTCAGGCCTACCAGAAAAACCAGACGGCGCATATATGCACCGCTCGGTAGTGAACATGAAAAGCAGTACTCTATTAAGTTAAGGCTCTATCTTTTAAATGTTGTCAATGATATGAAAAAGACGACATAAGCACACTTTATGTTACTTATCAGAAATACACATTTTGAATGCTGTTCAATATTTTGTCTACATTACTACTTAGCTACTTGCAGTGAATGCAAATTTCACTGTAATGTATTAACATTAACAGTGAAATGTGCATTCAGAAACTAATATATCACCATTTATTTCATTGCTTCGTGACACATCAATGTGGATAGCTGGCTCAGTAGATTACTGTACTTATAAACTGTAATGATAAACAGTAATTAAAGGGAAACAGATTTCTAGAATCACAGAAGAAAACAATTCTTTAAAAAGTATACCATATCAAACAACTGTTAATTCTTATTGAAATTATGACTTAAATGTTAAAAAATTGCCCGGTTTAAGTTACAGATTGGTTCTTCTGACTGATATTTGAGGATTTTGTTTTTATTGTAATTTAATTTAGAGCTTAGATAACATAGGTGAGTTTTATGTTCTGCCTTATGGAAGGTTTGATTAATACTTACAGTATCAGCTCCAGTAAGGTTCAGACCAAGCCCGCCAACCTGTGTGGTCAGTAACAGGACATCTATAGACGGGTCGGAATTAAACTGGGTAACAACGGCATGACGAGATCCAGGAGGAATAGAACCATCCAGTCGTAAATAGGTTACATTCGGCATGTTAGCTCTGTAATAAGTGTTTACATGATAATTTATATATTTCATATAATTTCAAACTGCTTCACTCACCATAAATTGCATGCAGACACACACACACACACACACGTTTGTTTGTGTGTATGTGTGTGTCCATCCAAATAATAGATAAACAGACAAAAATGGAGTGAAGTTTACTAATGTTAATTATTTTCCACAAAAAAATATCATAGTCAAAGAGAAGCAACTTTCTATTTTATACCATTAACTTTTAAAAAGAAACAAATATTTAAATGAAACTTTACTTAAAATCACTTATTGTACTTTTCATACCAAATAATTTTCAAATCAATACTGAATTTTGTTTATAGTACTATCATGGTCCAGGCGCGTATCCAAGGGGGGGTGGGGGGATGGGGCGATCGCCTCTCCAACCCTCAAGAACTTTGGGTTAAAAATCGACACAAGATATTAAATTAGGACTGTTTTCGATAATTAAGTTATTATATATTCTTAAATATAAAATCCTAACTGTAAAATATAATAATATTTTTGTAACATTGTAATGCTCTTTGAATAATTACAAAAATAGAATCACTTATCAAATACTAGTCTATGTTTATAAATACGCTCGAATTTTAACTTAGTTTACTTGAGTTAATTCGTCTTTTATTGTAAATAAAAAATAAAATTTTATTTTTAATTTGAAATGTGACGCGTTCCCTCGGTATACCCTCGTTAACGTTTAAACGTTTTAACAACAGATAGCGCTAGTGAAGCTTAGTCTCGAACATACGATTTTCAATACGTAATTTTACAAGCGTAATATTCGCAGTTAACTCCGGAATTGTTCGTGTTGGAAGAATAACTACTTATATTAATTAATAAACCATTTTTATAATATAGCTTATTATAAAATTAATAATATTCTCTAGCCATAAGTGTTATCGAAACTGGAATAATTATTTATTAAAAAGTCTAATTTGCTACGAATCTTAATCACGTTACCGATTTCTAACGCAAGCGTAGAAAGAACTTTTTCTGTTCTATGTTTTTACATACACGCAAGAGCGCGCGCGCGCACACACACACACACACACATATTATATATATATATATATATATATATATATATATATATATATATATATATATATATATATATATATATATATATATATACTGTATATATAATGAATCGATCCCCCCCCCCCAAAGCAAGTCGCTGGATACGCGCCTGCGGTCTGACTAAAGATTTTTTAATCCAAGTAATTAAGTCAAAAAACTTGTTATGGGGCAATTTCTAAAATTTTAAATTCCGTTTCTAAAATTTTTCTTCTGGTTCTTTAAAGTTATATAGTCCAAGACGACATTCTCTAATAATGAATTTAGTTAACATCTCGGTCATATGGAGAAGCCTTTTAAAGCTCTGCTTTAATGTAGTAGGCTACACAAACCGTTCGACCTTGGTTAATGAATAGCATGATCTGAAAGCATGACAAACATATTGGATAAAGATGACTGACAAATAAACCAGAAATGCTACCTATCATCTTTGTTGTCGAGTCATAAATAATAATAATAATATTTTTGTCATCTCTAACAGGCATTAGCTATAATCCTTTAATTCATTCAAAACAACTTTATAAATAAGATACAGTTGATAACTAATTATTTGTCCAATAAATTACACCACAAATGTATTAACAGTTAAAAAAACAAGAATCGGAATCGGCACTTTAATCAATAGAGAATGATTGCTCAATAACATTAGAATCAATGATTCCTGGAATTGAAAATCAGAATCAGCTCATTCCCACAAAAAACAATACATTCTAAAACTCTTCTAATATTTATATTGCTTTAAGACTGATATGTAAGTAGGTAAACTTTTAAGACAAACACATTTAAGCTGTAGTTTTGAATGTAACTTACCTCAACAGATCATACTCCACAATATCCAACATTGCCTTAATTTGACAAAATATAAGTGCTCTATGTTGGTTGATAACAAGGTCAGTTGTCTGTTCTAAGACACCAATCCCGCAGTCGAGCAGCAATTGCTTAAGGGCAGGCAGTTTGGCAGCATGTTGAATGTCTGCTAAGTGTGTACTTTGTTGTTTCAATTGTTGAGTTATCCGTTCATATTCTGGGTGTTGGGGAGTCAAAACTAGTTTTGGATGGTTGCAAACATTTTGAAGATAACGCAAGGCCTGAAAAAATTATGAATTTTTTGCTTTTAGTTTTACATATTAATTCTAACTTGTTAGAAAGTCAAAAGCCACTTTCTTCAAAGTCAAATTATTGTTTATATAAGGTAGCACTATTGAACTTACCTTATAAAGACTATCATAAAATAACAGGGTAAATAAATTTAATGATAGATTGGATTCTATACCAGAAATTCTTAAAGTGAAATAAATCCTGAACAAATTAAATAAATGAGAATATAATCCCATTACAGTCCCCAGATGAAATTCTTAATAAAGACAGTGTCAATAACAATTTTGTTAACAAAAATTTACGTATGTTACATAAAACAAGTATAGATTATAAACAAGTAAAATTTGATCAATGTTGCAAATCAGAAAAGTGTTCAACACACATTAATTAATCACTTAAACAAGTTTTAACAAATTTACAAAATTTAAAGCTCAGATAGTCATAAACTATTGCTTAAGTGATTAATCAAGATTCACCGAACGTAATGGACTACAAAATTCAAGAACACATTAATTGTTGTAATAGAAACACAGCCTCACTGTTAAAACATACTCCTTTACAAATAATTAATCAGGAATTGCTACACTGTATTATACTATTTTACTATATAGCTATATTTAAAATAATAACAACAGAGTATCAGGTTAGGTTCCATTATAAAAAGGCAAATCAAGATTCGAACATAAACCGAATGTTTATATTGCACCATTGAATGAGTGCCCTCTATTTGGCCAAAAAACATCACAAATGTACATGCATACACACATGCACATTAAAATAAATATTGTTATTACAACTATAGCAAATAATTTTATTATAGTACCTATACATATATTGTTTGTATATTGAAATTTTAAAAAAATTATCATCAAATATAACATTTATTCATTTTAAAATCCATAAATAATAAGTAAAATTTTAGATCGTATTCAAAAAAAGTATCAACGTCTAACTATTAACCCTTCCCAGACAGAAAAAATCGTCAAAATACGTTCATTTTTTGAGGCAATGGATGGCTGCAAAAAATTTTAATTATACATATATTTTCCGAACAGTTTTTATGAGAAAATAAATGTGTAATATTTATTTTATAAAAAATAATTTTTTTAACCTTTTTTGATATAAAAAATTATGAGGCTATATACGCTATCCGTCTGTTATTATTGCAAAATATTAGCTACGTTAACATGTATCTTATAATAGGTAGAAATAATTACATTTAACTGACAATCTTATCCTTTAATGATGGTCTCAAATTATATGTAAAAGAAGAACCAATATAATATACAGTCTCTTTACATACTTAATTCTTTTAGCAAACTTTTCAACTCATTATATCTAAGAGTGTGCATGTTTTGTATGGTAGGCATTAAAGCAAGAATCAGGTTTGTCAATGCGTTTTACAGAAGTATATAGTCTCTTTACGTACTTTCTTCTTTTAACAAAAATGGCATCTGAACCCAACCAAACTATTGCCAACTCAACAAAATTTCCCCTTAGAAATGAATTCATACCACTCTTTTGTAGTAACTGCAGCATAAACGCATTGTTTTTTAATTACATGTTCAATATAAACACTTTTAATATAAAAAACATTAATTACATATTTACGTTGATTTTTTGGTACGTCTGTTACAGATAGGATTGAAGCGGATATATCCGCAGCTCGTCCCATACATAGAACATCAATAGCAGATATATTCACACCCATCCGGGAAGTGTTAATAAATCAACCAAAGATAAAAATCAATCTGATTAATACGAAACCTCTTCATAAACACACACAAATCCAAATAAAATAAAAGTAAAATTTATTGCAATCGTTAAATGTTTACCTGGAAAATATGAGTGTTGCTTTGCAGATGGCCTTGTTGATTGTTTAGAGTTTCAGCCAAAGACTGCGATTTGGAGAAATCTTCATAGAGTCGTTCTTGTAATGGGCTCAAATCGCAGTAATAATCCTGTATTAAATAGTTATAGCTATTTTAGTACTCTATACTATTTTACTACTCCTTATCAAATGTTGGGAAGAGAACCAATTTTAAATAATTGTAGCATAAATAACTATACGAGGTCTGTTCAAAAAATACGCGGACTGAGGTCATTAAAAAAAATGTACTTCATTTGGAAGTTACACGTCTGGGTCTCCTTCAAAGTACTCTCCTCCCCAACGCATACACTTATCCCAACGGTGTTTCCACTTGTTAAAACAGTCCTGGTACGCTTCTTTTGGGATGGCGTTCATCTCCTTCGTCGCATTTGCCTTAATCTCCGAAATAGTTTCAAATCTTCTTCCTTTGAGGGGTTTTTTGAGTTTTGGGAATAAGAAAAAGTCACAAGGAGCAAGGTCAGGTGAGTGAGGGGGGGGGGGAAGATCAGTGATTGAGTGTTTGGCCAAAAACTCACGAGTTCTGAGTGCTGAGTGAGCTGGAGTGTTGTCGTGATGGAAAAACCAGTTACCACTTCTACACAGTTCTGGCCTTTTGCATAAAAAAAAAAACTGTCAGCATCACCTTCACATTCGATCGAACTTGGTGAGCTTTTTTGGGTCTTGGGGACGTTTGACTCATCCATTAGGACGATTGGACCTTTGTTTCAATGTCGTAACCATACACCCATGATTCATCACCGGTTATAATTCTTGACAAAAAGTTCTCATCTTCATTTGAACGATCAAGCAGTTCCCGACAAACCCGGACGCGATTGGCTTTTTGGTCGTCGATCATCAGGCGTGGCACAAATTTCGCAGTGACACGGTGCATCTTCAATTTTTCGGTCAAAACCTCGGAACAGGATCCAACTGATATCCCACACTCTTCGGAAAGCTCCCTAATGGCCAGACGTCGATTTTCACGCACCAGGATGTTGATTTTGTCAACGTGTGGGTCGTCAGTTGACGTTGAAGGACGTCCAGGACACTCATCGTGATCAATCGACTGTCGGCCACCTTTGAAACGTTCATGCCACTTGAAACATGCAGTACGCTTCTTGGCAACATCGCCGTAGGCCGTGTTAAGCAAGGCAAATGTTTCTGTTGCAGATTTCTCTAGTTTTACACAAAATTTCACAGCAATTCGTTGCTCCTTCAGGCTGTCGATTTTACAAACCGACTAGCAAAAAAAACACTCTTTACTAAACTGCGTGTAACTCATCAACAAATGAAGATATCTGCGACTGAAATACCGCGTTTTAATCAGCTGATTTATACCAACCTAGCGACACCAAGCGGATTCTCCTGAAACTAATTGAGCCGTGAAATGCAAACAGTCCGCGTATTTTTTGAACAGACCTCGTATATTCATCTTATGAAGTACATTACAAAATTTTAAATATTATTAACATATTAAATATTGTAGCTTGTTCTTCTATTTGAATTAACGTATTTATTTCATTGACATACAAAATAGATAAATGGTTAGAACAATTCATTACATTTCTTTCCCCTTACCTAAATACTTGCCTCATAATGATCAAAAAGCCTTTTTTTAAGCCTTTCCACTCAAGTGTTGGGAAAACCCTGACATATACTGAAATTGTACAAGCTCCGATGTCTTGTTATTAAATCCACTTGAATATTATTTGTGAAGAGAAAGTTACGTTTTTACTACTATTATCTGTCTAAGTAATCATTCTGGCAGAAGGGGGGAATACAAGAAGCACAGTACAGTAGATCACATATTTTCTAGTAGTTCTGTTGATTTCTGACATTTCCTGCTGTGATTAGAATTTTTGGAACTATTTATCATATTTTCAGACATTTTTTTTTTTGGTTAAACAGCTGTAAGCTCAAACATGAGTTGAGGGTTGGCCTATTTTATTTTGTTTTTTTAAATCAGTTACATTTATCTATGTTATTGTTATTTATTTCATTGCTTTTCATTTCATTCTTATTATATCCATATACTGTATGTGTAAAATTTACTAGATATGAAAGCTAAAGAACATTCGACAAGGTATTTTAATTTTTAGTTTTTATCTCTACTTACATCTTTTAGATCTATTTTTACATCTATTTAGGTTATTAGACTAGACCAAAATAATACTGCTACTAGCAACTAGAAAAATAGTTGGATATTTTATTAAAAAATTACAAGCTTATGAAAAGTCATATTAAAATGTTTTTATGATTAGCCTTTGTCCAATACTTGTCAAATTAATTTCATTTTGCTTGTCAGAACTGAATTTTTGTTTTAGGGACAAATAACTAAATACCGTCTATTTTTTTATTAGTTATACAATAATAATGAAAAATATTTAAAGTTGCTTGATGTATGAAAAATATTTATTAGTCTTTCAGAAGTGAAATTAACATTTTTCAAACGTAAACAAAACAAATAAGGCATGCTTTCTCATATTTAAATAAGAGGGGCTGGGTCCAAATAAACTGGGGTAGAAAGGGTTGATATAATTTTCAAATATGGCAGTAATTTTTTTTAAATATTTTATTTTTATACATATTTTAAATCTAAATGAGAAATGTTTTCTAATAAAAATTCATTTTTTTAGTTAAAAGGTGTATTTGATAATTTGTAAATTGTATTATAAATTGTGTAAAGGGCATTATATGGTTTTGTCCCCATGTAAATCAACCTTTTACAGATAATAGGTATAAACACATAATTACTAATTTTCATAAAACAATACTCTATTAGTTACACAATATTTTCTACTTTATAGAAGAAATTAGGATTGCAGGAAAAATCAATATAATTTAATCGGAAATAACTTTGATACTACTGGAAAATAATACATGAGCATCATTCAATGATTAGAATTTGCCAGCTCAGCTCTATAAATTATTAGGGACAAATTATTAGAAAATAATAATAATAATTTAACTAAAGCTTTCTAAGATTAATCAACCCATTGCTAATCCAGTTATATGGACACTAGCAGATACGAAATGATTCCTTGCCTCAATTGAGTTGTATTTCGTTGCAAAAATATAACTTATAAACCACTAGGTAATATATCTTTCATAGGAGTGAAATTTTGTTATTTGTTATTTTGTATATTAGATAGTTTCTTATTTGTTAATTGATTATTATGTGTAATCTTAATTTGTAAATAGAAACTAAAAGTTACATTGAAGTAAGTTTGAAGTTAAGTTTAGATTCTAGGCTCCCACTATTATTGCTCATTTTATATGTACACAATAATACACTAATTACAACTACTGACCTATACTGAGTAAAACTTATACTGAGCTTCTCATTCCATTTGACATAAAAACTGCGTGTTCTATTTTTTTTACATGTCTGACAGAACACTATCAATATCTTTCTTTATTTATGCTGTAGGTTTGGAGAATCAATAAATATCCATCAGAAAGGACGTATGACCATCTTGAGCGTGACATTTTAGAAAATAAACTCTCTCTTAAAATAAAAATCCGTGACAACATGTATGACTAGCTAGGCTAGTCTTTATACATACTTAAATAAATAATTGTAACTAGCTGAGCTAGTACGTAAACCCCAATGGGTTAAAACGTTTTCTTATTAGAAAAAATGCCTAAATAACTTTCATTTATTCAAACTCACCTGAGTTATCTTCGGAGGTAAGTCCTTAAGGACATCTTCTTTCATCCGACGTAGTACAAATGGTAAGACCTGTCTATGTAATGCTTCCATTGCTAACACACCTGTTATAAAAGATTTCACTTTCAATAAAACAGAAATCAGTATACTCAATATAACAATAAAAGCTTTGTTTACTTAAAACAAGCAATATTACTAGGGCATGTTCTATATTTTTTACTTTTGTATTAAAAAGTAATAAAAAAATGTAATATTGATATATAATAACTACTTTTTAACTAACATAATTCATAATATAAATTTTTAATAATCTTAATTATGTTAGAACCTGCTTCTTGTTCGCTGTGGGAGCTCTTCGGGTCACGGCTAGCAAGAATAGGTCTGCTATATTTTGCTGTAAACTGTCTTTCAGTTCCCAAAAACCCTGGCATCAAGAAGTCGAAGAGAGACCACAACTCTAGTACGTTGTTCTGTATAGGCGTGCCAGATAGGATAAGTCTGTGATTGGCTATTAACTGTTTGATTGCTTTTGATGACTGTAACATATATGTATGCAAATATTAATGACTTCTTACGATTGGAGAACCCATTCATTAATAACTGTAGGATTGGGATCACAACAAATTTTAAACAGATGTCTACTTTAAAAAGTTTTTTCTCTTAAATACCAAAAAACAGTTGATTCAATCTTAATAAAACTGTTAGAAAGAACAAAGCCGAAAATCTTTAACTACTGCCTATTTTTTATTTTAAACTAATATCTCAAGGTTTTAAAAATACTCACAAGCATTCTATATATAAAGCCAGTTGTAAGTGGTATTCCAACCTTTCTGGACTTAAATAGATTTTTCTAACATAAATAGGATCCTTTCAACAAATTTCTATCAAAGGCGAATAGAACTATGACCCAGTAATAACCCACAAGTATGAAATATCTTTACTTGAAAATCTCTTTGAACATTCAAATGAATGTTAAAGGTACATTCAGTAAATAATACATTAGCTTTCCCTGTCATTGACTCAAATTCCTACAAAATCTGTAATATGTAACCTGAAGTCAATCTAAATTTAAAAAAAAAGAACAAAAACAAGGAACGGTTATTTAACAATAAGTCAGTTTCTTCTTATTCAATTTAACTCACCTTAGTTTTGCCATTTTTTATAACATGTCCTTCATCCAAAATGCAATAATTCCACTTAATACTAGAAAAAAATTCAATGTCTTTCCTGACTATATCGTACGATGCTACGACTAGATTGTGGTGGCCTACACGAGATCTTAACCTGTAAAACAAAATGTTATGATTATAAATGCTTAAATATATCTCTTATGGATTCCTATGTGTTCCCTTGATAAAATTAATTTTCTATAGGAAAATCAACTAAAGATTGTGAATGTTATATCAGATTATACCAGAAAATATATCAGAGTTAGACACAAATTCTTTAAAAAACCGGTTTTCAACAGACAAGCAGGAAAATTTGTTTACATTGTTAACAAATTTCTTTAAAAAATATTATTTAATATATCTTATAATAATGCCAAATTAAGAGCAAAATCTACAGGAATGTAAATACTCACAGCTGACCGAATCATTCATGACAAAAACCACTTAGCCCAGAAGCTTAAATGTCATCTTTCGCAAGCTGTTCCATGTTTTAAATCATGGGAAAGTTCATGCAAACAAAATTTATTAAATGAGTAACTGTTTAATTTATCAAAAGGGAAACTTTGCCATACTAGCTTTGCTGGAAAGTGGGGATTGGTGGCATGGGAAAACACTATTTACAGGCTGAGCCCATTTAGAAAAACTAAGATACCAACAATGTTGATTTTACCCATAACACTTCAAAATGGTATAAATTTGCAGGAGACTTTTCTGATATAAGTTTTTATGATTTATAAGACAAAGATGAATGTAGAGAAATGGGAATTTTAAAAGGTTGCGAGCTTTTAGTCATCTATCCACATCCTGAACAGCCATTATGAAGTCATGAATATCCACTATCAAATACTTCCAAAAACTGTCACAGCAATGGGCCACAGTGATGGATAAAGATTCATCTTGGCACTGTGTTCAGAAATATACAAAATAGAATTTTGTTTAAATACAACAAATATTAAACTGTAACAAAATAGCAGGAAAAAATATTTTTTGTCACTAAATAAGAAAGAACAGTTCTTGGAAATAATGGAATGTTTCCTTGACAAAAAAATTATGCAATATATAATGTGATTGGAAATCCAAAGCCCCATAGAAAGTTTTTGTGCAGTACACTTAAATGCAAATTAATATTTTAAAAGACAAAGCTAAAAAGGTTTATCATATGGTGTGTATGTGGCACAGTTAATGAATTTGCAATTTAGAAAAATATATTTTATTATTTCAACTTCCAAGCTGAACACTGCTTTTACATTTGAGTATTTTTTCTGCTTTTCCTGATATTAAAATATTTTTCTTTGTTTTGCATTTTGGAGTAACTCCATTCTCTATAATAATACCTTTCCTAGACTACTATTTAATACTTTAAGAATAGAGTTATTTCGAAACGCGTCAAGAAAGAAAATTGTTTTAATGTACAGAGAGGCAGAAAAAGGTACTCAAATGTGTATGACCACTCCTAACAAAATTGAAAACAAGTATATTAAGAATGTATACTACTGGTTGCTCTGGTCAAAACCTCTGCACTTGCTCAACCAAATAATGTATTTAAAATATATTCTGATTTTTTTTTTTTTTTAATAAAATCAAACCTGAACCATTATAATAAACACAATATAAGTAATTTTTTAAACCAATTTTAGCTAATAAACTATACTATTATTATTATTTCTGTTAAGAAGAAAAACCATATATATGATTTGGTGATGGGTGGATTCTAAAGTTTTACCAATTCCGATACCGATACCAAGAAGTCGATTCCCAATTCCAAATATCACAATTACCAACCCAATAGAAAAAAGAAAACAATATTTTAAAAGAAGTAACGTTTAAAAAAAGTTGTTATAGTGACAGCATTACAACCACGATTACGCACTAACGAGACATTATGTTTGAGCGGCAACGGATATTTCACCGTCCAATGTGTAAATACGTCAATATTTTAGAGTGGCGACAGAAATGACACCATGGCATTATCTTAGAGCTGTGATGGATATTTTACCGCCCAATATGTAAACGCAACATTATGTTAGAGCAGCGACGGATATTTTACTGCCACTGTGTATTTTTTTCCCAGGCGAAAAACCAATCATGGTTATCATTGCCTAATGCCACTGTGTAAACACAACATTATGTCATGGCAGCGACAAATATTTACTGGTGAATGTGTAGACGCCGGCCACTCTGGAATCGAGGTAATTGGAATAGACTTTTGCGATTAATTCTCAATTCTAGTGTCCAGAATCGCTGGAATCGAGAATCGACCCATCACTAATATGATTATAAGCAACCTCTTGTAAGCCATGGCCTAGCATGGGCAGGTTTACATTTCTTATAAAGCAAACTTTATTAGATTTAAATAAATAAAACCTCTAAACCACAAATACCTTTTTCATTTATTTAATACCTTATATATACTTTGATTGCATATTAATCATCCTCAGAGCTAATTTACAAAACAAACTACAAAGCTAGTTAAACATTACACTACAGTTGATTTATATAGTTAAAACATTATTAGAGTCTTAATGTACATATTTGAGTTTCCATTGATCAATTCTTTGATTTCTTTAAACACTTCTTTTAATAATGCATTTGAAGGTTTAGTGGCAGACAAAGACCATGGTAAAATGGTTGAATGTTTTTTTTTGTAGTATTAAAAAATTATTTTAAAAAATATAATGATAATTTTACAATTTAAGTCACTACACCAAGTAAAGAACAATAATGTCACACACGTATGAAATGTATTCAGCAATTCACAATCATAAGTTAATTATTAGGTAACTGGGTGAATACTTTTGAACTAGCTTACTAGTTTTTCGAAACAATCATTTTATTGACAAAGCCGACCCACTAAATACCGGAAGGGTATTTAATTCCTGTTCCCACTTAATAGATTGTAGCAAAAAAAAAATTGTACTGGCCGATACAGAAAGTCATCAGGAATACAAAAAAATATAAAGACTTCCGCTCATGCCTCACAAATTAAAAATTTTGGAAAATATCAATTCCTACCCTTTACAGTACAAGTAAAATGTTACTAATTCAACGTTTTGTTTTTTTTTTTTATATAGTAACTTGCGAAATACCTCGAATAAATACCACCTGGTGGTTATAGTGCTTTGTAAACGATGATTTTTTTAAAAATTTGTAATTTTTGGGTAGTAAACAGCAGGTTTAATTACATTTCGAGTAAGTAAGTTCAGAGTAAAAAAGTATTCACTCAGTTACGCAATTTAATTTTATTTAGTTAGTAAATTAACGCTAATTTAAATAGTGAATTCAAGATGATTACAACAAGCAACTTTAATTCCCAATCATTCTAAAACTTACTTTTCTCTTTCTGATGGAGGTCCTGCATATTGCAGAGGATTTAGATATTTTCTGGATAAGAACTTATCCACCTCATACACCCAATGACCAGTCAGCGTAGGAGGACAAATGACTAGAGAAGGTAATGCAACACAATCAACACCTCCTGTTGCCTAAATCAATAACAACATATGAACTTTAGTATAAATACATGCAGAATGAAACCTGTAAGTCCTGAAATAACAAAAACTTACATGGATTGTCTTAATAATAAGTTACACTTTTATTTTTTATAATTTGTTTTTAACAATTTCTGTTTACTTTTCTTAAATATACATATACTTCTAAAAGTACATTATAAACCTATTTTTCTACATATTCGCCTTATTTCTCAATACATTTCTGGAACCGTGATAAAACATTTTTCAATCCAGTGTCATATCATTCTGCCGCTATACTGGTTAGCCTTTTTTTTTACCTCTTACTACAAATCACTCGTGTTATTCCCCAAGATGTTACTTCAGCTCTAAAACATGTAGAAATCACTTAGTGAAAGGTCAATAGAGTAAGCCGGATGTCCAAAAACTTCCCATCAAAACTCCTCAAGCAAGTCTTGAGTCTGATGGGTAGTGTGTGGACGAGTGTTGTCGTGGAACAAAAATATTATTTTTTGTCAGTTTTGATAGATGCAGATTGTCATAAGGGCATGCATGGTTATTTTCCACATTCGGAGACAGTTAAGAAAGGATTTCATCAAGCGTTAAGCACTGATCGGTGTCAATGGCCATTCGGATATCTTGAACAACAGTCAGAGTGTGGAAAGAGGAGAGGAGAGAGCATTCCGTTGTTTATAGTGTGATGTAGTTTTCCATTCAATGAACGACTGGCGCCAATAAGAAACTGTTGACTTTGACATTATGTCTTCACCATAAACACTGCACAACTTCCAATAAATTTCAGTTGCATTTTTATTATTTGCCGTTAAAAAACGAATAACACAAAATTCATAATCTGAGGCAGAAACAAGTGTTATCTCCATAGTGGCTGGCCATGAATGCTGGCTCGATCGATGTACACGCATAGGAATTTTATAGTGTTGCCACTACACCCAGATATAAATTCCCTACGACATATCTAATCTACCACACAGATTTAAAAAAATAGTGTAACTTACCTATCAGACATCCCTAGTAATATAGGCTGAACAGTTCAAGACAAAAAGTAAAAACAAAATTAAATATACATTTTCTTGGACAAGGACACATTCTTTATCCCATCTATAACCATAAAAGCAGATATATTTATTGGTTATTGATGAAACAAACCATTAAACATTGATCTATTAATATTTAAAATTTACATGTTTGTTACACAACTTTTAATGGGTTAAAAGTTATCTATCAACCAGGATAAATTGTATGATTTACTCTATGATTTTGAATTCTGTAATTTTATACCTAGCTTACATATACTGCCAGCGAGTGTAAAGACTGTTTGAGTTGGAACCTTAATGAGTCCTCTTGGTAACAAGAATCAAAGGGCAAACTCATTTTGTAAGCAACTATCAATAATTTTTTTACTAGTACTTTTATCTGATGTTGCCAGCTGCATCTGTTTTTGCATACTCAACCTGTTTTAAGTAGGCCCCTTTTACTTAAAGATTTCTTAAGTATTGTAAAACTCCTCTTATCCCCCTCTTATAATGGGTGCGGAACCATTTCCGATAAGCAGTAGCAAGTATTTTAAAGTATATTTCTTCAAGTAAAACACATAAAACGTGTTTCACGATAAATATTACAGTAGTTATATTTTCCAACAAAACAACAATCAGTGTGCAGGTTGTTTAGCATGTTGGCGTACGAATCCCAGGACAGGCCGGTTTGTCAAGCCTGGTCATCGACTGCACCTTGTGCCGGCGCTCTGATGTATTTACAGCATAATGTGTAGACTATAGTAATACCATATATACATTTCCTATTTTTTTAAGTTTGTCTCACGTTTTGTAGTTGATACAAAACAATTCAAAAATTGTTTTATTTAAATTTCTTTGACAATATATATTTTGCCAATGAGATAATTCAATTAAATATATAAATCTATAGCATCTGGTGTTTTTTATTAATTAAAAAATATTATAATATTAACTTAACTTAATATCATTGTATATTATATTGAACCTCTATAAATCAAAGTTTGCTAGAGATGGCCCTCACTAAATCAAATCTTAATATTTCAAATTATTTGATATTTTGTATGTTTACTGTTCCCAGCAAGACTCAAAGTGAGATTCAATTTATCGGACACCAACTGTGATTTCTTCATACTTTGTTCCTTAGGTTATTTACTTTAATAAACTTATAAAACAAATTAAAATTAACTAAAGAATTTTGCAGTTCATTCACAAATTCAGTTAAGTTCACATGCAAACAAAAAGTTTTGCATGAAGGAGTTGACCGTTATAATTGTTACACTTATTCTTTCCAAATGTTTTCTGATACTTCAAGTGTTATAATACAAAAGGCAGTGGAAAAATTGAAATTCCACACCTTAAACCATAGTATAAGTACCATTTAAACATGTTTTTTTTAAACGTTACTATTCCCATCATCTGCACTATGTTACTTTGACAAGCAACAATTACCTTAAACTGCTGCTCTCTGTTGTAATGGTCACCAGCCAATATACAAATACTCTGTAAGGTTTTACCAAGTCCCATGTCATCACAAAGTATCCCATGCAGCTTGTACTTATTCAACAGAGCTAACCAATTAACACCAGCCTGGTAAAATAAGTAAAAAATAACCTTAAGTAACAATAAGTTCAATTTTAATATTGTAAAACAACTACAAAAAATGACTACCAATAAAAACACTAAAAATTTATATATCCTTAAATGTTTGAGATGTACAGTCTGTATTTGAAGAAATATAGTATCATAAAATATTTTTCATACAAGTAGTTAACCTTTTGAGTAGAGTGTATATTGTGGAAATATTTATTTGTCAACACATGATGATATCTTTCAAACAAAAAAGAATACCATAATATAGATACAGTAAACTTCTTGTAATCTGGCACGTTCAGGACTTAAAGGATGCCGGATTACAAAATATTCCGGATTACAGAATTGAGATAAGAAAAGTTAGAGAAAATAAACAACACAGTACAAATTAAAAATTTTTATTTTTGAAATAGCTCAAATATGTATATTGTATCTATATATATGTATTGTACATGAATAGTAAAGGCTAAACAAAACTCAGTGCACTGTTGTCTAACTCTAGTCTGAGCGGTTGTTCTTGTTGGCAATCTTAAACAAATCATGAATCTCGGATTGGTTTTTAGTTTTCTCCCTTTGTTTTTTTATGAAGTCATTTCTAATGATGTGGAGTTTCATTATTTCAGCATCATTAAACAAACTGAAACGCTCAGAAAATTTTATGGAAGTGTTTAAGGCATCAGCTGCTTGATTGCAAGTGATGTTGCTTTTTCAAGAACCAAAGGGCCAGTAATGGGTTTACCCTCGGATCGTTTTGCTGAAAACCAACTGTATAGAACCAAATCAAGTTGTTCTAGTTTGGGTTTTTTTAATATTTGCTTCCAAAAATATTTGTTAAAGTTTCTGATTCATTCATAAATTGTTTCAGCTTTTCCTTATTTTTTTAATGTCATGAATTGTAGATGATCATACGCGGTAATCTTTCATTATAACGTGCCTACTTGTGCCATTTTCAAGTTTCTTTACAATTTCTAGCTTTTGAGCTGAAGTGAGTAGATGTTTTCTTTTTGAAGAACCCGGGTTAACTTTAGGGCCCATACCACTGTCAATAAGAATCTCACAAGACACAAAACTGAAACCAACTACGCCCATCCAACATTAAAACAAACGACTAGTCTGAGATTTACGGTACAGTAAAGCCACGGTGAAAACTGAACTGATAGCGAGAGTGGGGTGCACACAAAGCCTGAGAAAGGAATGGGGTGTTTCCGAACCTACGACAAGGCCCATACTCGGCTGAAGGTGAGCCCACCCATTTACGTTCGTATCACATTTCAAAAAATTATAGTTGACATCAAAACATTTTAAGCTACCCCTGTTCTTCGAATTGAAAACATATTCATTTAAATCAAACATTGATCACACAATTAAAATAAAATCAATTTTACCATTCAATCTATTTATTATTGTATACATACTTCATTACACAACCCTGTTCCCCTCCAATAAACAAACAATATTGATTACTTCGCAATCAATATTTCACGCAAATGTCTTGCCGGATTATCAAGCGTGCCGGACAATACGATGCCGGATTGGAGGAGGTTTACTGTAGTACAAATGAAAAATGGCAAAAATTAAAAGCAAAATACAAAAAGACAGCTTTAAACCAAGAAAAACACAATTTAATGACAAAAAGTTCTTTATTTCATGGAATGAAAAATGGCAAAAATTAAAAGCAAAATATGAAAAGACAGCTTTAAACCAAGAAAAACACAATTTAATGACAAAAAGTTCTTTATTTCATGGATAGTTGAATGAAAAGGTGAACAAAAATATTTGGTTACACAAGAATTCAAGATCAAAGTCCCAAACATGTCAATTTAGTAAGTAATTACTGTACTATGAATAAATATTTCATAATATGTATGAATAGTTGATATTTAAACTAAATAAATATACTTACAATCCTGCTTTATTTTGTACGTACCTTTATCTTTCAATATAACATCCAATGTGGATTAAAGATCATTAAAACTTTTATAGATAAAACTACTCACTTGTTGGTAAGATCTCAGAGTTGCACGTATAGGTACAGGAACTTTATAATCTGGAATAGTCTTAGGATTAAACAGTTGTTCAAGAAATTCTCTGTCTCTAGCTTTCTGACTGATTAATTGTGATGTCATTGTTGGAGGGTTTGGCACACCACCGTCTAATGGCATTAATTGTATTAGAGAAGCAAAGCAATAGGTTGCTGCCAGTCTAACAGAGATGTCTTGATCACTCATGCGTCCTACAAATTACAAAATGTTATTTTAAATTATTTTAATTTGTAACAGTAAAATTTAAAAAATTGCTTGTTAAAATCATCTTGAATTCACTAATTAAGTTATAACTAATTAATATATTTATATTATGTCTGTTAATAACTATTAATTTTTTATATAGGCTAATGACAGATCACAGAGAATTTTGCTGTTTTCAAACACTCAACGTTTCGAATTTCTTTCCGAAATTCTTTTTCAAGAACTCAATTTTAATTAAACAATTACAAAACATAACCTACTATTTATAAAATACTTAACATATATAAAACATATTAAAATCAACAATTATAAAACTCTTAATAAATATCCATTTACAAGTCAAATTTTTTCTCATCACAATAAAACAGACATTTTAAATCACAGATACATACACTAACACATCTACCATTAATAATAGAGTTAACGTGATTGTGTGTTTTTAAATTTGACTTGTAAATGGATATTTATTAAGAGTTTTATAATTGTTGATTTTAATATATTATGTATTTTATAAATAGTAGGTTATGTTTTGTATTTGTTTAATTAAAATTGAGCTCTTGAAAAAAAAATTTGGAAAGAAATTCGTTGAGTGTTCTAAAAAAGCAAAATTGTCTGTGATCTGTCATCATAGAGTAAGAGTGAATACTTTTCACCTTACTTGCTGATACGTTTCAAAACAACCATTTCATTGATGAAGCCGACCCGCTACTACTGCAACCTTGACCGATTAGCAACAGTAGTGTGTCAGCTTTGTCAACAAAACGATTGCTTTGAAACTCGTTAGCAAGTAAATTCCGTTTTAACTCAGTTATAAAATAATTACTTATAAAAAAAAATATTTATTCCCTGATGACAAAAACGGATACATTTCGTGAGATCTTTGCCATTTTATGATACAATAAGTCAAACTATTTCTAGAAGTTTCTGTAATTTCTGTACAACTACTATTTTTTTATATCAGGGTGCAAAGATTCAACTTTTTTAAAAATATATCTACTTTGTAAGCATTTGGCCAAAATTTAAATATCTATCACTTAAAACCAATTTCAATAAATATATAATATATTTATTAACAAATAATTTTTACATAAAGAATACAATACAAATTTAGAAGAAATTAGAAAGATACAATTTATTTGAATACATAGAATAGCTTATTTTAATAGGGAGGCTGCTTCCGCTTCTCTGTGTCGTTGCCGTCGCCATGCCCGCTGCTTATTGCGCCACCGGCGTTTAGACCTGAGCTCTTTTTCCTCCTCGTTCATCATGAGGTCTTCGTACAAGTCGATGTTTCCCACTGCAAAGTCTTTGTCCGGGATGCAGACTCCCGGAGCTAGGACGAGCTCGGTTATTTCTTTAAACGATGTAGCGAGCTCGTCGCGTGGGATCAGCTCAGTACACGTGTCGTCGGCTCCTTCGGAGTCCCAGAAGAAGTACTTCCTCTTCAACTCCTCGACACGTGCCGGCTTGGTCTTCAGCCGACGGCGGCGACGCCACACTCTCTCCCAGCCGGTAGCCACAGCAGCGGGCTCCTCCCTGTACTCCGTGTTGCGGTACTGCCTCTTACGAGGGGGAGCAGCCTTCTTTGATACCGCAACAGTATCCGGCGGCGACGACGACGACGACGCAGCCTCTCTGCTGTGCGCAGGTGTTGGCGGCAGCACCTCGGGGGTTACTACCTGCGCCCTCAACAGTTATCACTTATACTAAATATTTTTTTAACAATTCAAATAGTATTATATCATGCAAAGTAAACCTTTCTGTTATTTATCGTTCAGAACTCCACTCATATAAAATTGGATAAACCTCTTTATCAGTTTCTATTAACGGAGGTTTAACTAAAATCTAATAACTTTACTAACACAGTTCAGTCAAATATTTTTAAACCATTAGAACTATTTTAAATGTAATTAATGTGTGATTTACAGATTAAATCCCCCATCTATGTTTAATTCATCTTGTGAGCTACTTATACATAAATTTAATAACCCAATATAAAAAAATACAATTTTTTATTATGTCGGTTGACTTCTAGAAAAATTGTTGATATCATTGAACAAAACAATCACACCAGTATTTTTTTTTTGTTGATAGTTTGTTAAGTTTTTGAATAAACTTTATTCTAATTCAAATACAGTAGAACTCAGACTATCCGAATCACTTTCAGATTTTCCAAAAAAACATTAAGACAGAAACATTTTAAGAAATTTAAAAAAAATTAATCACAGAAACCTACAGTGATTTCCAAAATAATCATTCTGTCTAAATGTGCTATTATTCTTTTCTCCGCAAAGCTAGTGTAGGCGCAATTCAAACATTATTTGAATGTTGAGTCATCGTTTCAATGCAGTTTTATATAATTGACTGTCGTTTGTTGCCAGGTACCAATCCCGGTCTGGCTGTCATTATTTGTTTGATTAGTCACTCAATATGCCTTTAGCTGAGATTTTTAGAGTTGGACAATCAACAATTTCAGACATTAACAGGAGCAAACCTACACTATTAAACTTCTTGTCAGTGCTTGAAAATAAAGATGAATGTTCTTCAAAGAAATCAACGAAGACAGTAAAAAACAAAAAAATAATAAATGCTGTTTTCAAGTGGCTATTGCCAAACATACTTCGGATCCAATTTTTTGTGAATAAGCTAAGACCTTAGCTCCAAAAGCTCATAACATAAAACTATAAAAAAAGTTTTTATCAGATTTGCAACATATATACTGATACAGTAATTAATTTGTTTGACCCTTTTTTAAAAAATAATCAACTATCCAAATTTTTGTTTATCCGAATGGAGTACAGTACCAATTGACTGGGGTGGTTTGAGTTTTGTATTATATTTTAATTTTTAAAATTATCTTGTTCAAACTAGCACAAAACAGATTAACTCATTTTTTACTTAATTTTTGTTAATTAAACCCAACTTCTATAATACTATTTGAACGGAAAAATAATAAAATTACTATAATTGTATAAAATAACTGTGGCGTAATGTTTAATAATAAATGAAACCTCTTTACCACAAATGAGTTTTTCTTTTATTTAAAACCTAATACCTAAAATCTAAAACCTTTTATTAGCGTTTCTTCTTACCTAATAATGGAACAATAAGCAGTACAATATACGGTAAAATATTAAACTGCAATTTGTCTGTAATGCATGTCAAGCATTCTGCTGCACCCTGGCGGCGGGTTACTGAATCACTAGCTCCAAGTAAAGGTAAAACTTTTTCAACAACAGCTGTCATTACTGTGACAGAGTCTAGGGTAGCCAGGACAGCGATACAGCGTGATGCAAGATGTCGTACTGCCCGATATGGGTGACTTAAACAAAGTAGTAAATGTTGCAGTACAGACAAGACCTGGAAATAAATGGTTTCCAAATCAATCAAAATGTATTTTTTATAACCCACGAGATATGCAAATAACAATAATAACTGTTTTTTTATTGTTGGTTTAGCCATTGTGGATTAAATGACTTATGTTCTGAGCGACCGAGAGGGCACGAATTAATTTCGAATTCAGTAGTCACAGCAAATGAATTAAAGGATAAATATTAATTAAATATTTGTAATCATTAGTAGAAAAAAAATTATAAATTAAAATATTTAAAATAATAAATAATAAAACACTGAACACAAAGCTAAAGTTGATGTTATATATAACCTGAAACTAAAAGGAAAAAAGGCCAGAATTCTTTTCAATTTAAAAACGAGAACCAATCACTGGACTCATCCACTGTCATAAAATTTAGTGTTCACATAACATGAAAAACTGATCAAACTCAATAATTTGTTTTATTGATTCTCAGCCTTAAAGCTTATTACTAACAGTCAAGCTTATTTTGTTGACAGGACTGTTTATCTACATATTAAAATCCAAACATGGTCAATATCTAATCAAAAATATCAGGGGAAAAGTATTCAAATAATCAAGCTAAACATAAGTTCTTTATCTGAGCTTAGTACACTCTATAACATAACACTTCTATTATCCTGTAGTAAAACCAAACATGGTCAATATCTAATCAAAAATACCAGGGGAAAAGTGTTCAAATAATCAAGCTAAACATAAGTTCTTTATCTGAGCTTAGTACACTCTATAACATAAAACTTCTACTATCCTGTAGTAAAACCAAACATGGTCAATATCTAATCAAAAATACCAGGGAAAAAGTGTTCAAATAATCAAGCTAAACATAAGTTCTTCATCTGAGCTTAGTAGACTCTATAACATAACACTTCTACTCTCCTGTAGTAAAACGACAAACTACCTTTGGTAAAAGTGAAGGATGAACAGCTGGACTAGAAACCTCCAACACTTGTAAACAACATACTAAATCTTCAGCAGCATTATCACTGTTTGTAAGTAATGCAGGATCTAAAACATATTACACTTAAATAAATTTTGTTCAACTATTAAAATTATTACAAATAAAATTTATTATATGTAATAAAATAATTAATATCAGTTATTTTAAAGTTGCTTACTTGATGCCATCTTACTTACTACTGTCGATAAGCATGACACTCAAAAATCCAATGTAGAAGGCTCACTTAGAATATCAAATTTACATAATCCAAGCTGGAATAAACCACATTAAACTTTTGGACAATATACTAGTTTTTCATAAAAAAATTCAATTGGTAAGAAATAGCAGAAAATTGTAAATGAAGTCAAATTATTCACTTCATTTGGGAAAAAATTCAAACATAACAATGACCCATCAATTCTGTGACAAAAATGTATTACACAAGAGCACTTCAAAAAGTAACTTGTGTTTAGACCTGGCACAGTAGAGCCAACTGCTTAACACAGAGCGTCTCCACGCTCATTGTGAACTTATAAAGAAATGTATTGTCAATTAAAACTTACACAATTTGAAAGGTGCACTCAGCTATTAGATTTTTGTCAGCATAAAACTGAAAACCAAATTATGGTCATCAGTGACTTTTTGAATCATTTGGGGATTAAATGAGTACATGCAGAATGAGACAGTGGTGTATTTTGTTTTAAACTCACAACAATTTCCATAACAAAAACTAGCAACTCAACCTGGCCTTGTGACTGGCCTGTAGAAATTAAGAAAACAAGACAGATGGTGTTACGCCAAGATATTTAGCACTTGTTTGGCATAAAACATAGGGCAATTTCTGGACAACCCTGATTTAAAATGTTAACCATTTAAAAATTACAAAGTATGAGATAATATGTAAATACATTAGATTTTTATTGTAATGACAAACAATAACATCTCCTGAAAATCATAATTAATAATAATAATAAATGAAAACTCACCAAAATTGTCTATATCTAGCTTCTCTGTTAGGTTAACTACCATAGACTCCCACAGTTTTGGCAGTTTTGAGGGCAGTTCTGCACCCAAATGTGATGTTATAGCAGTGACAGCAAAAACGGCTCCTCTTCGTTGTATCCTATTCAATTTTTGATTCTGGAAATACAAACTTCATTTTAGAAGAGACTACAAAGTAAACTTAGATACTAACAAATAATTTATTTGTAGATGTTGGGTTTCTGATGACTGCAGTAGTTTAGGTTTCAGCTGCCATTGTTTTCATTTCAATGACATATAGATCATTTTGTCTGGCTCATTTTTATATACTTTTCATGCAGGGTCATAGTTTTTACATGCATACAGAGATAACCATCTAAATAAATCTAATTGTTTTCTATTCAGTTCTAAGAGAACCTATTCTCTTACTTTATTCAATCTATTTCCAAATCCATTAATACTATTTTCAAATACAGTAAACTCCCGATTATCCGTGGGCGGATTAACCGGTTTGCGGATTATCCGGGGTCTGCCATTGTTTTACAAATATCCTATTTTTATTCCAATCAGATTCATGTGTTTAAATTTCCAAACGGTGAATTACGACATAAATACATATAAGGCTTAATAGAAGTTAAGATGAAGGGAATAAATATGTAAATATGTACATACTAATTTTTACATTGAAAAGGGAAGCATCCCGACGCGGGCCAGCTAAAAAAAGGGGCGAGCAGACTACTGTATATAAGAGACAATGATAAAATGCTTGGACGCCAGAAAACCTAATGTGTATCATATGATTGTAAACAAATGTCAGCTAATCTCGGCTATAAATAGTCTAGGACGTGATATATGCATGTCTGTCATATACATTATCGATCTTTATGGCTTTGTGATACACGTGACACAAATAGACACTGTGCGACAAAATGGTTCTAAAGAAACTTAGATCGCACATTAAAGCTAAATCAATGCTCACAGAAAAACAGACGAAAGTGACAGATTTTTTTGTTAAAAAGTTAAAGTATTATGTGTAAAGGAAATTACATAATATGTACATACATACTAACTTTTGAGATATACTTATGTACGTATTGTAAATAGTTAGACATATAAATGTACATGTTATAATCCGTCAAATACATCGACATTTTAAATTATTTTCCGTATTTATTTTGTCCTCTGAAGGTTATTTGTAAATTGCATTGACCGGGGTCATTATTTGTGTAACTTATGGTATAATAATCGATTATCGATCGTTTCACGTATTCTTTGTTCATAGCAGATTATCCGGGGAATTCGTTATCCGGCGTTGCCGGGCCACCCTATTCCACGGATAATCGGGAGTTTACTGTACTCAAAACAAGAAGGTAAACCTTTCTTCCTACTTAAGATTATCTACTTACCTTCTCTTCATGCATACCTCTTTTGAAATTCAGAGTTATCATAAAAGAATAGTGCGGTTTTGAACATGAGAAATTAAAACAGAATTATTTATAGTTAATGTTGTATATTCATCGAAATCCTTATCGCAAATACTTTTTTACATAACTAATACATTTTTTCACTTATTACACTTTGAACTTACTTGCGACCTGATGTTCTGTTAAATTGTTAACTTACACTTGGAGGAAACGTTTTCGTCTTACCACTTCTTCAGCCTCCTAAGTCATAAGACGAAAATGTTTCCTCTAAGTGTAAGTTAACAAATCAACAGAATGTCTGTTCGCAAGTAATTCAAGTGTAATAAGTGATTAGCAACCAACTTGTCATGAACAAGATTTTGAAATTTAATAAATTTTTAATGCTTGGCAAATATCCGATTGATACTCAAGTTCTGCCTAAACATTAGTAACTCATCTTCATTAACAGTTATGATTGCTTCATAAATCTTATTCTTCACGTGGTGTAGGTCATGATTTTGTTTGCTATAGACACTGTTTTAGATATAACCTACAAGATTTGCAAGATTATCCAAAAAGCTCTGAACTCTTTTGAAACTATAGCATAAGTTCTTGTTGGCCCAACCATTGATGTCAAAACTTCTCATGCAAAGCGTCTGTGACAAATGCACTACAATGCTGGGGTGCACAATCTTGTAGGAAATGAAGTTCTTGAATATTTTCAAGAAATGAAAAAGCTCTATTACGTGATTTTTCATAACACCACACCAAATGTTCTCTTTAAGCAAATCACTTAATTTCTCAAAAATCTAATGTGGGTTTTCAGATTCTCTTAGGCTGTTATTATGTCTGGACCCATTTCAGAATTGTGTATGTTAACCCACTTATTGAAATAGAATGTAGCTTCATCTGTAAAAACCATATCACCTAAACATAATTATTTTCATCAATATTATAAATAATATTTGAGCTGGCTTGTGAGTGAAAGTTATAAATAAAGAATAAAAATATGGTACAACTCACAAATATAAAATTTTTTATTTCATACCCGTTTCAACGACTAATTTGTTGTTATCCTCAGTGAAGATACACAAATCAAATTAACTAAAAAAATATTAAACATAACCTATACAGTTTTAACAAAAGTAAAAACTTGAAACAGTAACCTGTTTATACTTTTGTTAAAACTTTATAGGTTATGTTTAATATTTTTTTAATTAATTTGATTTGTGTATCTTCACTGAAGATGACGACAAATTAGTCGTTGAAACGCGTATGAAATAATTTTTTTTATATTTGTGAGTTGTACCATATTTTTATTCTTTAATTCATCAATATTGTTCAACATTTCAACAGCGAAACTGAAACACCTTCATTAGGTTTCAATTCCTACAATAGCTGGATTTCATATGTTTGTAATTTCAGCCTTCTGTGTACAACTTTGTGAATTGTTGCTTTTGCAATACATAACTCTAGGCATTGTTGAGGTATGGATTTTTTAGGACTTCTGAGTTTATTAACTACAATCTTTCCCCCTGATTTTCTTGATATTTAGCAGTTGATTTCTGTTTCATAACTGATCAAATTTCTTCAAATTGTTTGAACCAATGTCTTTTGTTATTTACACGTGATGGCGCTTTTTTGTATTCACATCAAAATCCAAGGTGAACTGAATTTACCAGCTTGAATTTAGTTAGCAACAAAACACTCTGTCTTTGTCCGAAAGCATAGTTACACACTAAACTCACGCTGCAACATCAATACAAGAACAAATGATGAGATTACAGCTGTTAGTTTATACAATATCAAGAGCACAGTGGTACAGTAAAAATATTGGAAAACCCCCAATACCACACAAATAACTAATAATACAAGTTATTTAAGATTAAACCCTTATGAATATTTTGATGACCATGTAATCCTCATCAGAGGGTCTTACTACAAAATTACAATCTAGAATACAATAAATTACAAACTAGACTCAGGTAACGTGTAATATTAACTATTTTTGTGGTATTGGAATTTTTTCCAACATCTTCAGCTGTTAGTAGTTAAACTTTTATGTTGGAAGCTAACAAGGATACAAATACAATAGTCTCGATAATTCGAGGTAGATAGAACTGAGACACCCTTGGATTACCGAAAACTCGATACACGGAAATATGTTCCTGTGCATTAGAAAAAATAGGAGTTTTAATAAATCCTAATAATATAGATAAATAAAAATGCACTAAATAAGTTTATAGAACTTCATATGAGCATTTCTTGGAAGCCGGACTAATTTCCTTTGCATACAGTATTGATATAAACACTTCTTGGAAGCTTGGCTCATTTTCTTTCAAAGTGATAAAATAGGCTCAAATAGAAATAGACTCCAGAATATCGAGACTCTACTGCAAATTTCAAAACATCACTACTGTCTTTATATGAATTACTGAAACGGCACCATTTTTTTATGAAAATTTTATAATGTTAGTTCAATATAGTCTAGATATTCTCAAGTATAAGTTTGATTGTTATAATACTCTATTTTGTTGACACGTTTCGGAGTAACTCATTTTTACAAACTTAAATCGTACTCAAATATATAGGAATATTCGTAACAGAAATGAAGATGAGTATACTAATCATTTCAAGTAATATAATTTTTTTCATGACAATTCCTGCTGAGGTCAAGAAAGAAATATTTTATTTTAGTTACTTTTTATTGTATAATTACAATTAATATAAATGTGTATACATATGACAGAATGGCAATATTAAGTGCCACAAAACAGAAAGTGAATTTCATTACAATTTTTCATTTTGCTCTCTGTACAGTATGTGGTGTTGGACTATTATTTTTGTTTGCTATTATTTATACGCTTCTTTTCGTTTCTAATTTATAAACCTAATGGTGGTCTATATTTTCTCATTCTATTCATCTCTTATAGTGCTTCATGATTGCAAGGAACCTTCAAGTAATATATTTCTGGCTATGGGAAATTGGCTTAGTGCCAAACTGCTGGATTTCAAACATGTCTTTCAGTTCGAATCCGACCGAGATATCGGCTTAAATTTAATTAATGAATAAATATTTGAAAAAACTGTATTGCCATCAATTGTCATCCACTACAGGTTAAGAAAATGTATTTGAACTTGACTAGATGAATAAAAAGTATTTTATTAACGCTTGAAAATTTTTACAAGATATATTATATAAGAATAATGTAAGCTAATAGAAGGAATTGAAAAATCAAACATTTTATAGAACTAAATAACAGATTCTTTTAGTTTTAGAAATCTGAAGCTAACTGATTTTATCACTTTGCTAATTATATTCTATGAAATGGGTCAATCGTAAAACTTAGTTCCCTTAGAATACAGAATATCTATTTATGGATCCGATGCTGAAATATTTATCCATACATGTTTTTGTTGATGCAATTTTACTATGTATGATGTAAACTTTGTGTTGGGCCTAGTGTTAAGCAATCAGTCGTTCACTGGCAGTTATTTATTGCAATATCTGCAATGATTCATCACTATTTTTGTATCCCAATCTAAAACTTGTCTGCAATGAGTACTGTATGTGTAAAATGTGCCTAAATTAGTATGGTGTATAGATGGTATACCATATAAACAAATTGTATTTTACAGCCAGGATATTAATTTTAAAACAAGTAAATCAAACATTTTTAATTCAATTCCTTTTTTGATCAACAAAGAAAAATTGATTTTTGTTATTTTTTTATTAAATAATTAGAATTAAGTAACATAACCTATGCGTTAAAACAGCTGTTCTACCACATAACTATAACATAAAATCAGCTGTTTTAAGAAATAACAGGTTATCACTTATTGTACGCCAAATTTATATGTATAAGACAAAATTATATATCTTGCCCCTTTTGTAAAACTTTTTACTCCTATATAAAACCAAAATTAGTTCCTTGAATTTAATTAAAGATTATTAGTTGAAGTTTTTGTGTTGTACATCTTGAGGTTTTTTTTATAAATTACATTTTTTGTATCAACTTGGCAAAAAAACCACTACTTACTGATATTTTTCAGCAGACCTAGTGCGAAACCCGTCTGCTGAAAAATATGAGTAAGTAGTGGTATTTTTGCCAAGTTGATACCAAAAGTGTAATTTAATAATTATTGTTTGAAAAAAATGTATTAACATCAAGTGTCATCTTCTATAAGTTTTAAAAAATGTATTTGAACTTGAGTAGATGAATGAAAAGCATTTTATTAACGATTGAAAATTTGAACAAAATACACATAAGGAGATTGTGAACTAATAGAAGGAATTGAAAAAAAAACTATTTGCTTGATTATTAAAGTTTGTGTAACCAATATTTTTATCTTAGTTTTGGTTGGTAAATAATCAATATTTTTATCTGTAACTTTACAATCTACATATTTTAAAATAAAAATTTAACATATGATATTTAAAAGATTATACAATTAGTTGTTTTAAAATGTGGACCTGACAATAGATGCTATTAACCTTCTACAATTAAAGTTTTTTTTCCAACACTGTCTCTGCTGTCACTAGATATGTGTTGCACTACTGGAGTTCCTGTTATTGTACAATGCTTTGGTTCTTTATTCTGTCCCAATGTAAAAGTAAATAATACTTTATTAGAATTGAGTTTATTTAAATCTTACTTAAACTTAAAGTAAATTTAGATTCCTATTTTCTGCTAAATCTTAGTGTAATATTTTAGTTACTAAAAGTATGAAAGTAGGATATATATTGAGAAAATACTTGGTCTTTTTTAATTCCTTCTATTAGTCCACACTCTTCATATGTATGTATATATATTTTAAAACAACATAGGCTATTCAAACACAAGAATATTTATTAATTTATATTCAAATCTTTTCGTTGGTAAACAGTACCAAAATCATCAGGAATGAAAATTACAAGAATGTAAGCTAAAACATATGTTAAATTAGAAATAGAATTTTCGCTAAATTTATATAAATTGCCAAATTTATTTTGTTGCTGTAACATTATAGACATTGAATATAGTATCAAATTTAGAATAAATTTAGCAAAAATTCTATTTCTAATTTAACATATGTTTTAGGCCTATAGATTACATTATTGTAATTTTCATTCCTGATGATGTTGGTACTGTTTACCAACGAAAAGCTTTGAATATAAATTAATAAATATTATTGTATTTGAATAACCTATGTTGTTTTAAATTCTTAAACAAGAAAACGTATTTTATATTTTTTTATATATATATATATATATATATATATATATATATATATATTTTTTTTTTTTTTTTTTTTTTTGGAACAAATTTTCAATTGTTAATAAATTACTATTAATTCATCCACTCAAGTTCAAATACATTTTTTTTAAACTTGTATTAGATGACACCTGATGTTAATACAGTTTTTTAAATATTAATTTATTAAATAAATTTAAATTGAATTATTTTAGTTTTATATGGAAGAAAAACTTTTCACAAAAGGAGCAAGGTAGTTTCCTCTCATTTAGTTTAATATAGTGATAGCATATGATTTCATAAAACAGCTGATTTTATGTTTCAGGTTGTATGGTAGAACAGCTGTTTTAACCCATAGGTTATGTTACTTTATTTATATTAATTGTAATTATTTAATAAAAAGTACCTAAAATTTAAACAATTTTGTTGGCCTAAGTAGGAATTGACTTTAAATTTTGTTGTTGTTTATATTACTTGGACTGTATTAATTAAATTTGCCCTTTTTGGCAGTGTTAAAATAATAATACATCAATTATCTGTAAACTGGTCTCTACCATTTCAAATAATTATTATAAATAAAATTTGTTGCTCAAGGTTTTTTAATTTTCCTACTATTTTTGTCAATCTCCTATAACTACTTCAGTGATAAATCAAGGTTAAAAAATTATTTCTATCATGGTTTTTTTGTGATAATTCTGAAATTAGAGATTCGACAAATGTTGAGAAAAATCATGGTTTACAGAAAGTTTTATTATTCTGTGAGTTTTAAAGATATTAGATTATATTAAAACTATTGTGTTTAGCATGGAATTTCTATAGGTTTGAGACATATTATAATATATTTTTAACCGTAGCATAAATATTTTTCGGTAATGTAAACAATTATTAAAAAGGGGCAAATGAAAGAATGTGTTAATTAAGGAACAATTATTTTTGAGGTATTCAATGAATACTGTTCCTGATACTATTTGGTCAAATAATATTTTTATATTCTAAAGACATGTTTTGTTACTAATAGAAAAAAAATATAATGTTATTAAATGTAACAGTGACCAAATTATTGAATCCAAGAGTAATTATTTGAAGGATTTCATATGTAGACATTTATTGTAAGCACCAATTTACTAATTTTTAGAAAATCTGATGATGTTACTTTTGTTATATGAACACTTAAAATATATTTATAAAGAAATAAAAAAAACTTTCTTCATTAATGTTTTATTCTTGTTAAAACACAAATCTTTTGCTGAAAAATAAAAAATTATATATATTTAATCATTTGAAATTTATTTTAATAGCTAATAAACTCCCACACAAGTCCCACTCACACCACAAGGTCTTACTCTCGCTAAAGAATAAGTAAAACATTTTGGTTGAATATTATTTTGGAAAATAATTTAATAATATACAGATATACATGCCTAAAATATCTGTTTGATTACCCTTAAGATTTTCACTTAAGAATACTAAACAAATAATAGTATGTGGAAATGATATTAATATTTTGTAATAATATTTGCTTATTTATGTTTGATTATTAATTACAAAAGCAACAAAAAAAATTGATTTCATGTACAAATTTATTTATTTCTTGTTAGACCTAAATTATTATAATTTTCCTAATGGTTCATTGATTAGAAAACTGAATTGGAAGAGTTTAGACCATAGTCATAAATCATATTTTTTTCTTATCTCAGTTCTTTACACAGAGTAAAATATTGTACTCATCAAAAATAAAAATAGACTCAACCCTGGCAAATGAAAAAAATCAGGTAAATAATTGGTGAATGATTGGGTTGATTTGCGACAAAATGACCATAAATTGCTATAAACACACCTTTAGCATGAGAATTTAAAAAAGACTTTCAGGGGGAGACCATTTTCTTATAACAGACCTCGCAAAAATATTTTGCTCTGGGTCTCGAATTTGCTAATGATGGCTTTGCATGTGAGTGCTTGAGTAAAATTTTAAAAACTAAATGAATTCAAAATTAAAGTTTTAAGGAAAAATTTCCATTTAGAGCAAATGAAATTCGACTATTTGTGGCAATATAACACTGGCAAAACCGTACTTAAAAGACAAGCTATAACTCATATTTTCATAAAAAAGCATTTCACAACTAATGGTGACAGCTAGACAGATATTATCTTCTTAGCTGATAACCTTATCACTTGTAATTATCCTTGCTTGCCTTCGCTATTCTTTCCCAATCAATGGTTTATCATTACTGATAGCCTAGCAATGTACCTTTAGCAATCTTTCAACTTCAATGTCTTGATAATTATTAAATATAATTCCAATAATTAAATATAAAATTTGATATTTATAATACTTAAAATGATACAATTCAATTTTATGAATCAAAAGGTATCAGACATTAAGCTAAGTTGGCGGATTCTGTTTCTAAATGACGAATTTTGTAAATGTTTTTTTTATTTCATACTTTTTACCACAAAAACTAAAAGGAAGAAAAAGACAAAACTCTCCATAAAATTGCATAAAGGAAAGCTTGAAAATGAAACTACACGAAGATTAGAATATTGGACTATTTAAAACACAATTGGTTAAAACGGATCTGCAATCTTATGACCTAATAACATCAAGCCTTGTGTAGGAAAAGTTACACAAAGGATTAATAATGTTTTTATTTAAAATTAGGGATGGGCTGATTCCTAAAATTAACCATTCCGATTCTAAAACTTTTCTCCCGATTCTCAATTTTCAAGACGATTCTTGATTCTTTAAAATTTTATAGGACTAACTTATAGGGATATTCTCTAATAATAAATTTAGTTAACATCTTGGTCATATGGAGAAGCGTTTTAAAAGTTCCGTTTAATACAACAAATATTAATGAATAAGAATATCTTAAAGCATGACAAACAAATAGGATAAAAGTGACAAACGGAACAGAAATGCTTTGAATTGCCTTTGTTATTGCGTCATAAATAATAATAATAATAATAATATTTTCATTATCTGAAATCGGCAATTGCTTTAATCATTCAAAGCAACTAATAAATAAAACATAGTTGATAATAAATTATTTTTTAAATAAATTATGCCCTACAGGTAATTTAACAGTTAAAAAACAAAAATCGGAATTGGTACTTTAATCAATAGAGAATCAAGTATCGATGATTACTCGATACCATTAGAATCGAAGATTCGTGGAATCGAGAAATGGAATCGGCTCATCCTTATTTAAAAAAACAAAAAGAATTCAATTCTGTTTGAATCACATTATCAATACATTGTTATTATTATTATACTTCTCAAATTTAAAGATTTTTTTTACAAAAAGGTTTAGAAAAGACAAAGAGAGAAACCGCTTTTACTTGAATGATAGAAGTATTCAAAGCAGGATGATCATTACAACCTTTCAACCTTCCATTAATAATTTAGGTTTGGTTTTATACACAATTTTACAGGCTGGGTTAAGCAGATTTCTGAAAAAGCATTGGAATTCTCTGACACTACTGGGAACTAATATTTCACACATTTTTTTTTAGTCTATGTCTCTGGATGCATAATGCCATGCACTTACTTTTCCTTGTGCTATAAGGGGTATAACAGTTAGATGACTTACTATAAATCTGTTATATGTTGGAATACTTTCAGTCTATGTCTCGGATGTATAATGCCATGCACTTACTTTTCCTTGTGCTATGAGGGGTATAACAGTTAGATGACTTACTATAAATCTGTTATATGTTGGAATACTTTCAGTCTATGTCTCGGATGCATAATGCCATACACTTACTTTTCCTTGTGCTATGAGGGGTATAACAGTTAGATGACTTACTATAAATCTGTTATATGTTGGAATACTTTCAGTCTATGTCTCGGATGCATAATGATATGCACTTACTTTTCCTTGTGCTATGAGGGGTATAACAGTTAGATGACTTACTATAAATCTGTTATATGTTGGAATACTTTCAGTCTATGTCTCGGATGCATAATGCCATGCACTTACTTTTCCTTGTGCTATGAGGGGTATAACAGCTAGATCACTTACTATAAATCTGTTATATGTTGGAATACTTTTAGTCTATGTCTCTGGATGCATAATGCCATGCACTTACTTTTCTTTGTGCTATGAGGGGTATAACAGTTAGATGACTTACTATAAATCTGTTATATGTTGGAATACTTTCAGTCTATGTCTCGGATGCATAATGCCATGCACTTACTTTTCCTTGTGCTATGAGGGGTATAACAGTTAGATGACTTCTATAAATCTGTTATATGTTGGCATACTTTCAGTCTATGTCTCGGATGCATAATGCCATGCACTTACTTTTCCTTGTGCTATGAGGGGTATAACAGTTAGATCACTTACTATAAATCTGTTATATGTTGGAATACTTTCAGTCTATGTCTCTAGATGCATAATGCCATGCACTTACTTTTCCTTGTGCTATGAGGGGTATAACAGTTAGATGACTTACTATAAATCTGTTATATGTTGGAATACTTTCAGTCTATGTCTCTAGATGCATAATGCCATGCACTTACTTTTCCTTGTGCTATGAGGGGTATAACAGTTAGATGACTTACTATAAATCTGTTATATGTTGGAATACTTTCAGTCTATGTCTCTAGATGCATAATGCCATGCACTTACTTTTCCTTGTGCTATGAGGGGTATAACAGTTAGATCACTTACTATAAATCTGTTATATGTTGGAATACTTTCAGTCTATGTCTCGGATGCATAATGCCATGCACTTACTTTTCCTTGTGCTATGAGGGGTATAACAGCTAGATCACTTACTATAAATCTGTTATATGTTGGAATACTTTTAGTCTATGTCTCTGGATGCATAATGCCATGCACTTACTTTTCTTTGTGCTATGAGGGGTATAACAGTTAGATGACTTACTATAAATCTGTTATATGTTGGAATACTTTCAGTCTATGTCTCTAGATGCATAATGCCATGCACTTACTTTTCCTTGTGCTATGAGGAGTATAACAGTTAGATGACTTACTATAAATCTGTTATATGTTGGAATACTTTCAGTCTATGTCTCTAGATGCATAATGCCATGCACTTACTTTTCCTTGTGCTATGAGGGGTATAACAGTTAGATGACTTACTATAAATCTGTTATATGTTGGAATACTTTCAGTCTATGTCTCTAGATGCATAATGCCATGCACTTACTTTTCCTTGTGCTATGAGGGGTATAACAGTTAGATCACTTACTATAAATCTGTTATATGTTAGAATACTTTCAGTCTATGTCTCGGATGCATAATGCCATGCACTTACTTTTCCTTGTGCTATGAGGGGTATAACAGTTAGATGACTTACTATAAATCTGTTATATGTTGGAATACTTTTAGTCTATGTCTCGGATGCATAATGCCATGCACTTACTTTTCCTTGTGCTATGAGGGGTATAACAGTTAGATGACTTACTATAAATCTGTTATATGTTAGAATACTTTCAGTCTATGTCTCGGATGCATCATGCCATGCACTTACTTTTCCTTGTGCTATGAGGGGTATAACAGTTTGATCACTTACTATAAATCTGTTATATGTTGGAATACTTTCAGTCTATGTCTCGGATACATAATGCCATGCACTTTCCTGTTCTAATTCTCCTTTATACTCACCACACTCTGTCTTATTCTGTATGCATTATAGATAGTCAAACTGATCACTTTACAACAACAAAAATTGCATTACTTTCCTTTATCTATATATTACTTTACTACACTCTTTTAATATATTCACATCAACAAAGAAACTGTCATTATGCCTACAATACTGTTGTAATGAATCACTTTTTGCTTCAAAAGCACTTTTGCATTTTTTTTACAGAAATTATTTGCAAAAATATCTCTATGTTTAGAAGAAATAATCTATAAGCTTTTAAACAAACTTATCTTGATGGAATGCTCTTATTCGCTTTTAAATGTTGACAGATCAGTGACGAACTTCTTTAATGTTGCAAAAGACCTAGAGAAAAATTGGCTTGGATTTGACTGATTTTATTTTAAATCCAATTTCGTTGATAGAACTTTTATTTTGCAAATGTAAATTATTTGTTTAAGAAATTCAGTTTTAGATAACCCTTAGAGATTTGGTTGCTTTTCAGAGCTTTTCTAAGAGATATTCTAGTTGAGACTTTTAAATATAGATTTTTTTTTATTGAGAGTTGTTTCAGATAAAAAAATATTAAAAATTAGCAAATTTTTTTGTCACAATCCCTTTTGTGTCCTGGTTAATAACTACATGCACATAATGTTCTCATTAGCAAACTGTATCTAATTAAAAACAAAGTTTAGTGTTTTGTTCACCTTTAACACCTAAAATACTTAACACATACAGTCTAACGTTCTGATGTCACGTTAGCAAAACAAATAATTAGTACAGAGTATAAGTAAAACTCGTGCACTGACTAATAGATGCATTGCAGTAGTATTTAAAAATGTAAGTACGTTTTATAACAAGTCAGATATATATAATTCAATAAGTGTGCTGTAAAACAAAATGAGCCATATAAAAATGGTGACTTCTAATATATTTATTCAAAAACAAAAACTTGTCTCCGAAGGGCTTCTTTTACTTAATGTTAATAAACAATACTGATACTGATAACCTAAAAATGTACATATTAGTGTTTATCATATTTTTCCGTTGAAATTTTTAATTAAGGTGATTAATATCATAGATTCATGTTTCATAAAAAAATACTGAAAATTTATTACTAATTTTGGTATACTCGATAATAGTTCCTTCAATCTACTTATGAAAATTACAGACTCAGAAAATTAATTGAGTCTTACTCTGGTCACATAACTGGACAGTGATTCATATATTTTGAAAATGCTAATAATGTAAATTAGCGAAAAGCTTCAATGAACAATAAAATGAAGTAATATTCGTATATTCTTGTTTATGAAAATTATTTTATGTCACCATACATATTTAACAAGAAAAAATAATTCATCTAAGTTTTACAATATATATATATATATATATATATATATATATATATATATATATATATATATGTATGTATCTTTAATTAATATGATGATAATGATACATCATACGAATTATACTGTACTCAAAGCAATTTTTATTTTAATATATTAGACCACATAACAGAATAATACAAAAATATAACTATAATATTTTAAAATTATGTTAATGTGATAACTAAGATCACACACCTTACTAAAATAAATTAATGTATTACTTCTTTCATAAAATTATATAAATGAAACAGAATATTTTCCACTTTTGTACAACTGTGAAAATTTGATGGTAAATTATGGTCCAAAATTGAAAAATTATCAGCTGTACTTCATATGAAAATTAAACGAAACAATAACTAACACAAGGTTTAAGAAAATCATTCTGACTGTATTGTAAAATGTTTACAAAGTAACATAGGTATGCTCGATAAGTCAGAGTTTCGGCAAATACAAATACGATATCTCGTATTTACAAGTTTTGACGACGGCTTCCTACTGAAGTTAAAAATAAATCATAGAATACTAGATAATGTCGGCATGGGATAAAATGACATCTACACTAAATATATCATATTCGACTGCATGAGTATCAATTCATCAGCAATTTGTTATCGTAGCAATGAAAAACCTTTAGAGTCTATATAGTCTGGACCATGTAACAATACACTTGGCCTTGAGAGATCGCACGAGATTTCTCGTGTACTAACATTTATTAAAACATGTTACATAGTTCAGAATGTTCTATACATCAACATCAACATGTTAGTTAGCTTCTGGATCTGATATGTCTACACATATTTCAAGATTATTTGTTATTTCCTACCGGAGCTAATTTATCATCGAATATATCTCATATCAATCGTCTCATGCAAGTTAGTGTTTTAACAGTCCTTATCATGTTTTTACAAAAGTATTTATACTGAACCTTTACCTCCTGTCTCGCCTAGTACACGGAAACGTGGTCAGCACTATACATACACATTTCACTTGATGTCTTACAACCCATTAGACACTCATTATCATCAAAGCATGCAGTAACTTTGTTTTTCCATTCTATATAAATTGTTATCTGTTGAATTTATATATTTTTACGGTGTTGTTAGGATTTTAAAACTTGTATATCTACACAAGTTTGAGTATAACAGACGGATGGTTCAAAATTTATCATAAAACATTTTAACATTTTTTAGCCTGAAAAACAATAAACTACACAAAAAATTATTATTTATTTTCATCCTTTTTTTCATTATTATTTTTTATTGTTTCATCCTTTTTAAAGTAAAATTTAATAAACTAAATGTAAGAATTAATGTGTGAAGAGAGCTTTAAACAAAAAACTGCATTTACATTAGAGGGTAAATTTATTTTTACATACTAATTAGATACTTGCGGTAATCATATGCAACATGCTAGGGATTAACTTCCACAAAACATTTAAAATTAAGCAAAATTTGTAGGCAGTGTTGAACTGAATTATTATATAAAAATTAAAAATCACTATAAATTTCTTTTTTTAATTACACAAACTTTTAAGCAAACTTTTTATAAGATTATTAATAAATTAGGAGCAATATTTTTATTAATTTCGGTTTCCTTTTAGTAATAAACATAAAAGTACCTAATAACTTGGGGCAACTGTGGTGTAATTTTTAATTATAAATAAATAAAACATCTAAAACTTCTGAAGATGCTTTGAAATCGAAATGTAAATCAGGACATAAATAAAGGGGTTTTCTGGTTTAAGAGGCTTTATTTATTTATAATTACAAAGGTAGCTCTATTTGGAGACTATAAAATTCAGAATCTTTTTTAAAAGACCACTAGAAGTTTGGTGACAGAACCTGGCTAATATGCAAGCAATTCATATATTCAAGTATTGGCCTATATTAATGTCCTCATTTCCAACTAAGGACACTCCATTCCAAATATAACTGCTTTTATCTACAGATTAGGCATTTATGTTCCTAAACTAAAATTAACTATTACAAAACTCAAAAGAAATTTTGGTAATATGATGAAACGCACAAGTTTTTGTTATTTTCCTTTACTTTTTTCACTTCCAGTCCAGACTAATCTATTTCCAGCCATATGAGTAATAAACAAACCCAATCTTTTATCTTTGCTTTGCAACTAAGTTTAGAAGTGTTAGGCCTAATATTTCCCACCAATGATGCAACGCTAGGCCTAGACAGTGCTGCCAACCTTAATGTAAACAATTTGTATTACAACTCAAACAGATTTACAGACAGATAAGTTGGTATATATAGAAATAGTAAGTAAGCAATAATGAAGCTAATGAGTATAAAAGGATCTTTAAGGACTGTGAATCGTCATTCGATAAGTCGTTTTGTGACACTGTTTGGTGAACCAACAACCAAGGACTTCAGGTACTTTGATTGCACCTTTTAAAATTTTAAATCTAATTCTTATTTATATCACTATAAATATTTTATTTTATTTTTGAGTTCTCGACTTATAATTATAACTTTGTTCTGAATATTTTTAAATACTTTAGAAATTGAAATACAATATTAAGCATTGCCCTTTCTGTTTTCATGAGGTATACAGAGCAGAGTTTTTGTACTAGTATTATACAGAAAAAGGTTTCAAACTAAATACTTTATATTACTGAAAATGAATTTCCAAAAATAAAAAAAGTAATTTTTCTTAATTCTGTTTAAACTCTTTTTAATAAATCTAATGTATGAACTAAATCGCATAAAATATTTTTAATTAACGAAACATATTTTATTTATTCTATTATAATATTTGAATATATTGAAGATGTAATAATAATTTACTAGCCTAGTATTTAATTGGGTGTGTACTGCTGCGTAACATTTAAAACTCTTTTACTGTTGTGTTTTACGGGTCCCAATCAGTGTTATTTGCAAATTTCCTTCCATGTGCTGCTATACCTTTAAGGCAGTGTGTAGCTTTTTTATAGCACATTTTAGCAGTTTTTGTGCTTATACACATAACCCATTGTCATTTTACTATTTAAATGTTGGAACTATAATTTTGTGTCCTTTTCTTCATACCTCTCACATAAGCAAGACTGGTTCTTATAAATTTGTTTTTTGTTTTACATTTTACCCTTAAAATAATAAATTTTTTTAAATAAAAAAATAACTTTTGAAACTCATAACTTTTTAAAAAAATTTTATAGATAAATTCTGTATATTTACTTATTTAAAATGTGTTTATAAATTAATTAAGATTTATAACAATATAACACAATGTGACAGATTATGTACTGTTTGCTAGTCAATACCAAAACTTGCTTGAAATCACCAATCCCTGCTAGTAACTTTATAAAATTTTAATCTTAAAACGATAGAAATATTTCAAAAAGAGTTTTGAAACATGCTAAACTGTATACCAAACTATGTAACGATTTTTAAAAATTTTTTTAATTGAAATTTAAAACCTATACTTTAATATTATTACTTCAACATATATATTTTTAAAATGTATGTACTTAATGCTAATACATTCCTAAAAAGCTATTTTGTTAAAAATATACTACCCTTCTTTGTAATAAACAATATTTTACTGCCATATATATAAATAGGTAGGCCTATATAAAATTCAAAATTAGTTGTATTCATTTTGAAATAAAATTTGTTGATACTAGTACAAACTGCATTGTCATTGTATATTTACAAAAACGTTTTTAGACTATAAAATCAGGCTATTTGGAAATAATTAATATTATTATTATAGCCTATATTATTGCAAATCAATTTGTATTTTACAAAATATGTTGGAAAATAATTATTTAAATAAAAAATATTACATAAATAATTATGTAAATAGCAAATCATAAATAGCATCAACATATAAATGTTATGCTATAAACATTAAAAGAGAATAAATTTATAATCAATTTTGAGAAATGGACAAAAATTTTATATACATATTTTATTTATTTTAATATTCATAATGTATTAATTGAAATATTAAACTAGATTTAGATTCACAGAATTTATTTTGAGTTTAGTTGGCCAAGCACTGAGAAGGGCGACATCGTCGCCGAAACTAATTGGTTACGTGTGTGTGTTTATTAAAAACTAATTTTTTGTGAGATTTTGAGTTCACTATTTTGACTTTTACCTTTGTTAATTAGAGTTGTTTTAATGTTTTTTGTCGTATCAAACAAAAACATCAAATTTTAATAATACACTAATTATTATAATTTAAACTAAACTGTGGTGATTTTAAAAAAATACTAGTATTTAAAATAATATATTAAAATTACTGTATTTACACATAAGTTTTCAATTTTTTTTAACAAATGTTTCTCAATTTTAAATTAAACTTGCAACATTTTTTTTTTAAAACAAATATACACATTTCAAAACTTTTTTGATCTCCTTATTTCTACAACAAAATTATAAAGTTTAGTTGATTTATTTAGAAATAATAAGTAAGTTATAATAAATATAAAATATCAAGGCAAAAATATTAAAGAATATTTTTCAATCCTACCTGTAGTAAATAATAATAATTGTTTGAATACCTAACAATTATATATACTACTTTTTTTAGAGAAATATACGAAACACTTATTTCTATCAAATACTAACATTTATTTAAAATTTTTAAGTTTTTAACTAAAAAGTATTCTAGATTTTACTTTCAAATTTAGTGGCTTGAAACTAATTTATTAAACTACAGCTTTTACTTGCCAGGAAAAAAGAAATATATATTTGAATATTTTTTCAGAATGGAAAAGGGAAAGGACAAGGGTGCTCCCCAAGGCAATCCCAAGCCAGCAGGTGGTGCAGGTAAAATTTTCTCTTTTAAACTCAAAATTTCTAGAATAAAAATATCATGTGGTTTTTATCTTTAAAAGAACTGGTTATATTATTTATAACCAAATATTTATCTATTTTCAAGCATCAATTTATTTCACTATACCTATAATCATTATGCTGGAAAATATATTTTTTGAACAATATATATATTTAAAATTACTTGAGTTTTTCATCCTAGGAAATCTATAGCAATATATAATGCTATTGTTAAAAAACAAAACGTAGCTTTCACTAAGAGATTGAGTGCCTTAATATTCTTGATAAAAAACTTAAATATTTTAAAGCCATAAACATTAAAATTTAATAGTATGTGTATAAATGCTCAAGCAAATAGAGTGGAGACTGTAATGATAATATTACTTACAATACAACTACTGAAATCTAGAACATAGAGGTACTTCAAACTAAATTTTAATTATGATAAAATAACTAATGATGTATCATAAACCCTAGTTTCTATGATAATTTTAAATAATAATTGACATAAAAACCACAAAACATACGACCATCATTAAATGCATGCTCTATAAATTTATGAAACTATAGATGGAATTTAACATTTTGTAAAATCTATTGACACTGTGTCCGAGTCTATGAAGGTGAAGTCAAACATTCTGGGACTGTTTTGGACAACAGGAGTTGAACTTTACTGTATTTTCACTGCATATCTTACTGGGTCTTAGTGCAGAGGTTGCTCTTAAGAGTTGCCATGTTATATAATAAAGTAAACCTATTGCAAAAAAACTCTAAACATTCTAAAATTTACCAATTGATTCAATTAAACCAATAACAACTTTTTAATCTATAACAAATATTAGTTTTACACATTATATTTTTAAATAAATTTAAAATAAACTATATTTAAAATAATTTTAATAAAATAACCATATTTAATAATAAACTATATTTAACCAAATTTAAAATAAATTGAAATCTAATTAGAAGTCATTTATTCAGGTTTAAAAACCTGAAAGTTCCAGCTGGAATGAGCTTTCTAAATTGTCAGTAATTTTAGTTACAACGCCAAGAGCCGTTATACAGGCTACATATATGTCAATATTCTGTTTTTAAAATGTTTATTAATTCTTTTGTAACCACAAATTTATTTTAATTTCAGACAAGGGAGCAGAAAAGGGAGGCAGTAAACCTGCACCCCAGGGACAAAAGAAAGGGCCTCAGAAAAAGTAAAATCTCTGAATGACCGATCGCCATCATCTTCATCGTCACTATCATCTAAACCATTCCTTTTCATCCATCACCAACATTGAAAACGAAAAGATGTACATCTTTAAATCATTCACTACAGATTAATGAAGAATTACAAGCATAATCTGTGTTCTTGAAATCAATCTACAATAGGTGATTACAACGTTAGATTGTTTGCAACAATGCAGATTTAATATGAGTTATGTTCATTGTTTATCTGTAAACCCTTTCATTTGCAAATGACTGAGCTCTTATAAATAAAAATTAATTTTAGTTTTGTATCATCTCAATTTTATGTTTAGTATGTACATCTTAAGCTAAATAAAATGTAAATTTCATACAAAATTAGAAAATGACTAAATTAATTGATCAACAAATAAATTCTTACCTTACTCATATAATATATGAATCCCACCACCCAATGTTTATCCATATACTAAATCTTTTTTTATTATATGTTTGTAAATTAATATTATTCTTTGCTTTCCAATTGATTGCTCCAAAATATTCCACTGGATTGAAATCTAATTGGTTTATTTATTAAATTCAATATATTAGCTCAAACTCTCCTGATATATATCTTGTACAAATTTTCAATCGTTAATAAAATAAGTTTTTATTCATCCAATCAAGTTCAAATAAATTTTTTAAACCCAGAGTGGATGACAATTGATGTTAATACAGATTTTTGAAATATTTATATATTAATTTAAAATTAAAAATGTAATGTCTCAGTTGGATTCGAACTACGGATCTACATATTTCAAAACCCAAACTTTTACCACTCAGCTAACGTTCCCAGAGCTAAAACTTGCTTCAAATTCTACTATATGAAATTATAAGAAAAGGGTTCTTTGCAATAGTGAAGCATTTCAAGACGTGGATAGAATGATATTTTCATATTTGTATTAATTGTAATTACAAAATAAAAAATAACTAAAAAGTTTTTTTCTCGACCTCAGTAGGAATTGACTTAAATGTTTTTTTTATATTACTAGTTTCAAATTATTTAAAATAATCCAGATTGGTTTATTTTCAAATTATTTACCAAAATTGTCATTTTATCATATATTTCTAAATGATTATTATTCTTTGCTTTCCTATTTTTGTGCTCCAGAATATTCCATTGGATTGGAATGCAATTGGTTCATTTCAAATTATTTACCATAACTTTCTTTTTATCATATATTTTAAATAATTATTATTCTTTACTTCCCAATTGTTGTGCTCCAGAATATTCCACTGATACATTTCTCTTGCTTATTTACTCTAGATGCTATATCTAAGTCATCTGTTCCTTTCTTGTTGAAATTTATTTCTAAACATTTATATTCTCGCATCTTCCTATTGTTTATTATCTAGTATTAGATCTGGACCCTAGTATTAGTAAAGCTCCTATACATAGAGGCTTGTTTAATCTAAATTCATCTTTAAACTCACTTCTCTAAGATTCGTGTCCTATATTCTAAACATTTTTGCCATTTTAAAATTGCTTGTTGGAAAATGTTAACCACAATAGTTTCTGAAATTCTGCCTACATCAGCTTCAGGGAATATCCAGGAAACCTTCTTGTTGGAAAATGTTAACCACAATAGTTTCTGAAATTCTGCCTACATCAGCTTCAGAGAATATCCAGGAATGCTAAAAATCTTTTATAAATATACAGCATAATTATATTCTGTAATTCCTAGCCGTTACTTAATATTTATATTACCCTACATTTGTTTTCCTAACAACCCAATTTTATTAGCAATCTTCTTCATCTATTTCTTTAACATACACAGTTTTGGCAAATTTACCTTGCAAAGACAAGGTAAATATTCAGGACAATTACTATTAGATTAAAGCACAAAAGCATTATAACAATCAGTTTTTTTTTATTATAACGGCAAACATTTTGAAAATTTATTTTCTACAATTACTGAGCAAGTTCTTTTTATTTACCAAAATAGTAAAAAAAAATCCGACCACCGCTTCTTAAGCTTTGCCCTACATAAAATAAAAAATTTAGCATGTTGCATAAAAGTTTGTTTGTTTTAGCTAAAGAAATATCAGTCTAATTTTTAAAGACAATTTTGTTTCTAAACCTTCCATTAGAAACCATTCAGTAGAGATACATGCAAAAAACTGGTAATCATTCAAAGCCCTCTATTTTGAAAGTGTAAGGGGGGGGGGGTTCTGTTGACCAACCCATGACAAATCTTGCCTTCATCATGAATGGGCAGCTGGGTTGCAATCTTAGACAGATGGCTTATTTACACTTTAACCAATGTACATTTCAAAATTTAATAACATTTATGTTTGTGAAATTAATAAATACTTTTGTATTTGTAGTTTTTAAGTTTGATTATGTCAAAAGTATAAGCAGTGTAATAATGTTTGATTTTGTAAATACGCTCTAGTAAGTTCAAGTCATTGCCAAGGTTTGTTCTAAACTGTGTTTTTTTAAAAGTAATTTGATAAGTTCAGTACATATACAAAGTCGCCACTACACATCTGACCTAAGGTTTTGTAATGGTATAAATTTTAAACTTACAGAAGATGTAAACTTTTTAAAATTCAAAATAACATTATGAAAAAGCTTTAAGTGTAAAATATTTAATACTTTTGTTTAAATTATTTTTTTTCAATTCAAACGACATTTTTAATGAACATATTTTTGTTAAAACTAATAACAATTTTTTTTAACTAACTAAACACATTACACATAAAGGAAGGGGTAACATTTTTTTTAATTACTTAAAGGTAAAGAGTAGGTTTTATTTGGTTCATTTGAATTGAATAAAAACTTAAATAATTAATTTTCAATCACATAAATCCTCTATCTAAATGTCACATCCTAAAGAAGTTAAACCAAAAACAGAGAGCTGTACAAATCATTGGAACATACAATCAGTGATACACTTTTTGTATTGAGCCCTGATGACTATTTGACTAATTATGTACATGTCTACTATAATTCACCTTCAGGAGATGTTTTAGAAACATTCTGAATCGTATCTTTTCTGTATTATATAGCCTGCAGTTTCAGCAATAAAATGAAAACAAATTCTAACAGGTTGAAAATAGAAATTGTTACAGATTAGATAATGTTGTGATTTTTTATAATGATGTAGATAATGTTATTTCAGTCAATATAATACAATTTCTCATACGAGTTTCAAGTATATCATGAAATAATATCTAACAAAAAAATGCACATGTGTGAACTTATTATTCTATTTGTTATAATTGTTGCTATATATAATTTACTTATTTTGACAATTATTATTGTTATGAATTTGCTTAATATTTTTACTAACACAATGGGCCTACTCCAGTTTAAGTGTGTTATTAGTTCACATGTATATTTATTTTTAATTTGATAATGATTTTCTTATTCTCAAAATCTTTTGTCATAGCTTTAATTATTATAACCTGCTTATAATCATTATGATCTCTTTACATCATATGGTTGAATGTTTTAAATCTTTACTATACGAGGTGTGGCTAGAAAAAAACTGAACTGATGCTATAAAAAAATTTTATTTTCCATTATTTACAATTTGATGTTATCTCCTTCAATGTACTCTCCTTCTCGGTCTATACACTGCTCCATACGAATTTTCCACTGTTCATAACAATGCTGCAGATCATTTTCGGTAAGTCCATACATTACTTCTGTCGCTTTTTCTTTTACTGCTTCAATACTCTCAAATCTAGTTCCTTTCAAAGCTGACTTGACTTTAGGGGGAAAAAAAATCACAGATGGGCCAAATCAGGTGAGTAGGGTAGATGGTCTAAGATGGGAATGTTGTGATTGGCTAAAAACGTCTTCACTGACAACGCAATGTGAGCTGGGGCATTGTCTTGGTGCATGATCCATGTCTTTTTTTTCCACAAATCGTTCCGTTTTCTCCGTACTCGCTCACGTAGGGTAGTCAGAACGCTAATGTAGTAATGCTGATTCACTGTTTGTCCCTCTGGTACCCAATCAATGTGTACAATCCCTTTGACATCAAAAAAAACAATCATCATTGCCTTGAATTTCGATTTTGATATTCGTGCTTTTTTTTGTCGTGGAGAATCAGGAGATTTCCAAGTAAAAAACCACGATTCATCACAAGTAATAATATTTTGTAAAAAGGTGGGATCACTTTCAATGTTTTGTAGGATGTCAGAACAAATCATTCTTCGGCGTTCCTTCTGTTCAATTGTGAGACACTTTGGAACCATTTTTGCACACACTTTGTTCATGTTGAAATTTTCATGAAGAATCTGCCTAACACTTTCCTTGTCAATTCCTGTCAACTCAGACATTGCTCTGATTGTTAAACGGCGATCTTCTTGAACAAGTTTACCGATTTTTTCAATGTTTGCATCAATTTTTGCTGACAATGGTCTGCCAGTGCGAGCGTCATCACTTGTGTCTTTGCGGCCATCTTTAAATCATTTAAACCACTCAAACACTTGTGTTCGCAATATACAATCATCGCCGTACACTTGTTGCAACATTACAAATGTTTCACTTGCAGATTTTCCAAGTTTGAAAAGAAATTTGATGTTAACACGCTGTTCTTTCTGTACACTCAACATTTTTCCGACGCACAGACAAAACGTCAACTACTTAGAACAGACGCCACGGGCAGACTGAGAGCAGGAAGCAGATGAAACTCGAGCAGTAGGCGGAGCAAGAGTCACGTGACAGGCCAGGCGACTTTCAGCCTTATTGCATTCGTTTTATTGTTTTACCTGTGCTAGTTCAGTTTTTTCCAGCCTCACCTCGTAATTCAACTTTGCTTTAATAAATTTTACTTGATATAATTTGCTTTAAGAAAAAGAAATTTCTGTACAAATAAATTTAATAGCCCTTTTTTAATTTTCAATTAATAAAATAATGTTTGAAGTTTTTTATGTTTTAGGACACAATTTATTAATAAACTTGTTATAAAATACATAACTAAAATGCAGGAGTCACATTCAACAACACAACATTTTGTCATATTAGAGGAGAATTACATTTCAAAGACTTCATTTAACGAACGACAGAGAGTAATCAACATAAATATAACTATCCATTGGTTATTGATCTTGCTTCTTAAGCAAAGGAACTGTAGTTGAATCCTGTCACAGGGGAAAGAATAAAATAGTTGGACTTCAAGTTCCATTCAGTTTTAGCAATATTGCATGATATCTTCTAAAGAATCGCGGTTCAAAATGTGGTACTAAAATACTATTTTAGAAAATAATATATCTTGTTCAAATTTTCAATCATTAATAAAATACTATTTATTCATCCACTCAAGTCCAAATACATTTTGTTTAAACTTGTAGTGGACGACACTTGATGTTAGTACAGTTTTTTTCAAATATTATTTCATTAAATAAATTTTGAATTTGTTTTAATTTTATATGGGAGAAAAACTTTTCACAAAAGGGCTAAGGTATGCAAATTATTCACTCCATCTGGCTTAAAATAAATGATAATATATGAATTCATAAAACAGCTGATTCTATGTTATAAGTTATATGGTAGAACAGCTATTTTAATGCATAGTTAGGTGACTTTATTTATAATTGTAATTATTTATAAAAAGTAACAAAAATTAAAAATTTTCTTTGCTGTCCTAAGTAGGAATTGACTTGAAAATGTTTGTTTATATTACTTGTTTTTGCAACAAAACTAGATAACTGTAATTAAAAAATAATAAAAAACAAGTTGGTTTTTTATTTTACCAATAGAATTTGATGGAAGTAATTATTATATTTGTAAAACACAAATATCATGGGTTTGATGGGAATATCTCTTATAACAAACAAATAAAATAAAATGTGTGAAAATATTTACCCTGGTCTGGTGATGTACAACTTAGTATTATTATTGAAAAGACAGACAGTTAAATGGTTGTATTTTTAAATAATTCTAAAACTACAAATGCACTGTAAATTGCCACGACCATCAAGAAGAAATTTTCTCTATTATATACTTTTTCAATCCTTTCATGATAGGAAAATACAATCGCCCTGTTGTCTCGAGGCTTTACATCCTTTCACTGTAATCATATATCCTATGCTTTGTTACGTCTTATTTGTTGCTTGTCAATTTGAGAAGTACGCTCAAATAAATTATAGATCTTTTATTATATAGCTACAAAACAAAAACCCATATCGACTAAAAGAAACAGCATGCTGAGCCGAATAACACCCATCATTCAAACAACTGATACATAACAAAAGCAACCAAGCATTGAATTCTAAAACAAGATAACCAACTAGGTAAACTTAATTTGTGTATTACAATATGTATTGGAGATACATCTACTGTATATATTGAGATATTTTGGAAATTATACAAACTAAATGTAATTCTTAAAGACCTTTAGCTAAAATATGATTGTTGCTTTGATATTTTCTATTGCCTAAAATTATAGTAAAGTTCAACTATGATGAACCATAACTATAAACAATTTTCAAAACATTGCTACTTACATCGTCCTCATTGCCAAAAAGCTCTTCCAGCGGGATGTCTGTGATTGGTGGCCTCCCTGGGCCCCTACCTCCAGTTGAATTTGACCTTCGGAAAGCAGCACGTTCAGCATCCTTTAATACAAAAAAGAAAAACCATTATTTACACTAAAACAATGAGAAATCACATACATATATTTTTATTCATAATATTAAATATGAGTTGACCCTTAAAAGTAAATTTCAATTTAAAAAATAAATAATAAAGAAAAATCTCTCTTGTAATTAAACTCTGGTACTCTTTTTAATCGAAACCTCTGTAGCAACTAGAATTTTTTTAACAACAGGAAGGTAGCATTTTTTGTTCTTGAGGTTTTTTAAATTACTACTATTGGTATCGCTAAAGTCTTGTCACAGCACTAATGTTGTGCAAAAGCATCTGCTGAAAAATTTTAGTAAGTAGTAGTTTTTTTTGGCAAGTGACACTAATAGTATTAACAGGAAAGTACTGATTTTCTCTAAACACAAAATACAAAGTGAAATTATTTATTAAAATCAATTATTGAACGTTAATGAATTGATTTTCTGTTAACTGTTAACATCTAGTGTCATCAACTAAAAGTTTAAAAAGGTATTTGAACTTGAGTGGATGAATAAAACGTATTTTATTAACGACTGAAAATTTAAACAAGATGTCTGCGATTTGTATATTGAGACAGAATCACAATTCAACCATTATAAAAATATTACTAAACTAAAAAGGAGAATAAAATTTGCAATTATCTCTGTTTTAGAGAAATATGGGTTGTTCCTACTTACCATCACCTCCATTAAATGAATGTTTTCTAGAAAACTATGATAAATTCTCTAAACATTATAAAACAAAACAAATAGAATTTGAGTGGGATTATACACCATGTAAATTTTATACAAGCAAATTTTAATAAAAAGTAATGTGACTACTCTAATGCTTTGATTGAATATTTGAACAAAAAGCAAACCTTTTGTTGATTAAGTAGTGACAATATTCCAGTGTAGTTGAAGGATTGCTGTGAGGAATACCAACTTAAGTTGGATGGAGTGCTTGTCCTGCTGCCTGCTGCACTCTCAACTCCACTGTCACTGTTACTGGACTTTCCTTCTTCACTTCCCTGAAGTAGAGAACCGAAAATGTAAGACATTAATACAAGTTTAACCAAACTTACTTCACATGAATTTGAAAAACCAACCGTGTCATAATTCATCAAGGACAAACTGTATTTATAATACAAAATTTATAATAAATACTCAAAATTTCAATGTCTTCAATTATGCATTGAAAAATTAACTTAAATTTTTACTAAAAACAAACTTTAGACTCTTGCAAAAAATGAAACAAATACTTACATATATCTTTGGTGTAAACTCTGGATCCGATCGAAGGAACGTACATAGATTGGAAATAATTTTATTGTTTGGACAAGGTATTCTATCTACACACATCTCCACTAAATACCCTAGATGCTTGGCTGCCAGGTTCTGGAAATAAAGCGAAAAAGAATTATATCCATCAGAACAAATGTATTCTCAACAAACTTTTTGTTTGTTTTACCTGAACAAACTCAATGAATATGTTTTACCTGAAATTTAATGACCCATTGTTTGGTTCATTCCGCCCCTAATGAATATTAGCTAATAATAAGGCAGTTTAATTTTTTTCCAACACAACTTATACTGGGCAAACCTTATTGAATCTTATCTTCAATAAAAAAGTCCATTTTATAAATTAAGCCCATTTTTTTCTTTGATGTTGTAATACCCATGACAGCTAAACCTTTTCTAGTTATCACAATCCATTACCTTTACTTCTTTTTAGCATAGCCAAAGAAATTGATTAAAAAAAGACTAACACAAATGTTTTTAAGTTTCTTTTTTAACCATCATTTGATGATAAATTCAAAATTACAAATTTATATTTGCTCCTTCCACTGCTTACCTGAAGCTGTTCATTGTCTTCTCTCTTGATAGAATCCATCAATGGTTTCACAACAGGGTTCAATTTTTCTGGAAGACATTTAAGCATCAAAACAGCACCCACCAGCGCAGCCTGAGTCCTGTAATTGGAATAAAATTGTTAATTTTTAAATTGACATAAATGTTTTACCAGTCCAACCATAGAAAATACTCAGATATGTTTGATATAATGCATCACTGAATATAAAAATACATAAACAAAGAGTCTCTGAAAATGACAAAATTATATAAAGGGAAAAGTGTATTTATAAACGGATTAATGAAAAAATTTAAATAAATATAAGACAACATTATTTTCAAAATATTGTATATGCTTTTAAATAAACAGTTGATATTTTTTAATATAAAGCATTACACTTTACATAATCCTTGTCATGATCTCCAAATACAAATGTTATTAAATTTGAATAAAAGATTTAAAAAACCTCTTATCTGTATTTTCAGACATCCATTATTTCAAAAAGAAATGAAACACTTAAGGCAGTAAACTTAATAAAATCAATATTTAATTAACTCAACTATAACACTTACTGCGCCCAACTGCAGAACTAAGTACACAATTTTTAAATTTAAAATTAATAGATATTTTTAATCCATATTGATATTAAAACAAGATAACAGGTTTTCTAACTACGTTAAACTAATCATAAATTATTATGCTGTTCTGTAATTACGCACTAGACCAGAGGTTCCCAAACTTTTTGGTACCACACCCCCTCCTCTTAAAATAAAAGCCTCCCATGCCCCCTTACCTTTATACTATATATAAATGGCATGGACATATGAAAAATAAACAAATAATATATATATATATTGAAAATAATTTATGTGTGTATACATACTTTCACAAGGAACATGATATAAAATTTCAAATGTTTTAATTTGCAAGGTAAGATAAGAGAAAAATGCGTTAGTGAGATGGATGAGCTTGCATTTTTACCATTAGCATAACTATTTGAAGTTGTATTTTAGTAAAGGCACAACGCAAGTCGTTAGCAACATAAAGTTTGTTCCTATATTTTGTTTTTATTGCAACAAGTGCTGAAAATGCTTTTTTGAACAAGTAGGTGTTGTAGGCGTTTTTCAAGAAAAAGGCATTATCTAAATTGACGATTTGTCCATTTTATGAAAATCATATTTGGCAGAGGAATCATTTTCTATTTCCAAAGCTTCATTTTGTAGTACTTCTGGTAGGGAGTCTCGCTTGTACTATAATTTTCAAGTTGTCATGTTGGTTAAATTGTACAACCTTTACCTATATTTCTTTTATAAAGCCTTACATTTCATTTAAATTTTCTAAACATCGTGGTCAATAAAATTAACTATGTAAAAAAATATATGAGGTGTGAAGTAAGTTTTAAATTTTAATAAATTGTGTATTTAAATTTTAACTAAATGAAAATTTAACTTATTATTTTTCAACTGGTCTTGCACCCTCCTGTCTTACCTTCACGTCCCTCAGTTTGAAAACCCATGCAATAGACAACATAGTTAAAAAAAAAACTATTAATTAAAAAACAGATTTAAGTGTTTTATGACAGAAGTATAAAAATAAGTAAAATAATCATAAACCCATAAAAATATTTATTTTAAGAAACAGATCACAATATTAGTGTTTGAAATAATTTCAACTAGGCAGTATGTTAGACCTTGACTGTAAATATAGGGCGAGGTAGTGAAACTACATGATTTCGACTCCAGCTGGTGGGCGCTATTTTAAGTGCAAAGTCTTCCAAGAAAATCCACCAAGAACTAAACAAGATCTGTAGGAGCGAATTTGGCACAAATTAACAACATTCTGTTGCAGATGCTACAGAACACTATGGGCGGATTTCATCTTAGACTCTGACAATGGGTGCAAATCCAAGGATGTCATCTTACTGACACCATATTCAAATAATGATTGCTTTCGAGGTAAAACAATTTCCACTCTTGTTCTTAAGATTCATGTTAAAAAACAATTATCCTTTTTTTTGTAAATATATTATTGGTGATGTTTTCAAAATCCTACCATCTCACTGTCTTACCCTGTATATTAGTTTACTCATCTAATGTAATTTGACAAAGTACATATCATTTGTATTATAACAACTTTACAATATTAAATCACTTAATAACTATGTAAAAATAGTATTAAGAGTGAATAACTAAAATAGTTTTGGGCTAATGAATGTAGAATATAAATATATAAAAACTTTAAAGAACTTTTCACTTATTTAGTTAATTAGAGCTTAGCTAGTGAGTACAATTAACAACGTTAAATATTAAATTAGTTCACTCAAAATCTGACTACTCACTAGTTTATTAAAACATACAGACTAGTTTTGACGGTGATGTTGCCTTCATCAGTGATTGGCTACTGATGGTTTACACAAGTAGTAATCTATCACTGATGAAGGCAATATCATCGTCCAAAGTAGTCCTTATGTTTTAATAAACTAGTGTGAAGTGAGATTTTGAGTGAACTCAGTTTTTACTAATGACTACAATAATGAATGTATTCTTACGTTATTGTGAGCAACTGTTGGTCTGAGCTGGTTTGCGACACTGCGCCTTGTATTGTTCGTCTTCTCTCTTCTAGACTATCAGCTACTTTAGGCTTTAGTTTATGAGTGGTGAGTAACTGCTGAGCAATGGGACCACTTAATTGTTGTATTTGGTCTAATGTCAATACCTAGACAAGTAAAGTTAACTTTACAATATCAACAAAGATTATCTTCATAGTATGTATACCATTATATATTTATTTATATATATATATAAATATATATATATATATATATATATATATATATATATATATATATATATATATATTTATTTATAGGTTAGTTTTGGTTAGTAAAGATTATTTAGATTTTTTGGACTAGGAGACTGACAGACTTACCTTGGTAAGAGTCCACTCTGTAGTCTTGAAATAGAAACACATAAAAGCACTTAACCAATGATATATTTCAACCACACAGTGGTCTTTGTCAATCAAACAGAAAACACAAAAAGAAATATCATTATTTTTTTCTGTTTTCTATTTTTTAATATTTCTTTTTGTGTTTTCTCTTTGATGACAAAGACCACTGTGTGGTTGAAATATATCAATGTTTAAGTGCTTTTATGTGTTTCTATTTCAAGACTACAGAATGGACTCTTACCAAGGTAGGTCAGTCAGTCTCCTAGTCCAAAATCTCTCTCTCTCTCTCTCTCTCTATATATATATATATATATATATATATATATATATATTTAATATTATCCATTGTTTTTCCGTTGCACTGACTTTATGAAGTTAATATATTACTATTTTTGAGTAATTTTATCCACCATTAAGTGCAAGGTAAAATTATTGCACTTAATGGTGGATAAAATTACTCAAAAATAGTAATATATTAACTTCATATATATATATATATATATATATATGTATAATCACACAGAGTGATTCGACAATGGTCAAATGACCGAAAGGTGCCTCATCACACAAGGTAAAATCATTGCACTTAATGGTGGATAAAATTACTTACAATAGTAATATATTAACTTCATATATATATATATATATGAAGTATATGAACGTATGAAGCAACGGAAAAACAATGGATAACGTTAAATATCAAGAATATATATATATATATATTTTTAGGTTAGTTTTGGTTGGTAAAGACCAACCAATATTTTATTTCATTCTCTCATATTTCTTTTTGTGTTTTCTCTTCGATTGACAAAGACCACTGTGTGGTTGAAATATATCATTGTTTAAGTGCTTTTATGTGTTTCTATTTCAAGACTACAGAGTGGACTCTTACCAAGGTAAGTCTGTCAGTCTCCTAGTCCAAAAAATCTATATATATATATATATATATATATATATATATATATATATATATATATATATATATATATATATATATATATATATATATATATATATATATATATATATATATATATATATATATGAAGTTAATATATTACTATGTGAGTAATTTTATCCACCATTAAGTGCAATAATTTTACCTTGAGTGATGAGGCACCTTTCGGTCGTTGACCATTGTCGAATCACTGATTTTTCTCTGCTGTGGATGCTCGGTCCGTGAAGCCGGTGTTTGTTGACGTTACGCGCACTTTTTCTTGATCTGTGTGTATGATATTTCTGTATAGTATGTCTTCTGTATATGTTGTTTGTAGATTCATTAAGTTGTTGTGTATGTTTTTATAAATGTGGTATTTTACACACACAGATTCGACAATGGTCAACGACCGAAAGGTGCCTCATCACTCAAGGTAAAATTATTGCACTTAATGGTGGATAAAATTACTTACAATAGTAATATATTAACTTCATAAAGTCAGTGCAACGGAAAAACAATGGATAACGTATATATATATATATATATTTTTGATATTTAACATTATCCATTGTTTTTCCGTTGCACTGACTTTATGAAGTTAATATATTACTATTGTAAGTAATTTTATCCACCATTAAGTGCAATAATTTTACCTTGAGTGATGAGGCACCTTTCGGTCACTTGACCATTGTCCTTGACAAAACTGCAACAACTGTAACGCTTTTTACATAGGAAAAACAACCAGAACATTTAAAATAAGATTTGAAGAACATTATAGAGCATTCAAAAACAAAAATTCAAAAGTATCAAATGTTGCAGCACACCTAATATCTCATAAACATGAAATAACAAATTACGAAAATAACCTAACCATACTTGAAATAAATAACAACCCAATAGAACTAAACTCACTAGAAAAATACCACATTTATAAAAACATACACAACAATTTAATGAATCTACAAACAACATATACAGATGACATACTATTAGGGATGGGCCGATTCCAGGAATCGTCGATTCTAGGTGGTATCGAGGAATCGTCGATACTCGATTCTTCATCATAAAAGTGTCGATTCCGATTCCTATTTTGTTAACTATTAAAATATGCGTGTGGAGTAATTTATTACCAAACAAAATTTATTACTAAAATTTATTATATTTGTGTGGAAAAATAATTATTTACCAACTATGCCTTATTTATGTATTAGTTGATTTGAATGAATTAAATGATTAAAGTAAACGAAAATATTATTATTTATGAAGCAACAGCAATCAAGATCGTAACCATTTCTGGTCGTTTGACATCGCTCGTCTCTCTCTCTCTCTCTCTCTCACTAAATGTCAGAACAAAACACAAAAAAGTACAGTAAAAACTCGATTAACCGTCACTGTCGAAACCGTGACCATGACAGTTGAGCGAATAGACGGATAACAGATACACTGTATTATTCCTCCGAAACTTAACCTTAATAAATTATATTATAGACAGATATCACTCTCATTGTTGAAGGTTTTGTGTAGCCTATTACATTAAAACAGAACTTTTAAAAGGTTTTGCCATATGACCAAGATGTTAACTAAATTAATGATTAGAGAACTTAGCGTGTTAGCTAATATAACTTAAAAGAATCGAGAATCGAGAATCGACTAAAGAATCGAGAATCGAAAGGAAAATTTTAGAATCGGAATCGGAATCGGAATCGAAAATTTTAGGAATCGGCCCATCCCTACATACTATATAAAAACATCATACACACAGATCAAGAGAAAGTGCGTGTAACGTCAACAAATACCAATATCACGGACCGAACATCTACAACAGAAAAATATCAGTGTTTCGACAATGGTCAAGTGACCGAAAGGTGCCTCATCACTCAAGGTAAAATTATTGCACTTAATGGTGGATAAAATTACTCACAATAGTAATATATTAACTTCATATATATATATATATATATATATATATATATATATATATATATATATATATATATATACTCAATAATTTTACCTTGAGTGATGAGGCACCTTTCGGTCAATTGACCATTGTCGAATCACTGATGTTTTTCTGTTGTAGATGTTCGGTCTGTGAAGTTGGTGTTTGTTGACGTTACGCGCACTTTTTTTTTATCTGTGTGTATGATATTTCTATATAGTATGTCTTCTGTATATAGAAATATCATACACACAGATCAAAAAAAAGTGCGCGTAACGTCAACAAACACCAACTTCACAGACCGAACATCTACAACAGAAAAACATCAGTGATTCGACAATGGTCAATTGACCGAAAGGTGCCTCATCACTCAAGGTAAAATTATTGCACTTAATGGTGGATAAAATTACTCACAATAGTAATATATTAACTTCATAAAGTCAGTGCAACGGAAAAACAATGGATAACGTTAAATATCAAGAATATATATATATATATATATATATATATATATATATATATAGATTTTTTGGACTAGTCCAAAATCCATAATGGCAATAGTCCAAAACTGCAATCTCTTGGAAATAAACACAAATAAAAACTTAACACACTATTGAAATATTTCGACCAAAAATGATCTTCATCAGTAAAAAAAACAAATAAACAAAAGACTGAAGTGAACCACAGATGTGTATAAATATCCAAATGACACAGATTCACAGATTTATAGTTTATGATATAGTGCTATATGTGATCTATGTAAATATTGTTATATGTGATTTGTGTAAATATTGATTACTTGAAACTAGATATTAGTAGTCTGTTAGAAGGAAGGTAAATGGAGTTGTTAAAAATCATATAAGTTTGGGGGAAAGTAAAAGGAGTTTTATCTGATGTTGAGGTTAGGAGGCTCTGTAGATTTGGTGTACCACTGGTATGACAACTCCCATCTTCTCAATTCTGAAGGATTGCAATCAGGGGGGAGGGCCTGATTATTTTGGTGGTATAACAATCAATGAAAGATATGATGTTGTGACTAGCAGCGTGTTGAGGGGTTGGCCTGTCTATGTTCATGGTTCCAACGTCATGTCTGTGGCCATTCATTCTGATGCTCAGACCATCCGTGGTAAGGCCTATTGCCTAGTTGCCTATCAACATCAGATAAAACACCTTTTACATTCCCCCAAACTTATATCATAAAGTGTGTAGATAGCATTTGCATAAAACATAAGTAGAATTTACAATAAGACTTGAACTTTGAACCAGTTTTACACAAAATCTTACTTTTGTCACTTGCACCCTTTTGCATCTCAGTGCCTGATATGATTTCATAAAACAGCTGATTTTGTGTTGTAGGTTATGTGTTGAACAGCTATTTTATCACATAGGTTATACAACTTTATCTATATTAATTGTAACTATTTAATAAAAAGTAAGTAAAATAAAATATTTCTTTGTTGACCAAGTAGGAATTCACTTTTTAGCATTTGTGTTTATATTATTTGTTTATATGTTTAACAACAGATACCAAAACATATTAAAATAACAAACCCATACAAATCACATTATAGAAAACCTTTTTTTAAAACATCTGCAATCTAGCTCAACAACCTTTCCTAATGACAAACCTAGACACTGATGAAAATAAGATTGCTTAATACAATAAAAAAAGTTACATCACAGTAAGTTTTTTTCATAAATTTATAAATTAGACAAGCTATTATTTAAGAAATCCAAACATATACAAATACGTTTGTTTACCTTATTATAAGTCTCTTGATCTAATGGCAGCTTATAATGTCTCAAAGTAGCAATAAAGTCCTTAGTATCCTGTAGCAGTCTGGAGAATGACAGAGCTATTTCATCAAAATAAACAAGTTCTGTAAGACATGACTGTAGACGACATGCCAATGGCAGTGGACAAGGTTCTGGTGGGGACAGACGAGCCCACTCAGCAATGACTAGGCCTGTGACTAGGCGTTGAATGGCTGACTTGGAATTAAGATAGACTAGGAGGACCTTCACATAGCAGTCTATAGGTGCCTCTATATCTGCTGTGTATACTATACCAGGTGCAGGTTTTACTATATAGCACGATAATAAACCTAAACATCACAACATTAAATCACTATTTACTGCTTTCGTTAAACTAAATACAAATAGTTGTGTTAAATTACTTGAAATGAATCTAGTACAGTATAGTGAACAGTGGAAAAATATAACAAGATATAAGACTGAATGTTCAGAATAGCAACTATGAACAATATAACTAACACTACCCCTGTAAATGGTTATACACATAAATTCAATTAGACTGCCATTCTATTTTCACATACAGAACACATTTCCTGCCTTTCAGGGAAAAATAATATTTATTGAGTATAAAATGCAACAAATAATCTACAATTGTGGTTAGAGGTTTTTGTGTATATTATTTATTAATAATAAACCACAGTAAATTATTCCAAGTAATTTGAGATACTTTGTTGCTAGAATGTAAAATAGGTATATAATAATCTTTGCTAATTTAGCATAAAATAGAGATGTTACATGAAGAAACAGCCTGCTTCATGGTATTGATACATCAAAGCTAGGCGACAATTAGAATCACTTAATTCTTGTTTAGAATGTATATTGGTCGCATATCTGAACATGAAAAAAATCCGAGTTGGTCTAATCTTTATTAAGTTTTATCAATCCTAAAATAATTCATTTCTCTTGAAAACCTACGAAAAGATTTTCAATCCTCTAAAAAAATTATAAAATGCTGTCTAACAATTTCTTTTTAAATGTCCTTGAAAATGTTTGACAATAGTTTCAGCTGTATCTAAAAATAATAATAAATAACTTTCATGTTCTCAATTTTCAAATAGTGTACAAAACCTTACAATATGCTTATTTTCAGTAAATCCTAAAAAAATTCTCCTAAAATAAAGCATAAAACTATGATAAGATTTTTAAGAAAATAAAACATAAACTACAATAGAGACAGACTGGCACATTTTAAATTACAAGAGAGTATTCAATGTGTTAGGAAATACTCAACAAGGAGGAGAAAACGAAGACTACAAAAGTAAATGAGCCTTTTCTAAAAATAATAACTTTAATCAATATACAGTAGAGTCTTGTTTATCTTGTTTAAATGGGCCGCCATGAAGGGAATATTTAAAAAATCAGGTAAAACAAAAAAATTTTTAATTACACATTTTTTGTGTTAAATTGATAATGCACAGGACCTCAAACACTCTACTTAAAATTTGATTATTATAGTAAATATTAACAGTATGTAAATACTTTATGAAGATGTAAAAAAATGTTGTGATCCTCGTGTGTTTCACCGATGTTGCAGTTTTCTTGTTTCCAATACCAGAGCATTTTTTAATTTTTATGGGTGTTGGTTAAGATAGTGTCGGAACACGAATGTCAGATAAACGAGACTCTTCTGTAATATAAATAACAGGAGTAAACAAAACTCATAATTATACATTACACATGACTCAAATATTTAAAATTCGTAATTTAAATACGACCAAACATTATTTAATATCAGGTCACACCAATTTATGGATAACTGTTATGGCTGTAAATAGATTGTGTAAACAAGAAGATCAATCATCCACAACTAGCACACCAAACGTACTTCTTCTGCATGTTGCAACATTAACACCTAACTCACAGTAAAATCCTTTATTTTTTAATGTTTTCCACACACTATTATTTAAATATCAAGTCACCTTATTTCAACTTAAACTCACCTAACATTCTGGATGCTATACATCTTGCTCTCACCACATTCTGCTCTCTCTGCACTACAGGGATCGTTTCATTACCCCCAACGTACAGTTTCAGTTCAGATGTTGTACTAGCAGGCGTGTCTAAAGGTGCAAACGTTCTACTGCGACGATTTTTACTGTCCTTAATAAAATAAATATAACCTTAATAATTTTATTTTCTTCTTGACTTACAATAATATTCGTCATTTTTTTAAATAAGTATCTGGTGATACAGAATGTCTAAACATTTCAAATATCTCATAATTATTTTGATTTGGTCTAGAACCCTTGGTTAAATACTTCTAAAAAATTAACTGAATTTATGGATACTTGAATTTTGAAATAAAATCACAATAAGAAATTTATATGAATAAGGTAAACTATGTTACTACAATACAAAATGTAAATAACAGTTAGCACAAAAACCGTACTTTAATTCATATGCCAACAAACTTTAACATGACTAAAGCGAGATCAAATAAATATTATAATTTAACGTTTATTTGAGCACTCGAAATAAGTATTAAATGACAGGGCAAATATATCAATGAAGTTTATTTAATTAGTGGAAAGGAAGTTTCTGGTAAAGTGTAGAGGGTTTGATGTTCTGCCTCCTCACATTACTCAATTGAACGTTAAATATAATGACTTTATTTTTTATAGCACAACAGGCTTGATAAGGGCAACAAACTAGTTGCCAAAATGTTACACTAATTAATAAATAAACTTCTTTGGCTCATTATTCAACTGATTTATCATTTATGAATTAAATATTATAATTTTCTTCATACTTATTAATTATAATTCATATTAATTATTCTTTCGCATAATAATATGGTATGTTTTCTTTCATTTATTTTGGCAGATTAAAGTCTCCTATACTAACCTTAGGTGAGGTTTTGCATTCAATGAGATGAGCAGGTTCGAACGGTAGTTTTGATGGCTGCATGGTCAAACACAACCAGCTACTGACATAAGGACAAGCAGCTAAGAGAAGAGTAGCTAAACTACTGTTGTTTACCAAGTTACTCCACACCTAAAACCAAGCGAGTTTAATGTTTAATTCATATAGTTAACATCACTCATATAAATACAAGTTTTTTACTGTTGACACAAACTGAAAAATTGTATATAATTAATTTGTAAAAAAATATCTCCTTTTAAGTAGAATAACACAAAGCAAAAAGGTAATGTATTTATTAATTTATTATACAATTCTCGAGTTGTAGTACTCTGTCAACTTTTTTATGAAAGTCAATTCATTATTCAAGTGTGCAAATATACAGCTTTTAAATTAGATTAAGTAAATATTGATTTTTTAAAAATAAATCTGAAGGCTTTGTCCCTCAAATAATTCCAAATAGTGTTACGTAAAAGTTTTTGAAATGGGGACCACTTTATAAGTAAAAACCGCCTTTTTGTTTCTTAATTTTTTTAAAATTTTTAACCAATATAATTATATTTTAAATTAATTACTCTAAATTAATTTAAACCAATAAACTTTGTACTCTCTATTAATTTAATAAAAGAGATTTCATATTTGAATTTTAATAATTCACTAAAAGTATTTTTTATAATTTGTAACTTATTAACAAAAAAATTCCAAAAAATTTGACATATTTATAAAAGTATTTTTTCTTAAATAGCTATCTAATAGGTACAATTTAATAACACTAGAATCACTCATATTAATATTTTTACACAAAGACGTGTGGAAATATCTTTCTGAATGTGACGTGTGCAAAAGTTTTCAATGACAAGAAGGCTGACTCTAGGTCTCCCATAGAAAATGGAAAATTCAAAGAAGAAACTCTAGATAACTTAACAAATGAAAGGTATGCTTATTCCTTAATTTTATATTTCTGGAACTTTGTACCATAAGCAACAGTAGAGGGAAGATGTGAAAGTCCTCAGAGCATTAGTAATATCAAGATTTGTGATCAAGTCTTCCATTCGCTTGCTTCAGCCCTGTAACTGGTGCCAGAGTAGAAGTAACACACACCAGGCTTAATTACCTCTACACAGTAGAGTTGTTTCTGTAATTTTGCTAATGTAATGTGTCCAAGAGTCTCTTCTATGCTGCCCAAATATTCACCATGCTTTAGCACAGAAAATTTTATAATCCTGGAGGTTTTAAAGCTCTTCGTAATAAAGAAAGAATTACTGTCTATTCTGTTATTGAACAGGTGGATGTCGTGGGTGTACAGAGGTTTTGGAAATGGAGTTTTTGGCGGCTAAAATATAAACAATTTTATTAATGGTAGTACAAAAATTCCTGTCCAGTATCATGTTTTATTTCATATCTCCAAAGGGAAAGAGATTGGAGCTGCTAAATTGGTTAAAGCAAAAGTAACATTTCATGAAGATGATTAATGCAAAACATATGCAACACTACTTTTACAGTAGAAAATTAAAATTAAGCAATGTCGATATCCCGTAGAATATTATGATGAAAGGGATAATACATAAATAAATTATGAAGTAAATAGAATTTTGACAGTTTTAGTCTGTTTTTTCTAGCCATACCATGACTTTCCTCAGATTCATTATTTTTCAAGTGTTTGTACTAGGGATGTGTTTATTCCAAAATTTTACCAATGCCGATACAAAGTACCAATTACCGATGCTGATTCCCGATTCCACAATTACCAACCCAATAGAAAATATTTTCATAACTGTTTTTTTTATTTTAATTAAATAAAATGAATTTAATTAAATGTGGGCTAAATAATTCTTCAGATTTTATTTATTCAAAATAAGGTGAATAAAATAAGGTGGATTCTCATCAGAGGTACAAATTTAATCATTAAATAATAACATTATTTATTTTTTTAATAAAAACTAGTTTTAAGATATTACTCAGAATACATCTTTTTTTTCATCCTCTTCAGTACAGATACACTCAAATATTCAAAAAATTGCTACATACTTCTCATTGTTTGTCTTATTACCCCTAGAGTAGCTTCCCACTTTATGAAACTATCACAATGACATTTGACTTACTTGTTCCACAAGATCTTGTGTTTCTTTAACTGGCTCCACTAATGCTCTTTGAAAGACATGCCTTAGAGCTTCTTGCAGCAGTTCAGGCGACCACTGTGAAGCAGTCCCTTTACTTGACATGGTCAAGGTCCTAAGCGTCTGCAGAGTAGCTTTACGTACTGATGAAGTACTATGAGTCAGGAATGGCCAAAGTCTAGAGATAACCGACTGATCAGAACTGCAACCGAATAACAAATATGTGAGAAGTAAGCGTAATTTAATACTGTGGCTTAGCATACATAATTGTATGCTTGCATAGCAGAAGTCTATTAAATTTTGTATTAACTGTACATAATTTTCTTCAAAATATCAAAACTTTACCTTTCATATCAAGCAACAATTATTGATGAATTCCTATGAGTTTAACTATTCTCATACACAATATCAAGAGCACAGTGGTACAATATATTACAATGAAAATATTAGAAAGAACCACAATACCACAAAAATACACAAACAAAAATAATAAAACAAGTTACTTAAGATTAAACCCTTTTTTTACATTTCGATGACAATGTCGTCATCATCATCATCGGAGGTCTTATTACAAAATTACAATCTAGCAAACAAAAGTTACAAACTAGAGTGATACCAATCGTTCTCTACGGTCGCTATATACAGGCGTGAGGTAAGCTCAAGAAGGGTTTTATCTTAAGTAACTTGTTTTATTTTTGTGGTATTGGGGTTCTTTCCAATATTTTCATTTCAACTATTCTCAACAACACGTCTCTTAACTAACAAGAAAATATTCTCATAACTTCAGTTCATACAGATTCTGCTTACCTGATATCTCTCTGAGCATTAGGTATGCTGAGCAAAGCAGCCAGTAGACCCATAAAGCTATTACATGCTGCAGCCAGCTCATCTTGGTCAGCCAACAGGTCCCATAATGACCTCACAATAATTGGGACTTGTTCAGGAAATAATGAGACTAGAATAGATGCAACAGGTATGAGTGCTGATGCCGCCACAGCACCCACATCTTCTACAGAGTCATTCAACCCAGCCAGAATGCTAGGTAGGGAGAGCTTAAGAAGGGATGGTACCATGTCCTTTGACAAAGAAAAGGAAAAAAATATCAAACCCAGTACAACCCTACACATGTGCATCTAAATTAAGGCAGCTTTTTTTAATACTATAATAATAAAACTCATTATTATCATTAATAATTACAATAATAATAATAGCATCTGAATTCTCAGTAACATCTTGAAAGTAACAAAACGTGTAGCTTTGTCTGTACTGACAACAGTGAATTAACATAGGGATTTGTAACGAAGGGTTCAAGTTAATTTTGAATATGAAACAAAAGGGCTTAAATTACCATCATTACATTACATAATGGCATATTATTTTACTTGCAATAACAAATTAGGATAACAATACAAAATATATTAGAAATTTTGAATATCAAACTAAAGGGCTTAATTACTATTATTACATTACATAATGACATAATCTTTCTCTTGCAATAACAAATTAAGATAACAATATAAAATATAATAGAAAGTTTGCAATTCAAACAAAAAGGCTTAAATTACTATTACTATATTACAAGGGTAATTCATAAAATAAGGTTCCCATGATTTTTAAAGTTAGACAGCTTTATTTTTTTCTTAATATAATACATCATTTTAAAGCTTAAAACTTACACTATTTTTCCACATAATCACCATTTCTGTCCAAACACTTTTGAAAACTATGCTCTAACTTTTCTATACCCATGTTATAGAATTCTGCCGCCAAACTTTTGAGGGATCGAGTAACCTCTTCCTTGACTTCATCATTGGTAATGAAGCGTAAGCCACCCAAGTCTTCCTTTACTTTTAGGAATAAATGATAACCACTTGAAGCTAGGTCCGGGCTGTAAGGAGGGTGGGACACAAGAATCCAGCCAAAATCTGTCAGCAGTTCTTGAGTTTGATATGAGACATGAGGTCGAGCGTTGTCATGGATAAGCCACACACTACTGGACAATCTTCTTCTCCGCCGGTTCTGAATCGCATGTCTCAGTTTTCTTAATGTGCCACAATATATGTCTAAGTTAACTGTTGTTTAAACTTGTTCGGCTTTGGCAAAGTTGAGTGATGCTATTCACGTGCTGCTTGGTTTCGGGGGTAAAATGAAACGCCTGTAACAATGGAATCCAAGAATTCTTCTTTGTTGTCTCCACATTGTTGCAAAAACTGCTGGGCACACTCGACACGTTGCTGTTTGTGGTTTTGTGTAAGCATTCGCGGTACCCATCGTGCACACACTTTGTGATAGCCTAATTTTTTTGTTAAAATGTTATGAATTGTGGTGTTGGAAGTCTCAGGAATATGCAAAGCAAGTTTGTTAATGATGATTTTCCGATCTTCAAGTAATATTCTTTCAACTTTATGAACAATTCTGTCTGAAACTGAGAACCCTTCCGCTACTGTCTTCATCATGAATTTTCGTGTGGCCTTCACTGAATTCTCTACACCATTTGCGAACATGTTAAACAGGTATACACTTTTCTCCATAAACTTCGATTACCTGACAATAAATTTCAATAGGTTAAATCTGTTTTGCATTTAAAAAACCGTATCACAGCACGAATTTCGCAACTGGCGGTAACAGTGATAGGGAGCTCTATCTTTGAAGGCTGCTAGCCCGGCACTGAGCAATGTAGTGAGGCGGGAGTGGTGGGGACAGAGAGAGGGGGAGTGGTTAAGTAAGACAGTGTTACCAGATTTTTCCTAGCAAGTCGCATTTTTTCTTAGCAGCATAGGGAACTTTATTTGATGAATTACCCTCGTACATAATGTCATAATCTAACCTTTGCAATAAAAAATTAAGATCACAATCTAAAATGTAATAGAAATTTTGAATTTCAAACTAAAAGATGTACATATTGTATATACAGTTATACTCCATTAAAATTTATTTCGCTGCAAACCAATCTCAATTTTGGTTATTTAATTTTCAGAGCCATTTTCGTGCTATGCAATCCCGTAGACTTTTCAGCATAAGATGTAAAAAACATTATGTTCATTATTTTGTTTATATGAACATTTTTTTTTGTTGTTGAACTTTTTATGAACCTATTATATACTAAAATAAATTAACTACTCCAAGAAAACTGCTTTATCATTGATATTACAATTTGAAGCAATTATTTTCAAATAATGGTAGATGGATCGTAATAATGTAGATAACACCATAATGCTGTTATTATAATAGTTGCTACACATATAATACTGTATGTAACACATACAAAATATCTTACCCCTGTATTCCATTTTACAGAATTGGAAACACTTGAGAACAAATGTAACGGTTAATTAACATAAAGTACAATATTTATAATATAAACAGTTCTATAAAACTACATAGTCTGCCCTTTCTGTTTAGTTCATAAACCCAGAATTAACTACAAATAATTAGAGTATCAGAAGATTTAACCATCAAGCAGACAATCAGATTTCTCACCTGCCTAACTGCTAGAAGGTACTTTAACCCTAACAGACCGCCATGCCTTGCCTCCCACTCAGCATTATTTAGCAACTGTAACAAGGTTAGCAGCACATTCTGCACTCTGTCTTTTGTCATCAAGTTTACTATGGAACCTGAAAATAAACACTTTCTTCAATAACATTTTGGTATGATCAAAATTTATTTTAACTAAGTAAATAAATATTACCTACTAAGAATGTTTAGTTAACAATTATTGTAACAAATAACAAACTTCAGTTTAAATGTCATGGTTTAGCTTTCTTAATGGCTCTTGAAGTTTACACTTCATACATACTTCAACACTTTTTATAATTTGATCATTTAAAATTATAGCATCATTTTGAGGTTTTAATCATGTAAACTCTTGAAGTTAACACTTTTATTAACACTTTAACACTTATTACAATTTGATCAATTAAAATGGAAGAATTATTTTCAGGTGTTATCCATGTAAAATAAGTTTGATAACTCCCATTTTTGAAATGGCTATGTTATTTTTTGATTTACTGCAATCTACCACAAAACATCTTTCTATGTTATGAGAGAGTTGATACAGTCACACAAATGAACTCTAGACATTTCTTATTGCTAATATTTTTTTTTAATAAAATAAAAAGTAATCTAAACAATTATCTGTAAATAGTGAACATTTAATCCAGAAACACTTGAAAGCTGTAGTGAGTCAAGCCAATACTGCAAATGAAATGAATTAATTTAGTGACAATCTGAAAGATTTCATGACAGTAATATGCACAAAGTATCTATTATTTGATAAGGGCTATTAAATAAGTGTATCGTGACTGACTAAGGTAACCTTATTGAACAAGGAGTACAATATATTCCTTTTTTTGAGGAAAATAATGACAATTGAAGGTTTTATGACCTGTCTATTTCATCCTTTAACTGACCTACATAACTTTGTAATTGTCAATGATATTTTCTGCTACTTACGTTAACAATGAAACTGCAAGACAATTAACACGTTGAGTTCGGCGGGCGTGCATGAACACCTGTGCTCTACTAGTGCTTGTGGCGGAAGGCGTTCATGTACGCCCTGCTCTCCCTCTCAATTTATTGGTTCAGTGTGAGCTTACTCATTGCAAAATTGGAAAATTTTGTGTCCCTTGTCAGTTATTGTGTCAGTCTCTATGTACATTTCGGTGCATTTCTTTTTTTATCCCACCATTGCTGACAGATTAGGGACAGTGTTATATTAGTGTTACTTGAAGTGTGTTATAGTAGTGTTTATTAGTTTTTGTACAATAATATGGATAACGAAGATGAATTATTGGAGAATGTCTTCCTCTGTAGACTGTTGTTACAGTGGACATTCTCTAACAATTCATCCTTGTTATCCATATCAATTGTACAAAAACTAATAAACACTACTATAACAGACTTCAAGTAACACTAATACGATAACACAGTCCTCTGACCGATAGCAATGGTGGAAAAAACAAAATTCACCGAAATGTTTACAAAGACTTACACAATAACTGACAAACGATTCAACGTTTTCTGGCATCAACCTACCTCACAATGAACCAATGAATTGAGAGTGAGAGCAGGGTGTACATGAACCCCTACTGCTGCGGGCGCCAGTAGAACATGTGCATTACACGGACGTTCATGCCTGCCCGGCGCACACAACATGTCAATTGACATTCTTCTGCAATGAGTTCCAAAAATTATTTATATTTTCTACTTTTGAGCAACCCTGAAACATTTTAGGAATATACTACGTTATAAAATTAATTACTAGTGAAGTAACAAACTATTTTTTTTTTAAATCTAACACAAGACATACAATTTTGACCCAGGTTTGATCTGCAGGTTATAGTGGGAGAGTTATTGTCAATCAAAGTTATATTTCCAGCCTTTCTTTTATCAAAAATCCATAAGTATATTTTATTATAAAAACATATCCGTATTATTTATACCAATTACTGAAATAAAACTACAAAAGAAATAGCAATAAAAACAAACTTTTAGTCACAGAAGAAACGTTTACAAAACAAATTGTTTAAAACTAGTTATTGATCCACTGCATATCTTAGACAGAAAATACATTTAGACATTCCTTCTTTATGGTATAATTTGAGATAACTACTAGCAATCAGATATATATTATAGTCTGAAAGTTAAAATAAATTATTACACATTCTAATCCCACTTTAAACTTACCTAAAGCTTGAGCACAGGTTTCCCTCACAGGTGCAACAACTTGATCAGACACAAAGTCCCCAAATCTATCTAATGCCAACACACAGATCAATCTTAAAGAGACATCTTCCAAATAGAGTTGATGATACTCTTCAATCTAAAAAAAAAATGTTTCCATTGATTTGACATTTAACATTTATGTAACTATGTGATACTGCATACAAGGTTAAGCTAATCATAAAAACTTGCTGCATGAAATCAGTTATAACATCTGCCAACGATTTTAGTATTCATGCCTGAGCACCTGTTTGCAGTAAAGAAAAGATCTAAATACAATTTTTACTATTGTAATTAAATTTGTTTTTTATTAATGTTTCTAATTGAAAATTAAAACCTTCATTAAAATGAAATCCTTCAAGAGTATTATTGAAATAAAATAATGGGTAAAAGAAATAACTTCTTTATTACACTTAATAATTAAGACTAACTGATGACAAGGGTAGACATGGCATAACGCCCTGTTATCTAGCAACAATTGTTTTGAAACTTTTAGGTTTAAATGCGCATAGATAAAAAATTTGGCAATTTTTTCAAACTCATTTAGTCAGAGTGGAATTAAAACAGATTATTAGTTTGAATTTAATTGATTAATTACTATAATCAATCTTGTAGAAAAAGATACTCTAGAATTTAAACAGACAAATAGACAGATATTGCCAGTTTATAACATAAATTACAATTTTTAATCTTAAAAATGTTTTAAATGTAAAATATATTCAAAAGAAAACAAACCAACTTATATGTATGAAAAATTATTTCTATACAACCTTCAAGAAAAAAAATTCTTCAACTATTGAGTATAAAAAACTTTGTAGGCCTAATTTATGACTTGATTAGGTAAATTTTAGTATTGCAGGCAAGTTAATTGGTTAGATATTGCAAAAAGAAACATTAATACTTTTTATAAAATTTGTGGTTTTCTCGAACAAAAAATGTGTTTTTATTCTATTAGCAAGCCAGAAATACAAAACCTGAGCAGAAAAGAGAACATTTTAAAAATATAAAGTGTTTAATTCACTCATAATATATTTCTGTCATGACCGCATCTAAATTTTGTTCATCATATCTACACTTACTATTATTCATAAGTTCACTCTTTCTTTTACAATATTTGTTATTAGGGATGGGCCGATACCTAAAATTTTCAATTCCAATTCAGATCTGATTTCTAACATTTTTCTTTCGATTCTTTTAAGTTATATATGCCTACATGATAATCTCTAATAATGAATTTGTTTAACATCTTGGTCACATAGAGAAGCCTTTTAAAAGTTCCGTTTTAATCTGATAGACTACACAAAGCATTCAACCTTTATGTTAGAAATTTCTGAAAGTATGACAAACATATCACAAAAAAATAATTATTTATTTAAAATTACAAATGTGAACTTCAGTTCACAATTACAATATAACTTCTAAGCTTTTAAATAAGGCATAGTCGATAACCAATTATTTTTCCTATAAATTACACACTTATTTTAACTGCTAAAAAAACAAAAATAGGAATTGGCACTTTAATCAATGGAGAATTTAGAGTTGACGGTTAATGGATACCATTAGAGTCAACGATTCCTGGAATCAATAATCGGAATTGGCCCATCCCTATTTATAATTCTTAATCAGGATGCTGTAAAGTTATTTATTTTGTCCTAACTTCAACAAAAAAAATTTCTTTTGGCAATTTACTACTGACAGTCCTTAAATTTAAGACCACTGATAAATTTATTGTAATATTATCCAACTAATTTTCTTAAATATAATTTTACTATTTAGTTTTAAAGACAATCTCTTTAACATAAATTAAAGCTAACCAAGTATTTCACAAAATTAGCTTGAAGTAAATTTGTCAATAAAGGTTAAAGTGAATCCACAATTTCATGCTCATCCAGCATAGCTATAGTTACCTGATCTGTAGGCATATCAGTGGATTTTCCCGCCCCTTTCCCATGTATTCTAATTAATTCTCTAAGTGCGGTCCCTGCACCATGTCGTACTTCCCATACAGGGCTGAAAAGCCCTGCACACAGAGTATCACAAAAACCTTCCAATGGCCAGTCAACGGCCTGTAACAAATTTTATAATAACTTTTAACAACAACTGAAAATAATATTATAAGTATTTGTTAAAAAATTGTACATATTTTTTTCATTTTATACAGGTAAATAAAAAATTATTATATTAAGAAGTTTGTTATTTGAGAAGTAAAATATTTATCAACACGTTCAGCAAGGTTAGTGAACCGGCACGCTTTTGGTTCCCTTACAAGGCACTGAGTGCTCGCCGGTGAGCTCCAAGCTTCTCTTCTGAGAGACAGCGAGCACACTGGCACGTTCACTCCCAGTCTAATTAAAACGTCTCTAGTGTAAATAAGTGTTTGTATAAAGGGTTAATTTTTACGTCAGTACTTCAGAAGAGTTTGGAGAACATTGTGCCTGAGTCGATTTTAAATCCGACCCCGGTTATCTTTTGATGCTTCAACTGAAACAATGCATCAAAGAGTTTTATGAACAGATTTAATTTGGTTTAATTCTTATATTTTAATTTTTTTTCAGTTTGAACCTTTTAACGCAGCAAAATATCCAATAAAACAATGATCATAAAAATAAACTAAGCTTTCTGAAATAATGCAAGAATAAACAATAACTGTCCTATTGAAGTGAATGAACCTACTCGAGGTGGGAACATCTACTGTAAATAAGAGTCATTGATAAAATGCTTGGATGCCCGAAAACCTAATTTGTCATCATAAGATTGTAAACAAATGTCAGCTAATCTTGGCTATAAATAGTCTTGAACATGACATATGCATTATATATGTCTGGGTTTATATTATCGATCTCTATCGCTTTATGAAACACATGACACAAACAGAAACAAACATTACGAGTTGAGTGGTTATTTTAGTATGTAGTATACTTTAGTAGTAGGTACTCTAGAAAATTAATGTAAATTATCTTTTTTTCTCTGTCTTTTTTATTGAGATTTATTATTTGTCATACAGTATCTTATCATTTGTATTTCTTTTTTTTAATTGTGACCCGATAAATGAAACAATATTTTAATGTCTAATACACTGTTTTGATGTCCCCAATAAACCTGTTTATGGTAGAAATAAAATTATTGAAATGAAAACAACGGGCACGATAATTAGATGCTACGACAAGCTATGCAACCCGCATAGCATTCCATTGCCGTCATAGATGGAAGTTAACGAAAAAACAGACAGTAGTTTGATGAGATCTTCAATATCGCCGCCGTACTGAATGTGTTAAAACATTTCATAGTACACACAAAATATACAAATAAGGAAAACTTTTTTAAAGCCACTTACAGTTAAAATATAAATATGTTTAGGGTATAAATATGTTTAGTAACACCAAGTAAAAAAGGTAAGATGAAATTACTTTTCAAAAATAAAAATTGTTTCTGCTAAGATTCAGTGAATTTCATTAAATCCTTGATCTTAAAAAAATATTAAAACACAGCGAAAAAGACAAATGAGATTTAAATTATTTTTGCTTACAGAGCGATATTTAGACCATACAAGATCTACTTGAAATCTTTGGCTATTAAATAGGACTAAGTTAGGCATTAAGAAAAAAAATTTCAAATGGAAAATTTTATATTTTTAAACTTCATTAGTTATTTCTAAGTAAAACCAAGTAAATTAGAGAAAATAATATTTAATGTTATTAAATGAGTTAATTTGTTTGATTGATGGATTTTTGTTCACATATAATATTTTTTATATTTTTATTGTGACATGGCGGCCTTTGACTATGATAGTGAAATATAATAATTTTTTTTTTAATTCATACAATATCTGTTTCCTGATGATTATCTTAAATAATTTAGTTTGGTGTGATTCTTCAATATTTTTGTATAATTTTAATGTCAATTTCTTCAATTTTCACTATGTATGTTAACACATTGAGAGTGACGCCAGAGAGAGGTCATTTCGAATATCTTTGTTGGGTGAATGGTAACAGGTAAATGCCACAGAGACTTGACCAGCCGATACACAGTGGCTTACTTCTAATTTATAGTGGTGGGGTGGGATTGCTGACCCAGTGTTGGTAAAAACCTTGTTACTATACTATTGGTCCATTCTTATAGGACACTGTGCCTAGATGAGAGAGAATGGTAAACAGCTGGTTGGCCTTCCACCCCCACTAGTAGACAAACTCCTCTCGTATCTGAAGTCTCTTGCTGTATGTCTTGAGTTGTAGTTGCCAATTCCTTTTTCTTCAATTCCTTCTATTTGCTCATACTCTCCTTACATATATATCTTGTTCAAATTTTCAGTGGTTAGTAAAATACGTTTTCATTCAGTTTTTCCATATATATATCCATTAATTAAAATTTTAAAAAGCTGATGTCTTGGTCAGATTCGAACTGAATGTCTACATGAAATTAGCGATTTTGAAATCCAGCGCTTTGGCACTGAGCAAACTTTCCCATTGCTAGAAATTTATTACTTAAAAATGTATATAAAAATACAAGAGAAAGGTTCCTTGCAATATTATAGATCGCCATGAGCTTCATAAATTAGAAACGAACAAAAAAGATAGCAAATAGTAACAAACAAAAATAATAGTCCAACACCATATAGTGTATAGGGAATAAAATTGAAAAAGGCAAGAAAATTCGCTTTTTATTTTTGCATATTGTGATTCTGTCATATGAATAGGGCTATACATATTTATATTAATTGTAAATATAAAATAAAAAGTAACTAAAATAAAATGTTTGTTGACCTCAGTAGGAATTCACGTGATTTTTTTTTTACATTACTTGTTTCAAATACCTCTCACCAACTCTAGTACCAAACAACGGCTGTTGACTTGTGTTCTTTGCATCAAGTAAAGCTAAAAATTGTTCACAATATTGTTTGCTGTTCAATTCTAACATTTCTGATGATTTCTTACTGGATGATAGCGACTATGATGGAGTTTGTTTACTTTGTACAGCTGATAACATTATGGTCCTAATTAATTTCAAATAAAGTTTCATGACTAGAATATTTTCTGAGTTTTGGAACATGAGTAAAGAGTTAGGCAAATATTATTGAGGGAAACTGGATAACAATTAGAGTGTAAAGTTTAAACAATATAATCTAAACTATTGCAAAAATTCAATTTTATAACTTTTGAACAGAAAAATAATAACTATTACGTTTAATTTTAGGATAAAAATATATATAGAAAAGAAATTAAATACACAAAAAGAGCAATGTGGAGGTTGTTCTGCTTTACACTCGATTAACAAAACTTTTAACTATTGACAAACTGATCTCTTTCTGTGAAATCTAATATATAATTGGTATAAGATATAACAATCAGCCTTCCAAGAATTCCTACAATGGTATTACAAGAAATACTATGAAAAAGAATTGCATCTTGTCAATAAGGACTTGACTTACTGTTGGATCAATTGGCAGCCAGCTAGTCTGCCATCTCTCAAAGAAGAATGTTCAGTTAGAAGAATTATCCTTACAGTCATTTTTATGACTCCATTGTTGAAATTTGGTATTTACTTTCATGATCGCAAGTATCTTTACTGCCAAAGTCAAATTATTTTATGCACAGCTATTCCTTGATACGATTGCTAATCTAAATCACAGACATGGATTATATTTCTTTCCACTCTGTACATTTTAATATTCATGTCTCATTTCCATAGTTTTAAAACCTGACTTAATTTCTAACAGCTGGAACATTTAGAAAAAGGGCGAAACAGACCTTCTAACTTGACTATGATTACGTAAATTTGTGTAATACAATGGTATTAATATGATATACTTTATGATCAGGTAAATAGTATTTCTAATTATTTATTACACAATGATTTAACTTCAACACTTTTATGATATTGTTCCTTTTCTAAGTTTCTCACGTGCATGAACGCCCTTGCTCTACTGGCACCCATGGCAATAAGCGTTTACGTACGCCCCACGTCCACTCTCAATTCATTGGTTCAGTGTGAGGTCATTGCCGGAAAACATTGTATCGCTTATCGATTATTGTGCCAGTCTTTGTGAACATTTCAGAGCGTTTTTTTTTTTTTTGTTCCACCGTTACTGTCGGATTGGGGACTGTGTTATCGTATTAGTGTTACTTGAAGTGTGTTATGTTGTGTTTAATATATTTTGTACAATGAATATGGATAATGAGGTTGAATTATTGGAGAATGTCTACTCTGACAGTGAACTTGGCTCCAAGGATAGCTCTGACAGCTGACAACGAGGTGTTTCAGCTCCTCGTTAAATCAATAGTGCTCTAGGGTAACTCAAATAAAATTTTTCTTTGTTAACCTCAGTAGGAATTTACTTGAAACTTTTATTTATGTTACTTGTTTCAATAAAACAAAAAAAAACTAGGATTACAATTTATTTAAATCAAAAGACAATAGAAATACAATTGGTTTCTCATTTGACAAATAACTGTAACAATGGATATTAATAGTACTGAAGAAAAACAGTCTGAACTGAAAGATAAAGGACAGTCTGGGTTTTTCCGAGAAGGAACAGATTGTAAATTTAAGGTGAATATTACTGATGAATATAATTGGCAATATAACTGGTTACTTTTAGACAATGTTACATTTATTTTTAAATTATTAGAATTGGATTGGATACACAAGTAATTAGTTTTTGTGTAAATTTTAAACTATCAAAATTCATTTAGCTCAATGAAAGAGAATAAAACTCATTTAAAAAAACAGTTTTATTTTAAAAATCTTTGCTTTTTCTATATAAATTTTAGAGAAAAATTCAAACAATACTCATATGGGTGATATTCTCTGAAAATTAGTGTACAATCGGGTAGGGATTTTAAATATATTCAACAATTTTTCTTCTCAATTGAACAAATGACATTTTTCTTAGAAAAAATTTATAAACTTACATCAGATCCCCATGCTCCAGTAATGTCAGGTACACTTTCTCCCATAAGTCCATCATCTTGATTCTGTGCGTTATCTTCCAATTTGATTCTCTTTTTGCTTTGGAAGTCTTCCTCATCCATATCTGTTACTGACGTAGTTGATGAACAATCGCGAGATCTTTGCTTCGCTACGGCCTGCCTAGCTTTTCTTCTTGCCCTATTCATTTCTCTCGAGCTTAACCCTCCGTCTGATATAACATCTGCTACTCCTGCCTGTGAAAAAAACAAACTCAATTACAAATTTTTGCTAAAATTATACTGAAACATAATATTTTTTTAATGATTTGTCAAGGTTTGATTCCTTTCATCAACTTATAAAATGGAGTACAAACAACTTGTGTAAATTTAATTAAAAGATTAAACTCTAAAAATATACTGAATTATTGTCATATATAAGTATTCACTCTATAAATGCTCACATCATTTCCTCAAATTATTATTATGTTTTTCTTTTTGTATAATTGATGATTTATGGCAGTGGGGTACAGATCTCTTTAACTACTTTAAAACTTAAAAATTACATTCCATGTCTTAATACAAAAAGAACTGTAATGTCTAACTCTGATCAAGACAATGAAAAATGTTACATTTAATTGTTACTAAAAATTGAACCTAAAGGAAAATGGCCATACTGTTTTCATCTTCTTATTCTGTAACAACCATTTCTGACAATTTACTCCCAACTTACAACTTTAACAATAAAATCATAAGTCAGAGACATCAAAGTACTTGCCATACCAACTTTGAAGCAATGTTTCATTAGAACATTACTCAATCATTCATAAAGATTGTCATCAATGATTGTCCAGGTATATTTCCAATATCAGAAGAATACAAGACCAAGTTTCATTAGGCATTAATAAATCACTCACTAAACAATAAATCCCAATAACTCATAAAATGTCACAACACAATACTAACAAATACTGGTAACTGTTAACAACACTACTGCAAAACTGACAACGTAAGTTACTGACAAAACCAGGAGAATAAAATGTCTTCATAGTTTAAGTGAAAGTATCACTTTTATTCAATAAATCAATTTAAGTGTACTAGCAGAAATTAAATCAGTGAGAATCCATTCTATTAATTTTACTATATAAAATAACTGTAGTCAATGAACCCCATTGTTTGAAGTTACTAGATATGCTAAAATTGTTATGTTGCACCTCTAGGCCTAATGTTTTTTTTTTATCTTTTAGTATTTACAAGTGTCTGAATTATTATCAAGAACAATCGTGCCTTTTTTTTAAATATAAAAAAAAATCAAGGTTTCTATTAAACATTTGGCAATTATAAACTATTGAGTTATGTTAAACTTATTGCAAATGCTTGAAGATAATATAAAATAGTTTGTTTCCATTATACATGTTTCAATACAGAACATGAGCTGTATAAACAATATTTAAAAAAAATAGTTTAATGTCAATTCCTACTATAATCAACAAAGAAAAATTTTATTTAGTTTCTTTTTATTTTATAATTACAAATAATATAAATATGTATATACATATGTAAGAATAACAATATTAAGTGTCAAAATAGAAAGCGAATTTCTTTGCAATTTTCCATTTTTCTTTCTATGTATGGTGCTGGACTATTATTTTTGTTTCTTACTATTTATACTCTTTATTTTGTCAATTGCATTGTGTTGTAGTTTCTTTTCGCTTTCCTTTCCCGTGTCCGTTTGTGAAGCAAGGTTCAAAACGTTAATTCACAAACAGTTTGTTTTTTTATTATATTCTTTTCATTTATTTTTAATCCTAGAGCATTATATATGTCGGGCAGTAACCATGGCCCCAATTTAAGGTTATACATTGGTTATTTAGGGTTTTTCATATATATTTTTGAGAAATTCAATTCTAGCTACGGAAAGTTAGCTCAGTGCCAAAAAAAAATGCTAGACTTCCAATACGACAGTTCGAATCCGGGCTAGTTAGGTTAATTAAGCATGACGAAAAACTCACAAAATAAGAGTAAAAATATTACACTAAATGAAAAAACGTTAATTTCTTTTTAGAAAGGTGTATGTACTTCTTGTTTTTGGAACATCTGGAGAAAGTAATATTACTTTTTCCCATTAGTTCAGTAATCAACAAGAGTTGGTACTATCATCAGTTTAGTAGGTCGTAAAGTTGGTTCTTTTAACATAAGTTCACTAAGCAAAAGAGTTAATTCTATTATCAGTTCAGTAAGCCAACAAACTATAGTTTAACTAAATCAATATTTCAAGTAAGTAATAGTTGTTTATGGAGGCTATCATAAAAGACAATCAGGTCTAAATTAATAATTAAGATAAAAAGAAACCTTATCTATTTATCTAATGTAACCTTTCAGTTAACACCTATTAATGAAATACAAATAAATATTACAGATGTAATGTTTACCTATATTTCAAATAAAGAAATAGTCGTATGTTGTTCACAGGCTTAATTTCACAAATAACATAAACATAATAAAATACTTATTATAAACCATACACTAAATGCTTCACACAAATTATTTTTTGAGTAATATTTTTCATTAATATAATCTATATTCATGATTAAGTTTATAAATAACATATTAACAATAAAAAGAATAGTTGTTTCCCAAAAATTAAAAAATAAATTATTTAAAAAAGACTTGACCTTATTTTGATATACATTGCTGGTAAAATGATTTGGGCTCTGTACCAAATCTTCAACTGAAAAGACATCTGATGTATCAACTCCGACTTTATCCAAACCCAATTTGCTGTTCACAAACTGCCTAAGCTGTGCCAACTTTACTCTATCACATACTGTAAATAAAACAAAAAATTTCAATTTTTCTGCCATTTTATTTTATTATTATTCTAATAAAATGCATTAAACTTAATTAGCATTGTTGTCATATAAGTTATGAATCTGGATTAGATGTTACATTAATGTTTTACTATCCTGTTTAATTAAGACCACTATTTCAATTTCCAATTTCAATCACTAATCTTGGTGCAAAAAAGAAGTGATTTGTATATTAGCAACTAAAATATGTTAAGTTTTCTCCCTTAGATGAAAAAATACATTTAACAAAACTCTAAACAAAAACATGGAAACAAAAACTTCAAACTATCCTACATTAATTATATACTGAGCAGTTTTATAATTTCAGGGGTTATATTTTTGATACTGTATTAATACAAATAATACAGATATGTATTATATATTAATATGTATAAGATATATGAAAGGTTTTGATGCAGTTAGAGTCCTCTTGTACCCACAAGAAAAAATTTAAGTTTATTAGGGTTCTAATCCTTACTAACACAGTATCATAAACATGATCCCTGAAATTATAAAACTGCTTAGTATATAATTCATGATTAGATAGATTTGAAGTTTTCGTTTAGAGTTTTGTATATCAGTTATATATATACTGAGCCATGGCACAATTGAACCAAGAGTTTTACACTACATTTTAATATTTCTACATTTTTAAGCCCCTTTTAATGTTGACAATTTTACCCATTACAATACTTTTTATATCTTTGATAAGTAATAATAATCAAACTGATTGACCACTTTAAAATATCAAAGTAGACCTCTTGAAAAAACGGTCGAATTTATGTAGGGCTTCTTTACATTTTACCTTTACCTACATTCTTTATGAAGAAGTAAATTAATATTACTCCTTGCAAAATAAATAAATAAAAATATGACTGTCATGTTCTCAATTAGCATAGCTTTTTCCTGTCTTCATATGATCATACAATAAATGTTATTCAATGAAGTTAATGTTTCATAACAAATATAACGTCTCAAATAATATGATATAGTAAACACAATTCCATTTTTCATTGCAAAAGCGAAATCTAAAAAAAGTAATATAAAAAAGTAGCAAGATCGTATGAGGCGCACCCAGGATAGCAAATGTTTTTTTTTAAAGTACATTCATAAATTTTTCATTATTGTTTGTCTTGTTAAAAACAAAATATATGGTCTTATATAAAAATAAATTCTAGTGACTGAAGTTACTACTATCTCAGAGAATTTGTGAAGGTAGCCTTAGTGAGGCTTGTGTTCTATGAATATTCAAACATGCCACCGAAATTGGAAACCCTAGCATTTGTAAACTATACAGTGTAGTATGCGTAAGCAAAAAATTGCAGAAATGCCAATGATTAAGATGAGAATTACTAACCATAAAAAACCATTCAACACCTACAAGAGTATTCATTTTTCCAAAAGATAAACTAAGACAAGAATGCATTATTAAATTCCAAGAAACTGATTAACACATTGAGTGCGGAGGGGTGTGCATTAACGCCCTTGCCATACTGGTGCCCGTGGCGATAGGCGTTCATGTACATCCCACGTCCACTCTCAATTCATTAGTTCAGTGTGAGGTTACCATTGCCGGAAAACATTGTATTGCTTATCGATTATTGTGCCAGTCTTTGTAAACATTTCAGTGCATTTCGTTTTTGTTCCATCGTTGCTGCGGATTGGGGACTGTGTTATCGTATTAGTGTTACTTGAAGTGTGTTATACTTGTGTTTAATATATTTTGTACAATGAATATGGATAATAAGGTTAAATTATTGGAGAATGTTTACTCTGACAACGAACATGGCTACAAGGATAGCTATGACAGCTGACAACGAGGGGTTTCCAACATGGCGGCCAACACTTGGCGCCACTGGCATGATAGACATACATTTTAGAGGAGATTCTTGCCAATTTCCGGTAACAATACTCGAACTGATTGGTTTAATTTATTGATGGATATTATTTTCTTAGAAACAATTATTGCTGAGACAAACAGATATGCCTTGGAATTTTTTTGTGGTCCACAAAACACTGCCAAGTCACCAACCACAAATTGGAAAGACGTAACTTTGGCCGAAATTAGAATTTTTTTTGGACTATTGTTTCACACCAAAATAAACTGAGCCTGTATGATTTCTGTCTCAAAGTTATTAAAGGACTTCTACAAAAAGAATAACAAAAAGAAAGCAAATGGACGCCAAGTTCAAAGTAATTGCCGAGTTTGTGCAAAAGAAGACAAAAAGAAATTGACCACCTACATTTGTGCTGTGTGCCCGGATAAACCAGGACTGTGTGAACTGTAATGTTTTGACAAGTTTCACGAGGACATGGATGACTAAAGCTGAGTATTAAAATGGCGGTGGTGTAGTTGTATATAGTATTTATTTTAGTATATTTTATAAATTATTATAAACACTGTGTTAGAACTATTTAGATATGAAATACTTATTAACATTGTGTGTAACCTTAATTTTATCGTTGAAAAACTGTGTAAATGGCGGCACTACGGCATGAAGGGTTATAGGTATTTAAATTTGTTTGTGGTGTGTTGTGACTGGAAAAAAGGTTTATCAGTATCCAGCAACAATTGGGAGAGTAAACCCAACAGTTAGACAGTCGACAACCATCACCTGAGATATGAGAACCGGCACCCCCCAACAAAGTACGTATATGAAAGTACCAGAAACGAGGTCACCAAAGCTGTCAAAAATGAATGCCTAGCCAATTTCAGATGACATATTGGGTCCATCAACAACATTTTCAATGCAAGTAGTATTTAATATTTTTTCAGCAATTTTGATGCGCAACTATAAAACAATGCCGCACTCAACGTGTTAAGAGCCTGGTTAAAAAAAACTGGATTTAAAAATATCTTCAGGAATGCTCTATACTTATTTTACAAAAAAAAAAAAAAAAATGAATAAAGGAAGTCATAATCTTAAAAATAACAGTTTCAGAAAAGAAATGATATTTTCTTTAAACTTAAATGTATCTTTAAGGAACAAAGACAGACTTAATACTAAATATAGACAATAATGACAGAAGGAAATGAGGAACAATGCAAAAACCTCTTGAATTGTTTTATCATTAAAGAATCAGTACAAGAAATGCCCAAGGGGAAAGTAGATAGACACCAATAGACAATACTGACAGAAAGAAATGGAGAACAATGCAAAGACATCTTGAATTGTTTTATCATTAAGAGAATCAATACAAGAAATGCCTAAGGGGAAAGTAAATAGAGAACACTCTGGGATGTATTCAGAAGGGATGTAAAAGAAGAAATTCAACTAGAATTAATTCATGCTAGTCTAAAATGGAAACCAAAATATAGATAAAGGGCAAATAGAATAAAAATTTTTTTTAATTATTAAAAAATTTTCTACAAATCAAAATACGTAAATTCAAGTTTTAGTCAATGAAATTCTTATCTTACTCCAATATAACGTAATTTTATCTTGTTTTTTTATATTTAATTAATGAATGAAATTTACAACTGCCAACACTTTCCAGACAAAAACAATGCTGATAGCATTGTTAATTCCATTAACAATTTATGTTTCTTGTTTTACTGTTTCTTTTTTTTAATTGAAATTTATGAGTTTAGAATTTTATGACTTTAAAGTGCACTTCATTATATCATCAAGAAAAATTTTCTGTTAAATCTCCATGCATTATGAAGGAAATATAAACACTAAATACTGCAATCCCTCATTTTTACATTATAAAAATTATACTTCATTTTAAAATGTTTTCAAATAAACTTTCAATGATATATATTCCTGCATACTCCAATTATTGCAAAATACTGCACAAATGTTCACACTAAATTAAATCATCAAAACATTATAAAATTCCTCATTGATTTTACTATCCATCATATTTAGCAATCTTTGAAAATGAAACATTGTATCAAATAATTAGAACATACTTGAAATTAAAGTATTTTTCGTACAACTTACTTAACCCTTGATTACTTGTAACTCATCGAAATGATGACTCTCGATTCCAAAAATTGCTATATCTAACAAATAAGGCCCACTGTGACGGGCAATTTGGGGTTACAGATTGCTGTCGCAATTATATAGAAATTTCAGGGTTTTGATGAATTAAGTAAGCCAGATTTCGAGGGGGAAAGAGAAATAAAGGGACCATAAGGGTTATGATAGGCTAAGTAAAGGGGTATAAAATTAAAGAAACTAAGCCATTAGCAGGGTGATGGTTTTTTTATGTTTTTGAAGTACACTTTATATTCATTGAAAAGGGGAGAAAGGGTGAAAATCCACCTAAAAACACCAACGACATTCGAGAGGACTCAGATTTTAAAAAGAAGAGGAAAATGCCCAGTAACAAAAATCATAAATCGCAAGATGAAAGAGTTAAACAAATAATAAACAAACCGGCAAGAATATCGATCGGTTAGGATCAAGAAATGTTTCTCGTGAGAAAAGTAAATAAGAATGACACGCACATCACCTGATAGAAATTACGTCATTTTAAAGCCTCACGATTGGTCAAAAACAGGGAACGCTTTGTTCGGCCAGGAAAAATCTACTAGGAAGGGGCAGCGTTACACTGGACTTCAAGGGAAGAAGACGTGTGTTCAGGTCGCTCTGTTTTACAAGTATTTGTGTACGTTTGTAACTCGATAAATAGAACGTAAACATGCAGGGCTAAAGGCTCGATAGGCTGTCGCTGAACATGTAGTTTCAAGTGTTTTTAGAACCCTTTTGGAGGAGGAAACTTGTCCAAAAGTGGTTTCCAACCATAACGTTGGTGTAGCAGCGTCTTCAAGAAGTTTGTGTATGTTAGGGGTTAAGAATGTAAGAGAATATTAGAGTCGGTAAAGTATTAAAAAACAAACAGTGCTTCAAAATTTATAAAAAGTGAACAGTGCAAAATTTAAATCCTAATAAATTTCAATTTTAAATAAAATTCTTATGCATAAACAGTGACATATAAATAATAAATCGAACAATGGAAACTTAAAGACGGAAAGTGAGAGAGCAAAATTTTAAAGTTTTCAAAATCGGGATCTGGAATTATACTGGACAACGCAGAAATGACGTGCAGAGGAAGGGGAAGGCTAATGTTTCCGACCAGGGACGCCATCGAGAAAGAAGACGGCTTGGGTGACGCTTCCATAAAGAATAAAGAGTATTTTATTAACAATTAAAAATTTGAAAAAGATATTTGTAGGGAGAGTGTTAAAAGAAGGAATTGAACAAAATTATAGGGGTTAATAGAAAGACAAAATGCATGACTATGTTACAGTTGTACATTTGTAGTTTTCTCACTAATGACACTGACATAAGTCATTGAAGCGGGTATGACAATAAAGTATATGGTTTTGTGAATTTGTGTGCAGTTATTTATTTATTTATGACTATGTTTATTTTATCTCATATTTGTTATGAATTCTCACTACGTTTCTATAACTTACCTGTATTATCTTCTTCCAAATCATACTCTTTACCTTCCGAGCCCATGAGATATGCACTGTTTGCCACCACTTTGTTCATGTCAAAATTGGCATAGTTCAAACGCCCAGATTGAGACAATGAATGAGAGTTGAAACCAGCTTCTAAAAAAACAAAAACTTTTGTTAAAAGTGTGTGTGATATTGTCCTGCAACTGCTCACCGTGTTAGTAGCTTGGTTCATGAAATATCTGTTTTTCATGATTGTTAGTAAAACTCGCTGCAGTATCAAAGATCATAAATATGTTTAGGGACATACTTATAGTTTAGTTACTGAAGGATTCAATTAAAATATGTGGTTTAGGATGAATTGTGGAAGTAGGACAATTGTGAACTTTTGAATAAACTCATTGAATAGTTGGGGTATCGATAGGAACAATAGAAAGAGGTTTTCTGAAAATTGTGGAGGAAAAAGATTCAGCTACATTACTGAAGGTAACACTGGAAAATGTGGAGCCTGGGACAACGCTCATCACCGACTTATGAAAGGGTTGCAATTCTCTGAGTCAAAATGGATACTAACACAAAACTATTAATCACTCAATTAATTTTATTAGGCCTAGTGATATGCGACAAGAATAGCCTGAATGTCAGTTAATACTTTTGAAAGCTACCTTGTTGAATACGTATGAGGAAATCTGTTTTCGTCAAACGAACTATAAGAAGATTTATCAGAGCAATTAATTATTTGTATGCTCAATGAGTATGTAAATGGTCAAATGTAGATTAATCCCTAGATTAAGAGAAAAGAATAAAAAGATTAAAAAAGAATATTATGTGAATGTGTGTTTTGAATACTCTAAGCACCTTGCTTTATGAAGAGAAATACTTTTTCAAGTTTAATCGATTTATTTTCAATTAATTATAATAATTTTAGTCTGTATTCATTTGGCGGTTTACTCTGTATAGATCCAAGTGTAACGAGTTAGCAGGAGCAGCTTTATTAAAAGAGATGAGCCCTGTAACAAACTTAACTCGAGAATTTAAGCGTTATAATAGAAATTTAAAAAATATAAAATTTTAATTTTCGTAAATATAAATACAGTGCCATAAGCAGCTATTTCAAAGAAACTTTATAAAGTAAAGCCATTTTAAAGAAGGGAGTAAATTTGTTATTTTTGACTTGAAGGAAATAAATGAAGCAACAAAGAAAAAGGAAAGAAAGGTCAAATTTCATGTAGAAAGTTCTACAACATTTGACAATGTGCAGAAAGAAAAATTATGAAGAACATCAAGAATAAGGAAATCACCAAAATTCAAAAATTAAAAAGTTAAATTTTTATACTAAACTATAGAAGTTTAACAACCACCGGAAGCTTGTGACGTACAGGATCACGCAACAAGGGGAAGATCGTATGATTCTACAACCCTTTCTAACGAGGTTGCTCATTGGATCAGAGACACGAGGTGAGGTACGAAAAAATGGGGAGGTATTGAAAACAGAAGGGGAGAATAGTCAGTAAGTATGGGGATGCGAAAATTGAAATAAAATAAAAGTGTTTTTTAATAACTTGCAATTTGAGTTGAAGTTTATTTAATAAACAACTTTCTTACACCCTTCGACACCCTGGTCATTAAGCTAAGATGCCTAAAAAGAATTCATTCCCTGGGAAACATTACCCAAAGGGTTAAATCTCCGCGAGTTGAGTTTTTTAAATAAAGTCCAGTGACTGGTTCTCTAGGAGATTTTGGCAAGCGTTAGCACAGGGCTGACTTGTACAAAATGTTTATCTTTGTGATGGTGGGGAGGATTCTAATACAATAACAACAGGCGACCCTTGATGGTTACTCATTATTGTTGTTGGTGGCCTGTCTGGTTGACAAGACCCAACATTTACTTTTAGCATGTAATTAAAACCTGTCCATTTTAAAGGAATACAGTTTAATTATAAACCAACTAGATAAATAACAGCAGTTGTAATATAAATTATTTTAAAAAATATCCATGTGCGATTTCTATAAAGATTCCTTTATATTTTGCATAACATAGGAAAAATTGATCTTCTGTTTTAGTCAACTGTGTTCAACAGAATATTAGCAAATCCAAAACTTGATAACTTTCTTGCTAATTTTTGAAAAATCTTATTATTATTGTTTTACAGTCTAAAGACAGTGAAAATAAAACTAATTCAATTTCCCTGTATAATTCTCTTGTAATCTCTAATAAAGGGATTAAGGGAAACTTTCACTATGTCATGAAAGTTGTCTTTATGTAAAAGTTGAACATAATTCTGCAGGAAAAAAATTATGAGCAATAACTTTTTTAACAAATCAATCTAGAGAAAAATCAATCAAAAACAAGCAATTAATTACAAGCAACTGTTACAAAGAATAAAACCAATCAATTTTACAAATTTGAGAAAGGTGGAATGATATTTCTCTTAAATTCTAAAACACCACCACTGTTGCATTTTGTCCATTTCTGGTAATTAAAAATAAAAATTGTTCTCTTATCATGCTCTTACTATCTTTGTGTTTTTAAATAAAATGTTTAATATTTTTATTGATAATAATAATATAGAAAGCTATATAGAAAGCTTTTGGCACTGAACCAAAAGCTAAACCTAAAATTCTTTTTTAAATAAACAGCTATTATCTATTTCAAAAAAAACTATTGACGTAATTTGAACAATATATGTACAACTCTGTATATACCTACAACTGATCAAACATTACTAATTATGCATTTTCTATTAAAACAAACTGCTGGCTGCCAGGTGTAACTTTAATGGAATGCCATATGTATCATGTTAACGTTAATAAAACGTTTGATTTTTTAGGTTTTGGAGATTCCTACAAACTGGTCGAGAATGAAGGCTTAAACTAACCTTTGTCTAAGACAAAGGTAGATCATAATATTACAATGAGGTGACCAGATAAAATGACCATGTACTGGGTTTTTGCCAAACCCAATTCCAAGAATTTATATACTGAGCAAAAGAAAAACAAATCATAAGCAAAGAAGAGAGAGAGAGATACATATAAGGAAAGATAATGGGAGCCATAAACGTTTCTAATAATATATTTTTGTTATATTTAAAGCTATAATTAATTTGAAAAAAGTATGATAAATTTTTTATTAAAAATCCTATAAGTTTAAGTTTAAAACAAAGTGTAACGCTTCAAGTGCTGACCCAGGTCCCATTGTAGAACGAGGTTTTTGGGTGTTTAAAAAAAAATCATAACTCTCAACCTATTCAAGATATAAAAATGAAACTTACATTTTTACATTACATTTTACTTACATTGGATCGCCCTAATTTCTTTTTTATTTTGATATACAACCCAATTTCTTCATATTTGAATTTATATATATAAAATAATGTTTTATAACTTTCTTTTTTGAAAAAAAAACAAATGAAAGCACACTCAACAGTTTTTTACATAACTAAATGCATCAAATACCACTGTCTTTATTTACACAAAACAACTGTTTATATACATAGACAAAAGTTATTTATACATTGAAATTTATGTATGTGTGATAAATAGGGATGGGCCGATTCCTAAAATTATCTATTCCGATTCCGATTCTAAAATTTTCTGTTCGATTCTCGATTCTTTAGTCGATTCTCGATTCTTTCAAGTTATATTAGCTTACATTCTAGTTCTCTAATAATTATTTTGGTTAACATTTTGGTCATATGGCAAAACCTTTTAAAAGTTCTGTTTTAATATAATAGGCTACACAAAACCTTCAACCTTGATTTATCAATAGGAATTTTTTTAAACATAAAAACATATCAGATTAAAGTAATGACTTATTTTAAAGTTAAAAATGTGAACTTTACTTATTTTATGATGTTTGAAAAAATTCCTAAGCCTATTTACATTGTCTCCCAAACAAAACAAAAATTAAAAACAAACGAACAACATAAAAAGTAAAAAATTAATACAAATAGGATAGTTTTTAATATTTAAAAATCTGGCAGGTAATGTACATTTCTGTTCAAAAACACAAGCATTTGAACACGTTGTGGGTCAAGCTAGTTTCATCGCTAGTCACATATAGCTCCTGAAGTTGAGAAAGGTTTTTCAGAAAACACTGTCGCAAGTGGGCAGACAGGTATTTTATTGCCATTGCATTTAAATGAGGGTATTTGGCACTTTGTACTGCCAAATACTTCCCAACATCACAATATGGACTGGCTAATGGTTCCCCCAGATAATTGTTTACTTCTTCTACTGTCAATTCCCCTGGGGTACCTTCTTCCTCAACATTCTGGATTAGTGGGGCACACCTTCTCCACATCTGGTGGGACCTTTTTTTCTGCAGGTGTCTGGAACAAGTGCAACTGATTCAGGCCTATTTTGTATTTATTACTCAATCCCAGTTGATTTTTAACCGACTATCACTTGTAGGTCCTGTGTCTGAGGATAAAGTTTCTTCAAGTATAGATCTTTTTTGTTGATAAATTTGGGCAAAATGAATGTTGTTTAAGTGCTTTTTCATATTTGATATATTATGTGGTTTTCCACCGTCAGTTTCTGTTAACCGTCATCGAATTGACGTGACGGCCAGTACCCTGAACCGAATACCGTCGGGCCTCTTAACGCTTTATGTTTATTAGTACTACTCAGCTGGTGTTGCTACTTTTGGAAAAATTAAGGCACAGTATTTAACAACAAGCTTCACACTACTTACAGATGTATTTTACGATGGTTTTTGTTTGATAGATAAACGCAGACGGGATTAAAAACATGATGTTATTCTAAGAGCTTTTTGTCCGTAGTTACGGGCCGACACACATATTTGTTATAACGTATTGTAATGATTTTCACTACTGTTTTCAAAATTTCACAAAACCTAAAAAGTAAGTCGGAAATTCTGACTAAATATTTAGTTGTAAAATAATCCTTAAAAACGGACTTTGTGAAAGTTAAGTACAAAGATTGATACACTTAGATAAACTCATCCTTACTAGGAAGTAAATTATAACGTAAATTCCTTAACAAGTAAATTATTTGGTGTTAAAACTTTTACTTAATATGAATCTTGGATAGTATTTACTAGACCTGTAGCATTACTTATCAGAGAGAGAATATATTACACTTTAGTTCTATATTCAAAATATTTATAAACTCACAAATCAATCACATGTGACACGTTTATGTGTCTTAGTGATAGGCGCAAAAACACTTTTATCACCAGTCAGTTTATTATTTGGGAAGCCGAGACATGAAATTATGGTTTTGTTGTTTCTTGCTAACACAAAACACACAAAATATCAAAACAGTGTTGCACAGATAATAAAATTTAATTAAATCAAAAACAATGTCGGGTAAATTGGTCCGACGGAGTTTATTTACGTTTCATTTATGGTAGGAAAAAACTATGTTGGGCCAGTTGGTCCGAGACGTATTTTTATAAATATTATGATGAGAAACGTATATTCATACTTAGATATGATGGAAGGGAACAAAGTATAAGAACACATGATTTAAAAATGAGCTTAAAATATTTTGGCAATTCTCTATGAAAACGCGATATTGTAGCCGGCAGCTAAAGTATTAAGGTACAGTGACGCGTTCGCTTTGTTTGTTAAACTACACGAACTATTTCACCTGTAAGTCTATATTACTGTACATTATTTTGCTACATTTTTAGCTACTGTGCGGATCTGTTTATCATGTTATAAAATAGTTTCATTTGCTATTACAATCGTGTTTATTTTCCTTTCGCTCAGAAATATATTACATTACTGTGAGAGTGATATCTGTCTATAATATAATTTATTGAGGTTAAGTTTCGGAGGAATAATACGGTGTTTCTGTTATCCGTCTATTCGCTCAACCATCATGGCCACGGTTAATCGAGTTTTTACTGTACTTTTTTGTGTTTTGTTCTGACATCTATAAATCAGTGGCAGTAAGACACGTGGGGGAGAGAGAGAGTATCGAACCCGCTCTAGTGAGAGAGAGAGAGAGAGACGAGCAATGTCAAACGACCAGAATTGGTTACGATCTTGATTGCTGTTGCTTCATAAATAATAATATTTTCGTTTACTTTAATCATTTAATTCATTCAAATCAACAAATACATAAATAAGATATAGTTGGTAATTAATTATTTTTCCAATAAATTACTCGACACACATATCTTAATAGTTAACAAAATAGGAATCGGAATCGACACTTTTATGATGAAGAATCGAGTATCGGCGATTCCTCGATACCACCTAGAATCGACGATTCCTGGAATCGAGAATTGGAATCGGCCCATCCCTAGTGATAAACCTAGAAACATGGTTCTTAGCATAATAGGACTTGACAATCACAACACCAGAAAGATGTACCTTTCCTCTTGGATTTTCCACTCCCTTTCAACCCCTTTGCAGAACACATTATACAAATTCTTTGTATTTGATTTTTCCATGGTGGTGTTGGTATTTTTTCTAAAAATTGCTTGTCAGTACCAAGCCAATTGAGTGATAGGTCACTTGACCTTGGTCGATGATGCATCCTCAGGCAGAAATGCTTTTTCAAAACGCATATGCAAGGTTTCTAATAAAACCCATACTTTATGGAAAGGATCATATCCTGGTTGTCACCTCTGTTTACAAAGCCGGTTGTCATTTATGTGAAAGTTGCTCATGATCAACATAAATTTATCACAACTATCGCCTGATTACATCATCTTTGTAAACAGCTGCCAATAAGTCACTAGTAATGCATTGCGTGTTATCTAATGGTGAAATGTGTTACTAATATCCAGGAAAACATCTCAGAGTAAGCTAAACCCGTAAAAATATGGAACCCGAGAAATATGAACCCATAAAATTATGTGATCCTCATTCTATAGTAGTATCAGCGAATCGTAAAAATATGTGATCAGTGCTGAAAGTGTTAAGAAATGATATGCTCTGATAGCTGTTTGATACCGAATGAAGCCAATTATGAAACTGGGTACTCACACAGGTAAAAGAATCTAAGAAGGTATCTCAAAAAACTGGGTTCTCACAGGTCTGATATGAATTTTTCAACATCCAATTTTTTAGTAGCTATGGGCTAAAACTTGAAAAATTCAATAAATCTTCTATTTTTTCTTAAAGCTAAATATATTCTTTTTTGACATAACTAACCTGTTTTAACCTCAGATCCTGGAGGATCCCACTGTGGCACATTCCTCAGCACCGCCTCTACAGCCTGTCCAGCAGCTATACGTGTTTCCCATGTCTGATTCTTCAGAAAGCCACTAATCCTGGCTAGCAAGCGGTGAAGTTCATGTGGATGTAATCGCTGAACTTCACCAAGTTGTTTTGCAGCCGCTCTACGGGTTACAGGTGATGATCCTGTCTCCAGAAGTACAAAGAGGCGATCTAACCTATGAATGACAGTTTTAAATTACATGAAGCACTTTTCCCTTTTTTTATATTGCCTCATATTCCTAAACTTTCAAGTAATAAAACATTGTCAAGTAATTTCCAAAATACAAGTGATCACATTATGTGTCATTAATTTTGCTTCTTAATATTAAGATCGTGAAAGTTAATTTTGTGAAGATCAACAGTAAAGTAACTTTTAGTTATAAATGTAATCTGATTAAAGGAAAAAATTAGAGGAACTCACAATAATGTACAACTGTGCTTATCACATTTTTGGTAGGTAACAGACACAGCCTAAAAGTAATGATTGTTCAAAACCATCAGCAAGTAAGCTCTCAAGTATTAACTTATATGAATTTGTTTGTAGCTGAAAGGGAAATGCGAAATGTAAGGGAAGCAGTTAACCTGTTTCCAATGGCTCAATCATCAAAACACTGTTTTATCAATAAATCAATTTTTTATAATTACCAAAAGTTTTTTCATGAATGGGAAGTGGTAATGATTGTAAACGATAGATTTGGTGTTTTAAAACCATTGTAATTGACGGAATTTAGTTTGAAAAATTTCATTGCAAAACTCTTCTTCTTCCAATGGCTCTCACTTGGCTTACACCATTCGAGATCTTGCCTCCCAATACAATCCAGGTAAGTCACTTCGTTGTTGTCATTCTTTATGTAGTCCACTGCAGACCAGGAGATGGTCCTTGTCCATAATAAATGTTTGGCATGCACATATAGTGCACCTGTTAGATTCTAATATTTTCATTCTACTGAGATGTTCGGCTAGAAAGTCATGCCCTGTGGCCAGTCTGAAGTTAGCAACAGATGTTTTTCTCAGGAGTGTTCTATTCGCCTTAAACAGCTCAAACACATTATAGGATTTGTCATAAAAACTTTCTATAAAACCTGAAACTCTAAAAACCTGAAGCAATTGAAAAATCTAAAACAAATACATTAAAATATCGCAAAGCTGTGATCTTACTACAATTCCCCATGATAATATACACAATAATTATTGGATAAGTGGAAGGTCAAAAAAAGTTACTAACACATTCACAAAAAGAAATAGTGCAGAAGTAAAGATATTTATGTTCTGTATTCATACTTAATATTTTGTTTACTTACCTTGAGGTCATTCCGGGAACTATGTTCTTAAATGACGCTTGTAAATGTTACTTGCAAATCTTCATGATTTCTCTGTAAAAACAAAACAGATAAATTTTTAATTACATCTGTGGTGTTACTTTACTATAAGGTACTAAATTTGTAATTACAAAAAAGTACATTACAGGTCTAAAAAGTCCTTTTAGTTATTTTTTTACTTAAGTAGAAGTTGCTATCTAGGTAAATAAAGGAGTGTAACATATATTAGGGCTCCAACAATAAAATAATGAGACTGATATGACAAAAAATATCTCTTTCTCTTTTAGCAATTTTAATGAAATGTCCTTTAAAGTAGTTCCCTTTTACTTGCTGAAACTTAATCCTTCTGTGAAACTTCTGTGACTGCTGACAGCACTTCTGTCACTGGTTTTATCATCAGTGATAAAATGTCTCAATAAATCTGGGATAGTTCCACTGTGTCTAATATATTGGCTGTCACATCTGTCTGTATTTTTTACTATCATTCTTCCATGACACTATTTTTGGGGTCTATTTTGACAAATGTTTGTCATAGATTTTACCCAGATTTGTTGCCCAACAAATGTTGCCCAGATTTTTAGCTATTATTTGGTAAGCCATTTCTCAACTGATGTTGAATTCTTCGGCAATTATTTTCACAAATACGCTTCAATTGGATCATACAATTTCTATGCACCTTGATATTGACATCAATCTATGAAGTTGTCAGTTGTCTATTGCAGTCTTTATCTCTATCGATTATTCCGCCTTTACTAAATACCTTACGCCAAATAAAAACATGAGCTTTTAGTAAATCATAATCAGTTTCACTACTTTATTGTTGCATCTCCTAGACCACCTGCCTACAAACTCAATAGACAGTAAGTCTACCAGAGATGTGACTTGTACATAGTGAGCATTAGCCCTTCTTCAACACAATAGAAAATTTTATGTAAGACACATATACACACTCATGCATGTGCGCATGTACGCACGGCAACGGGTTAAAATGTCACATTTTACTGTTGCAAGTGCAATTGTAAATTTCATAAATTTTAAAAGGTTTTGCAGTCAAAATAGCGAAGCCAAAACAAAATAAAAATGCCTTAGGTATAATGTAAGTTTAATTTAACTAGTTTAAGGGATAGAAATAAAGCCATTTTGGGGATAAGGGGATTTTTTTCCAGATTTAAAAGGGGGAAAAGTCTTAAGTCCACCTAGAGAGACCAATCCTAACCCAAAGTAGTCAGTTAGCCATAATATGCCTTCAAATGAACCCATTCCCTGGGAACGGATACCCAAAGGGTTAAATCTCAGCGAGTTAGGTTTTTAAATAAAGTCCAGTGACTGGTTCTCTGGCAGATTTTAGCGAGCATTACACAAGGCTTTCGCCAGGCCAGACCAGCTCATTTCAAAATTTTTACCTAATAACGGAAAAAAGGGCTGGCGGCGGCGTTTTGCAAAAGGGTTGCGGGCGTTGACAAAGCAAAAGACAACACATACAATTTTAAATATTTATTTTAATGAAAACAGAATAATTCTGATATGGTCTTAATTTGACAGCAAAATCCTAATGGCAAAGATAATGTAATTATTGTATTTGATAAACAAAATAGTTTTGAAATCTGAAACTAAATAACATAGAATACAAAATGGTGCTAAAATCTGAGAAGACGATAAATATCATTGAAAATAGTGGTTAAAATAAGCACTCTTTTCTTAGTGTAACCCTTGTGACTGATTTGTTGCACTTATTAGTTAAAAATTCAATCCAAATGTAGATAGATACACCATTAAGGCTTGCATTAGGCTTGTTTTGATATTTGTTTTTTACAAAAGCATAAGAAGAAACTCTCTCCATCTCTCTCTCTCTATCTTCTCCATAAGAAGAGAATGCTCTCCCCGAGTTTAGTACTGGTAAATGGTACTAAAACATGCAGTGTTTTTTTTATTTAGAAGTCCATATTCATCAGTAATGCTTGCCCAGGAATGTTCAAAGTTTCTTGTTTTGAAACCAGACTTCAAGAAAGAATCTGTAAAGGTTCAGTAAGTTTTTCCTTTTCCTGAATGGAAAGAGTAATCTCACAAAGTTCTCTTCCCAATTTTCCAATTATTCCATCTTCAAATTTTTATGAAATATTTGCTAAAAGAGTATTTGAGGTTTGTCAAGTGTAACACTATGTCATGTTTAACCTCGGCAGATAACGTCAGGTTAGAGTCACTCAAGAAGCTGTGTAATGTTTCAAAAACTTCAGCTTGATTATTGCCAACGCAGGTTTTTCAAAATTACATTTTTTTCAACATGGACTCAATTTCGTTTGAAACTTGAAATACTGTGATTGAACTGTTGGGTTGAGTTTATTTATCTGCGGAGAAATGTCTAAGTAAGCAAGATTTAGAAACCAGTCACTGTCATGAAACTTTGGAGCCAGATGAAAAGGATAGTCTTCAAGAAAGATTTGTAGTTCATTATTATGCCAAAGCTTGTTAGGCTTTGACCATGAGGATTCATAGGTTGAATCTGGATAAACCCCCAAATGTTTATAACTTCATTATTGAATAAATATTTTAAAAAACTTTATTAACTTCAATCGTCATCCACTATAGGTTTTAAAAAATGTATTTGAACTTGATTGGATGAATTAAGATGTATTTTATTAACAATTGAAAATGTTTACAGGATATATATCAGGAGAGTGTGAGCTAATAGAAGGAATTTAAAGCACCACAGACCTAGAAAATTACAAACCAATTTGTTTGGGCTTCATATACAATAGTTTCTGCTTAATTAGAAAAACATATTAAAAACCATAAAATAATTGTATAAATAATTAATGCAATTACATTGTTAAATAGAACTAACAAACTCTAAGACACATACATGAATTCTCAAAAAACAAAAAAAAATATTTCACTTGTTGAATGAGAATAAGCATATAAGTTCATAACAATACAACAGACTTATTGTTTTATTCTGATAGCGTTTACAATTTCTTATCTTAACTACCTGCCCCACAACTAGCATAGATGCTACAGTATTTAAGATAAACACTGCTAACACAATACCCTACTTATCAACAAGTAAATAAAACCTACTTAAACATCTAAAAATAAATAATTTTTCTAAACAGAATAATTAAAAGCAAAGCCTCTACTTATAGGATGTAACTGGTACAGAAATGGTTCAACTGGTACAATATTGGAAGTTTCAAATTTGCTTGTTTTAAATAGTGTACCTACAAATAGTAATGTGCAAATGTCGTGCTTCACCAACCATACATGGCAACATTTTTTTATGAAGTTTTCATGCACTTTTTCAAGCATGTTGAGTGATATTCTGACAATTTCAACATCAATAATGTTTTGTAGGAATTCAGAGTTCTAGGAAATTTTTGCAATACATCGTGACTTCATGTAACTCCAAAGGAAAAAATCGCAATGAGGCTAAATCAGGGCATCTTGAGAGCCAGTTGAGATTCCTCCTCCGGAAAAAGAGCTGTCCAGGAAACATTTCTCTCAAAACATACAAGACAACTCTCCCTGGCTGTACAGTGGCACCATTCTGCTAAAAACCAGGTATCGTAGTCAAGTAATGATCAGAATTCAGACACAGCATGAAGGTTTTCCTCAAAATGTAGGAGCCAATGATGCCTACGTGTGTTATGGCACATCAAAAAGTGACAATGTCCAAGTACAGGTGTCTCTGGTGAAGTTCCCTTGGATTCATTTCCCTCCAATACTCTATATTTTGTTTGTTAACACTAAGCTGAAAATATGCGTCATTAGACAAGAACTCGTTTGAATCACAGGGTATGATGACATGTTCATTGTGTTACATAATCCCTTGGTGACAATTCTTGGACTATCCATATTTTTCACTATGCATGAAAACTCAGTTCACTCTGCAGAATCCATAAGACAGAACGTCTTGAAATGCCAAGAGCAGGTGTTTGGTTCTGACCAGATCATGTGGGAGATCACTGTTTAACCTTGTTCAATGTTTTTGGTATGGTAACAATTCCCTCATGCCCTCTTGGTATTAATGACACATTCCCTCTTTTTCTAATGGCATATAACCGATTTACAATTGATTACTGACCAGGAACAAATCCTTGTAGAGAAATCATAAATAAAAAGCACATTGCACTGCAATCACCAAGAAAAATACATTTCAAAATGAGTGCACTTCCCCATAACTGAAAGTACATAGTGTCAACTGAAAGAATCATGAACACAAACTTCATGTAGGTTACAATAAACCTTATCTACTCCCACTTTCTGTAACTACCAGAGCTGCCACAGCGTCTATCCTAAAACAGCAAGTTCTCATACTCCACCTGGTATGATGATGTAAACGTAGTGTTGTCAATAGTGTTTCATAGTGTGTATTATATTTTTTGTATTCAATATCAAGAGCACATTGGTACAATATATTACAATGAAAATATTGAAAAGAACCCCAATACCACAAAAATAATCAAAAATAACAAATAAAACAAGTTACTTAAGATTAAACCCTTATGTACATTTCAATGATCATGTCATCATCATCAGAGGGTCTATTTAACAAAATTACAATCTAGCAAACAAGAAGTTACAAAGTAGAGTGATACCAATCGTTCTCTCCAATCGCTATATATAGGCGTGAGTTAAGCTATATGTAACAACCACAGAAAACGATTAGTATCACTCTAGTTTGTAACTTCTTGTTTGCTATATTGTAATTTTGTTAAATAGACCCTCTGATAATGATGACATGGTCATCAAAATGTACATAAGGGTTTACTCTTAAGTAACTTGATTTATTTGTTATTTTTGATTATTTTTGTGATATTGCGGTTCTTTCCAATATTTTCATTGTAATATATTTATTGTGTAAAATTATGTCTATTGTAATACTAGGTGTTGATATTGCATTTTACTGTGTTGGAAATGTAATTAAAGAAATGTTACTTCCTAAAACAAATCTTACGCCTACTTTACTAAACTGATAGCAACAAAAAATAACTCTTAAAAAAAGTACTATATTAATCATACAGTTTATTTTACTACACATTAAACCTTGATGTTCACCAACATTTTGTAACCCAAATTTATTATGAAAATTCAATGTTAACCCCAACCCCTCCTAAAGTATAGTTAGGTTAGAAAAATAAATAAGGCTTCCTATCCTAAAAGAATATTTAGTAATTTACAAAAAATCTAAATACTGTACAAAAAATATAATTAACCCTCAATATAACCTTAAGTAAATTTAAGTTATGTTTGTACTTTTCCAAAATTTTACCCAATATTTCTAGTTTTTAATATTTAAAATTACTGTCTTTTGTATTTATATTAATACCATTCAGATGTAACAAGTAAATACCTTTTTATGATTTTGACAGACTTGGTTTCCAACAGATACATAGCCCTACACTTATGATGCCTTGATTACCCCTGTACCCTGTACCAGGAGGTTTTCTTTCACTATCTATCTTCACCTTACCAATATTCAAAATTCTTTGATATGTTTCATAGATGGTAGGAGTCATACTGACTTATCACACATTAAATCACTAAACAAAAATTTATCCTAGCATCACCAATAATGCAACATAAAATATTCCGGGCTATGTAGAAAGTACACAGGAACAAGCAAAAATAATAAAACTTTTTTTTTATATTACGTAAGATAAAAACTGAATAGAAATAGATGATTAACCACTTTTTATAATTCACACAAAACTTTATAAAATTAAGGTGTTTCTATAAAACAGATCATTATGCTACCCTCAATATCGCTACAAAGTTTCCATCACGATAGGTTTGGTTTGAAAAATTGTTTTTTAAGCTGATAACTAAAGGTAACCAGTTTGAAACACAAAATAAAAGATGGCCACCATCTTGCATGCAGAAATTAAATAATTAACATTACGGTCAACTCAATTGTCAAACTGTTAACCTATAACACAAGAGTTTATTTTTGGTTTTTTATAAGCAAATATATGCTAACCAGATAGTTTTAGCTATATTGTTTGTATTATAGTAATCTGTTGCATAAAAAAAACTCTAAAATTGGAGAGTCAGATTTGTTACTTTTCCATGTTTTTGAGGACTTACTACGAATTCAGATATTTTTGTTTAAATATCGGTAATTTGTAAGATTTACATTAACTTTTTTTCTGGTTAAGAATAATATGAAAAAATAAAAAGTGGCACCACATACTATATACAATTACTCTAAAAAAGTAATATACATTGGTTGTATATACCTACTATTCTTTGAGCTTAGGAAGACACGATTCAATGACAAAGTCATCATCATCATTGAGTATTGATACTATAAACTCACTTACAACCAAAGTGAGTTGTAACTACACCTAAAGTGATATTATTAATCTGTGAGTTTGTGTACGTCTTTTATTTGTTATTTACATTGGTTATGTCTGAATAAACGAACGTTAATTTATTTTCTTAAAAGTGGCAAAACTAAAAAGCACATTAAATTTTTAAATCATTTGGTATTAATTGACAGTTATGCCAAAAACCTTGATGTTTAACATTTTTACATATGGTTTATATAAATACATTCTAAACAAGAACAGAGAGATTCTAAATGATACAAGCCTTAAGGGTTGATTAAAGCTTAAAATAAATAGATTTAGTTATAAAAAAAAAATAAATCTCACTCCGACAACATTTGAACCTAGCGGGGACGCCGCCAGTAGAGGCTTTGCTTCATAAAAAGAACAATTGTTTCAAAACTCGTCAGCAAGTAAGCCCTTACGTGTTCACTTAGTTAAGTATCATTTAATTCTAGCAAAAAAAAGTAGTTATAATGTATAGTAAACGATTCTTAAAGTCAAGCAATTGGCGTTCTACTTGATAGACGTTGACAATAAGCAATCTACCAACCTCCTTGCTTCATTCCAAGTTAGACTCAATACAGTTATATAAAGTTGGTTGTTGTAATCATCTTGAATTCACTAGTTAAATTATAAGTAATTATTGTGAAATTGAGTGAATTCTTTTGAACTTACTTACTTACATGTTTCAAAATAATCATTTCGACTGCAGTAGTGGGTTGGTTCCATCAATGAAATGATTATTTCGAAACGCATCAGCAGGTAAGTTCTAAAGTATTCACATCAGTTACGCAATAATTATTTATAAAATTATAATTTGCCTAACACCAATCATATCCTCAATGGATACTTAATTTCTTCTTACTTCTTCGTACGAGCTACTAGCATCAGGCGATGCCGACGACTCGATGCCCATGGTATACTGTTGCGGCCAATTCCCAATATTTCTTTGTTCGCATTATGACCCTCATCGGATCTCCGCTATCTCCCAGCGTCCTCCGCAGGGATTCTCTTGCCGGGTTAATGGATCCACATCTCAACAATATGTGATCCAAAGTCACCTCCTCTCCACTGTCACAAACAGCACAGTGACTCGACTCGACCAGATTGAATAGTCTCAGGTACGAATTGCATATTATATGCCCCATTCTGGCCCTTGCAGCGAAGGTTGAGACCAGTCTACTGACTCTGCGATACCAGTCTGGGGGAGCTGGTGTGTCTTGGATGCGGAAAAGGCTTCTGCCAGTAGTCCCCCAGTTCCACCTTGCGGTCCACTCCATTGTTATAAGCCCAACTATGTCCCTCCTGCATTTAGTCATCGAGTACCTTACCGATACTTAAGTTATACCTAATTTCTAAATTGTAAAAAAATAGATATATAGTAAGTGTAATAGAAAAATATTGTTGTTTTGTAAGAAAAGATTAGATTTATATAGTTTCATGTGGATTTGTACATTAGGCTATGTTCATATTTTTTTCAGATTTGAAGAACTTTTTAAAATCTGAAAATTTTGACATTTAAACTCTTTGAACAACTGAAGACAACAAAAAATCAAAGACAGTGGAGCAATCACCAACATTGATTTTAAAAATTTTCAAAAATATCAAAATTTGTTAATTTTTAATTAAATTCTATACAACTTCTATTTTTCTATGTTACGTAAATATAAATTCAAAAAAAGACACGGATGATTAGAAATGATAGAAACCACAAATACTAATTAAAACTTATATAAATGTTAGTGTTGGAGACATTACCACACTTTACAAACATAATTTTCTATATGTAATAGTTTTTTATAAATAGCCGCACTTGTTCACACTTGCAGCGCACTTCTTATATTAAAATATAAGAACAAAGTATCTGATTAGGGTGAATTTCGTTACAAAATAAATTTTTCAGAAACTAATAGCAACTAATTATAAAAAACTAGAACACGTTTATAATGTTGCAAAATTTCAAAAAAAATTACTTTATGCTAGTGTATATGTGGTGTTACACCATTTCCCAAAATATCGTAGGTGGCCGAGCTTCAGCATTTTAACCGTATATTGCTATAGTCAAGATATATCTCAAATTTTGAATATTTTAACCAACATTTATGATTACTATTTATTAGGAATATACTGTGGTTGAATTTATGATCTCTAGTATTTAACATTTTAAATCAAATGTTACTTTGTTTTCTTTCGAGATATAATCAATAATCATTTGTAAAAATATATATAAAACCAGGAATGTAAAAAGTCTTCAGAAACATGAAAAAATGTATAAAAAACAATGGCAAAGCCCCAAACATTTAAAATTTTAAACAAAAATATAGCTTCAGTTTACGTTATATAAAATACTTTTTAAAATTACTTTTTTTCGAAGTACTGTATTATACTACAAAATGGTATAACTAAAAAGTGGTTAGATTAACAGATTTTGTTATAGAAAACAAAATAAAGTCGGCTAAAACACCAACTTGTTGACAAGTAAAGTTTCTTTCATATTGGTATATGTTTTATGCAACTGCACAGAACAGGTATGTATAACATCGTACTCTCTCTTATTAAAATAATGTGGTTTCATAGAGTTCTGTATATCATATAAATATATTTGTCATTTCTTCAATGCTTCAAAGTTTTCAGGTATCGCCACTAAGTTAAAAAAAAAATTGTGTGTTCAAGATCTTCTGCATCACTAGGGATAATGTGTGTTACCGTTATATATTCTGTATAGAAGGAAAAATTATTAATATTACGTGTTTCGAATGTATGGATCTATTGAGGTACTTCATGTGAAAACAAAAAAATAAAAATTCAATAGTACTTGATTAAGTACTAGCCAATTTTCCAACAACTTCTCCATGAAACCTCTTACATTTTTTAAAAACACTGGTTATGAAATTTTTAAAATCTCAAGGCAAGAACAACTGTAAAACTGGATTTTGAATTTCAAAATAAAAAAAGTATCTATAAACTATTCATTATAAAATTAAAATATCTTGCACTAATTAGTAAAAAAAATTAGTAAAAAACTTTAAAGAACTTTAATTAGACACTTATATTAGACTGTAAATCTAATTTGTAGAAAATCAGAATTCAAACCAAAAATATAAAACTAATCGAAGCTGGTTTAAATGGTGTTAAGTTAATAGAAATTTTATTTATGTTATAAACTCTTTTTATTATACAAATAAAATAGTGTAATCAACTTGAAAATATAGGTTAAAAAGTATACTGCTTCAATAACCTAAACAACGTGGCATTGTCAAATACTAAGCAGTTAAAAGAATAGTAGTAAAACTAGTTTATACCTTTTTGCTTATAATAAATATAAAGTTGGTTATTGCAAAAGTGGGGATGAGCATAACCTATATTTACTTAATTTTCATAACAATAACATAAATGTCAACAACTTACTGATAATTAATCCTATGTCCAAGATGCATGCAATGATATAATCCATCTTGTGAAATGAAATTTTACACGTTTTTTCAAATATTTCACACTAAAAAAGCAACAAATATTGGTTTTCTTGGGAGAGAAAGGCATCTTTTCGCATCTAAATTTATACTGACAGCCATATTGCTGATGAGTCCAAATTTTATGCAATACTGGAGTTCTGATTGGCTGAAATCTTTCAAGCCAACAATTAGATCAATTGTATGACTTTTGTACGTATATATAACATACAAAAATGAAACGCAACATAGACTTATATATATTACATTATTTGTAAATGACGGTTATCTTGTTGAATATTTCATTTATCAATGTACATAAAGTTTAAAAATAAGAATTTCAATTAAATTATTTGCTCTAAGCTTTTATAAATGATAAAAAGTCAATTTTTAAAATCAATTCCTACTTATATCAACAGAGAAAAAATGTATTTTAGTTTCTTTTTATTTTATAATTACAATGATTATAAAGATGTATATACATATCTCAGAATAACAATACTAAGTGGCGAAAAAGAGAGTTTCCCTGCAATTTTCCATTTTCCTTTACGTGCGTGGACTATTATTTATGTTTGTTACTATTTATACTTTTCGACGATAGGAATATGTTGTAGATTCTTTCCACTTTCTTTTAATATCATCAGTTTGAGTAGCAAGGCTCAATATCGTTAATCCAGTTAGTTTGTTTATTTTAATCATTTCATTAATTTTAATCTTAGGGTATTATTTATGGCATTGTGTGGTAACTATGTCAACAATTTAAGTGTATTGAAGGTTTCGACGTCAACCAGAGGGGGTAAAAAAAAAATTCATATACATCTTTGATAAGTACATTTCTAGCTATGGGTAATTTGGCTCAGTGCCAATGCGCTAGACTTCGAACATGAAGATATTCAGTTCGAATCCGACCTAGATTTTCTAAGTTTTTATAATTTAATTATTGAATACAAATCCGAAAACAACTGTATCAACATCAATTGCCATTCACTATAAGTTAAAAGAAATGTATATGAACTTGATTGGACAAATAAAGGGTATTTTACTATTGATTGAAAAATAAATACAACAAATATAAGTGTGAGCTAACAGAAGAAATTGAAAAACTTACTAACCTTAAATAACAATGATTTAAAGTTTGCAAATTAATATCATACTTTATTAGGTATCTTATAATTAATTTAGATATCACACACACACACACACACACACATATATATATATATGGTTGCGTACAGCTACACTCATTTCGTCAGCATATATTCTTCATAAAAGCTGTTTGGAAAAATCCATTGTAACTGTATTTAAAAAAATCATACATTCTGTATGATACATAAATTTTGTAACAAGTTGCGAATGCAGTTTGATGATCCTGTGTTAGCGAAATGTACATAAAAGCGGTGTAAATATTTGGGTTTATTATACACTACTGTGTCTCGATTGCTTTTGTATATAAATATGATACTTTAAATATGTAGAACATTTTAAGAAAGAACAAATCAAGAAATCATACGGAGAAACATGTGATAGATCAATTTTTATAATAGACATTTAGTTTGGTATTTTTATTCTACACGTTGTACAAGTAACTATCTTTGGTTATTAGGAGTTAGGTTATGTTTTAAAAATTTTGTTTTGGTTTCTTGAAGGATATGGAGTTAACTGAGAGGAGAATTCGTCGTCATAAACCTCTCAATAGAAAAACAAAGTTAAACATTGTTTTTGATGAAAAAGCTAGGAGGTACAAATTTACAATTGTTAATAAGTTACCTTGTATTGCTAAATTTTATTATTAACTTGCCTAAATGGATACTTTGTAGCTATATTTTAATATACCTTTATGATAACATAGTGCAGTGGTTTTTGTACAATTCATTCATACAGAAGTAGCTTGTTGTCAATTGAGGTTATGTTTGTGTTCCAATATTTATTGAAACTTTTAAGGACTTTTTCTTTCCGAGATATTTTTTATTGCTTAAAATGTGTTTTCAAGTTACATCGGTGAATATCAAGAATATCGAAGATGGTGGTCTAATGGTAAACTATACCAGGCTTTTTTTTAATTGAGCAGTTATCAAATTTTATATTTTTACTGAGTGTTTAAATTCGGAGATTATCAAAGCCCACGATTTATTGAGTATATGGTATTTGTTTAGCATTCCCACTTGATTGATTTTAGCCAAAAAAATTATATCAGGCGATGCAGATATGATATGGAGCATAAAAAAAAATTATAAAAACTTCCGATCACATTCCAAGAATTAAAAATTTTGGAAAACAGCAATTCCCCCCTCCACTGCACACCTAAAAGGTTACTAAATTAAAATTTATAATTTTTTTCGTATTAAAGATGACTTTCTGCATCACTTGGTATAATTTTGTTGTTGCTAAAATCGATTACGCAGGAACAGGAAATAAATACCAAGTATTAGAGTTAATTGTTATATATTGCTTATGTTATGTATTTTTGTCGGGTTTGTTTTTCACCCCCCCCCCCCCCCCCCCACCTAATCCAACATCATTCCATCATCAACCATTAGGTGTGTAGCAATTGAAAATTAGATATTAAAAAACAGCCATCCTTAAAAAACAGAAAAATTTGAGTAAAATATTTCGATTTGTTATAGGCAATTTTTAACAGGTTTTCATAAACGCAAAGTTGAAAGACAGTTGAAAGCACAAGAAGAACTTAAGGAAAGGTTGAAGGAAGAGAGGAAAAGGATCAAACAAGAGGTAATGTACAACTTGCTTACAAAATTTAGAGGTATTTATTAAATTCATAAGTACTAAATTATAATTTTTATTGGTTTTGTAGTAAAATGTAGTCTTTTCATCATAGTCTTTTTGTTACAGAGGTATATTGATTAAACGGTATAACTATGCAACAAAAAATTATGATGAAGAACTTAATACAATAAAATACAGCCTAACAAAATGGCTGCGAATTTACACCAGATAACATACTCAAGAAAATTAAACATTAACAACACCAACAGCCATACAAAAAACAATAAATACATCTCCATAATTTACAGCAAACACAAAATTTCTTCCACCTTAAGAAAACTCTGTTAAAATGCATAACATATTTTGGAAAATTGTTCAAAACCACCAAATAGGACGATATCCACAAGAATTTTTTTTAATTGACCTCGGAAAGTTATTTTAGTTTAAAGTAGGTTAAAAAATTCAGTGCGGAGGTACAAGTTGTGAATGGATCCGGAGTGATACAAATGTTTTGTGACATCACAGTGCTGCGCATAAGGTTGTACTTATCGGCCTCAGTACGTCACGCAACCTTACGTTTTAAGATATTTGAGAAACAACGTTTTGGCTTAGTTTTTATACACATATTTAAATATACTTATAAAGTGTCCAGTTTGGATAGATTTGGTTTTAAATTTATGCATTACCTAAATGGTTACATTTATACAATTAGAACCAAATCTGTCCTGACTGGTTACTTCACAGGTACATTTCAATATAGATATATAAAATTCACCTTCTTTGGCAGTTACAAAAATAATAGTTATCAATATAGCTTAGACATGTTTTTGTTACAAAAAGTTTAGATTGCTAAAACACGAACTACAGTTGTGACGTCAGGAAACATTTGTATTATTCCGCACCCATTCACAACTTCTACCTCAGCGCTGAATTTTTTGCCCTACTTTAAATTGAAAAAAAGTAACTTTCCTAGGTCAATAAAAAAAAAATTATTGTGGATATTGTCCTATTTGGCGGTGTTAAACAATTTCCCAAAATATCGTAGGTGGTCGCACTTATGCATTTTAACCGAGAACTCAATCACAAAATATCATTAAAAACAACAAACACAAATCTATTTAGTATATATACAAAATAACATGTAACCATTGCCCCAGCTTCTAAATTGGCCAAACTAATAGATCATTTAGCAAGAGATACAGAGAACACATAAATGACAAAAAAAACAAATTTGAAATCCAGCTACAGAACACATATACAAAATACCCAACCCATATACAGAAACAGCCAGACTAATTAAAATATTCTCCACCATAGTGAAAAACTAGCCACTATAGATGAAAATGAAGTATACACAACACAAAAATAACACACTTAAATGACCACACACACACTTCAAATCTAGCACCATTTTCCATTACATAGTAAATTAAATATTATTAAAGTAACTAAATTAATTTGTCTCCTTCAGTGAGCGAGAGATCCCGCCAGAATTATTTTGCCTATCTCTATGTAGCGAGCAAAGGGTTAAGATTATGCAAAATTCTTCTGAGAGTTCATACTTTGTCCCAGCTTAGCTTAACCACCATGTTTATCACTTCTGTTTTTCAAAGAAGTTAGTATCAGAAGATAGTTTTGTGGGCCCACAGATTGAGTAGAAATATTCTCTGGCTACTATAACAATTAAAACCCTACATATAAAACTTTGAATGATAATTCAGGGTTTATATATACATATTTATACAATATTATACACAATTAATGCAAAAAATAAATAATTATATTCTAATTTAACTCTGTAAGCAGTGACATAGCACAGTATGTTGTCTGCTGAAAATTCCTGCTAATTTCTTAGCAAATCTTATTCACATGTTAACTTTGCTCTAAAAATACTTGGAGTCAAGTGTACAACATTTTGACATCCATTCTCTTTTCAACCACCTACAATTTCTCTCAAAGGCATGACCTAATTCATCACCTTTGATTTGTCAATTACCACCATCTTGTTTAAGTACTTTCACAGTGATAGTATGTGCTCAGCAGTGCCTTAGAAACATTTGTCATGCTATGACATGTATTTACTTGCTGAAAATTCCTTTGTTTAAGATAAGAAATAACAGCAAACATATTTCAAATAATTTTGTAATGTATATGTGTGTGTATGTGTGTGTGTGTGTGTATGTGTGTGTGTGTGTGTGTGTGTGTGTGTGTGTGTGTGTGTGTGTGTGTGTGTGTGTGTGTGTATGTGTATGTGTATGAACTTTCATTACATGCTCAAAAATAAAAATTGTTGATCTATAATTAGCCTTCTTTTTAAATAACCTTATTAGAATATGAATTACATTGTGAGAAATAATAGTTTGCTTTATTCTATAACTAAATAAAATATTTACAATTTTTTTACGAATATCTACAATTGCCCGAAATAATTTCATAAGAATACGGTATAACATTTTATTAATTTGTGCTTCCTGCATTGTTTAAGGCACGGGAGTCATACAAAAAGATGGTTGTCTCATATCGTCCAATTCCAGAACTAGAACATCTTTTAACTGAACAGTCTGTAGATTTTGAAAACCACTCTGTAAGTGTCACAGAACTTTCAACAGCAGCATTGGAGCAAAAAAGTAATTGGATAGGGTCAAATAGAGTGAGTATTCAAGTTGCAAAAATAGATAAATTACCATATTATTGGTATATTACTAGAATAAGATATATGTAGAGTATATTGCGTGTGACCAAGATTAATTTAAGTGAAAATAAAATATAGGCGTACGTTTAATTTATACCTGAGACTATTTATTTAATAGGCAATAATAAATAACAGAATTACAATAATTATTAATTAAATAATTGACAATGTTAAACGTTAATAAAAAGACATTTGATCTTTCCGTTCTAGACAACAAGACTTTTTGTAGACAACTAAGAACTTTTTTTTTCATAACAAACAAAACAGCTGACCCACTGCCACCATAATATTAAACAAATAGTTAACTTCAACACTCCTCCTTAACTATCTTGTTTCGTAAAGTCACATAGGTTCGTTTACTTAAAGGTTTAGTAAATATGTCAGCCAGTTGATTAGCACTATTGATATGACAAGGTGATATAGTCTCGCCAACATGTTGTTTGATATATTTGTGAGGGATTTCAATATGTTTCTTTCCCTTGTTTATCTTCTCTTATCTCCCTTTTTAATCATGTGAACTGCAGACAGATTGTCTACGTACAGAGTAATAGGTTCCTTCATCTTCCGAATCCCCAGTTCAAAAGTAAGTGTCTTCAGCCAACAAATGTCATCGATGCTGATACTGCTGCTCGGTATTTGGCTTCAGTTGTAGAGTTTGTATATCTAAGGTATTTACAAATTAACTATTACATCTCAGTTATTGTCCCAACTATTACATCGGTCAAACCGGCAGGTCATTCTACACACGCTTTGATGAACACATTACCCAAACAAAACAAACAAACCCTAAATCCAGCACGCAAAACACCTAAATAACACCCAACACACACATACCGACTAATTTAAATATTCTACACACATTATAACAGAGTAAAAAAGTAACAACCTTAAAAAAATATGAAATCTACAAACACTACGCAACAGTCACGGAAAATATACTTAATGACCACATACACTTTGAAGCCAATAGTCTTTTCAAATACATCACACATGACGCCGACACCTCACCTAATGTCATAAATCAGTCGTAGTAGAAGGTTAGCTTCGAAAAAGGAACGATCGTTTTGAAACGCGTCAGCAAGTAAGCAATTACGTATTCACTTAGTTAAGTAGTGTAAAATTAGTTTAATCAGTGAATTCAAGATGATTACATCAAGAAACTTCAATTTCTTTATCTCCTCCAAAATGAATTCCAAAATTTATTGTTCCCAACAAATACTGGAATATTCGCTTTACCATCTTCCAATGGCTGGTCATTGGCTTGCAACAGTGACGACTTAAATAATTCACAGCATAGCTAATGTCCGGTCTGGTTATCGTTGCAAGATACAGGAGACTACCGATTGCTTTTCGATATAGTGTTCCTGATGGCACTGGTGTATCATTACTGAAATTTTCTTATCCGTAACCATTCCTTTTTCAATAGGCGTCGAGACTGGATTGAAATTCTCGAAGTTCATCTTGCTGATTATCTTTTGAGTGTACTTGGATTGACAGACAAAAATGCCTTCATCATTGACAGTTATTTGCATTCCAAGATACGATATATTCTTTTTAACCTAAGAATCGTAGGTGATTTCAAATTTTATGTTGATGTATTCTAACATCTTCCAAATCAAGGTCTTTGTTGCTCCCAACAATAAGTCCGTCATCAACAAAAGGTGACATTAGAATACCCTTGTCCTTGTAATAAATACAGGGATCATCATCAGTGTTGACCATTCCTATCTCTTCTAGATAACATGATATCTTCTCGTTCCACTGTTTCGTTGCCTGTTTAAGGCCATACATACTTTTCTTCAGTTCGCAGATTCATCCTGAACAATCTTCAAAACCTTCAGGTTGTAACATATAAATCTTCTTCTTTAGGTCTCCATGCAGAAAAGCTGTCTTGACATCAAAAGGTATGAGGTCGAGTTTCCCCGAGGCGGCGTGACTCAGAAGTAGTCTGATTGATGCAAGTCGAGCTACAGGGCTAAATGTCTCAGAGAAATCGATACCTTCTCTCTGTTCAAATCCTCGGACCACCAGTCGAGCTTTCAATATTCCGTTTCTCTTCTCACGCAGAACCCATTTGCATGTGAGTGGTTTGACATCTGCTGGACATTCAACGAGCTTCCAAGTATTCATTTTTATCAAAGGGTTGTACTCCTCCGTCATTTTGTGTCACCAGTTTGAGTCTTTTGGTGCGGCTGTTACAGAGATATCTTGTATCTCACCAATCATGTCTGTGTTGTCGCTGTTCTCGCTTCTCTGATATTCTATGATAAAGTCTTTGTACCTTTCCGGTTTTGAGAGGGTTGCACGATCTCGTAGAACTCTTCCTGATGTTCCTGTCTCTCTCAGACTTTCATAGAATTGCTCTTCAGCTTCGTCTCCTTTATCTTCTGTTTTATCAAATTCTATTTGCTGCATTTTCATTTCCGTTTCTGTCCGGGTTTCCGAAGAATACATTGTTCGTGCTGACAATATAATGTTTATGTGGTATGTAGATTCTATAACTTGACGAGTACTAGTCGTATACGACAAATGTTCCTTTTTCTGACTTTGGACCAAACTTCTTTCTTTTGTGTTCCGGAGTTTACACAAAACATTCGCAGCCTAAACGCCTTAGCTTCTCTACTCCGAACTTCGGTCCAAACCAAAGTTCAGCAGGGCTTTTCCCTTCAACGGTACTCGTGTCAGTTTGGTTGATTGAGAATACAGCATAATTGACTCCTTCAGCCAATAGTCTTTCATCTAATTGTTTTGCATGAAGTGCTGAACGAGCTGATTCCACCACAGTCCTCATTTCACGTTCGATTCTTCCATTCTGCTCTGGCGTGTACGCATTTGAGAATGTGTGGAAAATTCCTAAATCTTTAAGTAGTTTCTTTGTGTCTGAGTTTTTAATTTCTCATCCATTTTCTGACCTCAAACACTTTATTCTCCTGTCAAATTGATTTTCGACTAACTTTGTAAATATTTTCAATTTCTTTGCAACTTCATCTTTCGTTTTCATGAAATACACTGTCTTGTAGTGTGAATAGTCATCATTAAAAAGCATAATGTACTTGGATCCTCCAAGTGAAGGTATATTCACTTCTCCCATATCCACGTGAACTAGGTCCAGTGGCTCTTGGGCTGTCTTCAGGTTTGCAGGATGTGAGATTCGGTGCTGGTTTCCATAAACGCATCCTTCGCAGACATAGTCATTCCAGTCGTCAATATATTCAATTCTTTTTCTCTGCAATGTGCTCCTCACATACTTAATGCTTTGGTGAGCGAATCTTTCATGCCAGACTCGAATTGAGTTGGCTGCTAAACACGTCTCCGTTTGCTTTCTTCTGAGCATCATTTAGAAAAGGCTTCCTTCACGTTTCGCTACTGCTGCGATTTGTCCATCTGAAGTCTTGAACTCCGACCATTCACTGTTAGCTTGTTGCAAGTAACCTTTATCCAGTGTCTGTTCGACTGAAAATAGGTTGTAGTCTGGTTCGGGCACGTACACGACATCTCCGGAAAATGTCCTTTTTGTCCACATAGGTTGCACAGGTAGACTGTTTTGCAGTATTCAATATACTTGGCGTATGGTTTATTTTTGCAGTCCCTTTTGTAGTGACCCTTCTGTTCACATCGGTTGCATAAAGACGCTATCTTTTTGTTTCTGTAGAAGATGTTTATGTTCAGGTTGACCTCGCGTTTTGTTTTGTTTTGTTTAGCGACTAGCCCATTCCGTGTATTCTCATCATATTTACTTGCCTCGGTTAATCGTTCGTCCTCCAGTCTAAGTCTGAACAAGCTTTTCAACTGTTTTCTCATTTGCAGGAACGTTGTCCCACGCTGTTCGAAAATGTGACAACTTCGTAGGAAGAACACTGAGAATTCTGGTCATTAACCAAGTTTCTCCGTTGGGATCATTTTCAGTTGACAGCTGTTCACCAAGTTGTACTTGTACTTGTACTTCTTAGTCCAGGCGTCCAGCTCTAGGTGTAGCCGATAGCCCGATGTCCACTATATATTCGGAACGCCAAACTCCACAGCCCTCTGTTCAGGAGTTCACCAAGTTGTATAATTTCATAACAATTTTGTACTGCTGATCTACTCTCGTCATATTCAAAACTGAAAAATTTCCTGCGCAAAGTTTCCAAGGTTACTTCGGTTTTTGCACCATACAAATTTACAAGTTTATCTAACATATCTTTCGATGTGATACAATTCGATATTTTAACTGCTATACTACTGCAAACATTTAATCCAATCAAAGACTGCGCATCTCTATCTTTCTGCAACCAAGTTTTTACATCTATACCATTTTCCTTGCCTACTGGCTTGACTGTTAGGCCAGTTGCAATACTGTATAAGTCTTTAGTTTTTAAGGCTATGTTTTGCTTGAAACCCCATGAGACATAATTCGTGACTCCATTCGAGTCTTCATTCAACGTCTCTAACTGAGATTTGACAGAATCCATACTTAACGTAAGATTTTACTTTAAATGCAAAAGATATAAACAACATTATGACTAAATTTACTGACACTACTTGCCTTTACAATTTGTTGTTTATTCTAACACGACTGTTCAGTGTAGACTGTCTTAGAATGTGCGTTTGACAATAACAATGACAAATGACAATGACGATTGACTTTCTCTTGCTTCCCAAAATTTTCTTTGGCTGCCTTAAATTTCTTGGTCGACTTAAATTTCTGGTTTGTATCAGAATCCTGGGCCCATAACCTGTAGAGTATAAAGCGTGTGACCAAGATTAATTCAAGTGAAAATAAAATATAGGCCTATGTTTAATTTATACCTGAGACTATTTATTTAATAGGCAATAATAAATAACAGAATCACAATAATTATTAATTAAATAATTGACAATGTTAAACGTTAATAAAAAGACATTCGATCTTTCCGTTCTAGACAATAAGACTTTTTGTAGACAACTAAGAACATTTTTTTTTCATAACAAACAAAAAAGCTGACCTGCTGCCACCACAATATTAAACAAATAGTTAACTTCAACAATATAATTGTATTTTACAGTAGTATAGAGTGATCCTTACAGGACTGATTTCCAGTGTTGGTGGAAGTGGGAGGGGTTTAAATTGGATCTAGCTTTCTTTCATCTGTCCTTGCATTAGATCCTTAACTCTTTTAATCTGATGTTTCTGGTCTTCCTTTACTAAAGTTTTGTTTTAATGTTAATGATACTACGGTATTTTCTTATGTTCTTACTTTCACTCCTTCTTACAGTCAATGAGAGCTTAACTATTCTTTTTACAATAAAATATTGGATATTTGTGTAGAATTATCTTTCTTATGGTTTAGCAAGTAAACAGATATAAACATATCATAATGTTTTAGATAAATATTTTTATATGTATGCAATCTTGATATTTTTAGTTTCCTTTAGTTAAAAAAAAATTAAACCTCTATTGTTGTGAATTTGAAATAATCTTCATATTGTTACTAGTGAAAAGGGTATGAGTTTTTAGGTTTCCAGTATATCAGTGACGGCTGGCCCCTAAAACCAATTGGGGTTACAGATCGTAAAGTATTAGTTTTTTTTAAGGCAAAGAAATTGTAATCATAAAAACATAAAGGGCTGTTATAGGTGAAATATATAGATACTGATAGGTAAAAGTTAAAGTAGTGTACTCAAAATCTCACAAAAATTAGTCTTTAATAAGAACACAAAACAAACTAGTTTCAGCGACGAAGTCGCCTTCCTCAGTGCTTGGCTACTACTAACATATTGTCAAGGTAGTGTACAAATCAACTAAAACAAACAAGATAAAAATACAGTCAAGCAATAAAACTAATCTATTACAACACCACTTACTCACTAGATATATATATATATTATTTATTTATTTATTTCATTTAAAATTTTACATAATTGCTATTATTAAAAAATTTTTTGGTTCTACTCAACCCCCCTTTATGTCACACTATCATGAATAGACAAATCCAAAATACAGCCTAAACAGTTAAAAAACAATCATAAATTATATAAAAATACCAGCTAAACATAATACCCTAAAATTTAATTAATACATAATTGAAAACAAAGACAAGATAAATAAACAAAACATCAACACTACTACATAATTAAACAAGGTGACAGTAGCAACACAATAAACGATTATTATAACACGTACATTAATTTTAAAAATAATAACAATAACAATAAAATAACAGTTATGAATCACATGCCTATCGGAACAACACAGAATTCGGAAATAGAAGCGAGGAACCCTGGACTGGGCCCGACTCATTATTAACTGAGACATCTTGAAATTTATTAATAAACCAAGTCTCCCAAGCATCCAAAGTATTGTGCCTCGTGACTTCCCTCAACAACCTAGGATGATCAGATGTAAAATAATGATGGTTATCAAGGCAATGCTTGGCCATAGCTGAGTATTCCGGCTTGTTGTTTTTAAAATGAGCAAAGTGCTCCCTACATCTTATCTTAATACTCCTACGGGTTTGACCAATATACACTGCATCGCACATCCTACACCCAATGCTGTAAATCCCCGATTTCTCACAGTTATCTATGAAGTCCTTCGGAGATCCAAGCATACCTCCCAAACTCCGTCCTGAAGCCGCCGAGACACGAAGTCTGCCATACTTCATGAGGCACTTCTTGGCAACACTATATAGCGGAGGGTTGTAAGCCAACCTAACCCAGTTGTTTTCAGGTTTGTCCCTAGGTAAGGTTGTTCTAGAACATCTGTTTTTCATTAATTCGGCTTTTTTTATGATATTCTGAACCAGATCAAACCCGTACCCGTTAAATTTAGCTATTCCATATATCATGTTTAGTTCTTTAAAATAGCTTTCTCTTGATAATGGGAAATGAACTAAACGGTGTGCCAAACTACGAAATGCCGCCAATTTGTGCTCTATAGGGTGGTGTGAATTATATGGGATGTACCTAAAACATTGCGTAGGCTTCCTATAAACATCAAAAGAAAGCCTACCGTTTGCTCTCGTCACCTTTACATCAAGAAAAGAAATGCTACTTTTCTCTTCTACCTCAGTGGTGAACTCTACAGAAGGATAAAAACCATTCAGTTCTCGACAAAAGTCATCAAGGTTTTCATTAACATCAAAAATAGCAAACACATCATCCACATACCGGATCCAGACACGTGGAAAAAATTTCATCGTCTCCTTAGCTACAGTCTCAAACCTGCTCATGAAGAAATTTGCCAAGAAACTAGACAGAGGGTTTCCCATTGCGGTACCACTTTCCTGCTTGTAAAACTTGTTGTTGAACTGGAAACTCGTCTGACTTATACAAAGGTTTAAAAGGAGGATATATTCTTTAATAATAGATACCTCAAGGTTATTATCTTTGAGCCACTCTTCAATCATACGCATAGTTTCCTTAATTGGAACACTGGGGTATAAAGAGACAACATATACTCAGAATCAACCAAGTCAACATTTTCCAGAATTTTGATGAAATCAAATCTGTTGTTTACTGAAAAAGTCGCAGTAGGTTTTAATTTATTCAAACTTGCTACCAACCATTTAGCAATCCGATAAGAAGGCGAGCCTATACCAGAAACAATGGGCCTCATACTTTTGTCAATCTTATGAACTTTAGGTAAACAATATAGTCTTGGCAAAAATGCATTACTAACAGTTAGCTTCTTTTTGAGACTAGAATCGATCAAATTCTTACAGCATTTTAATGCATCATTGGCCTCAGTCACAAATTTCTTTATCGGGTTTTTCTTTACGGCAATATATGGACCAGCTTTTATTAGGTTTTCAACTTTATTAAAATAATCAACCTTATTTAAAATGACAATCGAATTACTTTTGTCTGCTTTTAAAAAGAACAGATCTCTACTTCTCAAATCCTTTACCGTGTCAAAATATTTATTGTTTAACCAGAAAGGTTTCTTGTAGGTTAAAGCTTTGCTTTTATCCAACTTCCGATCTAATGCAAGTTTTCACGTCACCTTTTAAAGCTTTTATTCCTGTTTCGATATCAATTATTAAATTTTCCCTATCTTTTAATTTATTATAAAAATTATATTTAAGACCATTATTTAATAATTCTATTTCATTTTTGCTTAAGGTTAATTTTCAACTAAAATTTTAAATGAAATAAATAAATAAATAATATATATATATATCTAGTGAGTAAGTGGTGTTGTAATAGATTAGTTTTATTGCTTGACTGTATTTTTATCTTGTTTGTTTTAGTTGATTTGTACACTAGCTTGACAATATGTTAGTAGTAGCCAAGCACTGAGGAAGGCGACTTCGTCGCTGAAACTAGTTTGTTTTGTGTTCTTATTAAAGACTAATTTTTGTGAGATTTTGAGTACACTACTTTAACTTTTACCTATGTGAATAGTTCTCACTAGCTAAGCTCTAAATAACTAAATATAGATACTGCTTAATACTTTGTGATTTATTGTATTGAAGGAAATATATTCACAATTTTGATTTTATTTTGACTTATTTAAGAAACAGAATTTCAAATCATGGTTTTATTTATTAACAAACAGAACTGAATTCATACTTGAGCTTCACTGTGCATGTCAACAAATTTGGAGAGGAGCAAAGATGGGTCTCTTCGGACTGAGCCAATCACTCCTGAGATTGTGGCCGTGTGCAACCTAAGGAGCCTTACAGTGCTTTACGATCCTTTTTCTCCATTAGAAATGACATCACTGGGTGTTACAGGTTTCCCTGCAACTAGGCCGAACAGTTTGTCTGCGACTGAGCCAATGGTTCTGACGTTTTTATTATTATTTATAATGATGGGTCATGTTTTATGATTAATAACTGCTCGTAACAGTGTAAATAAATCTTATATAATAAATAAATGTAATATCTTTTTGCTATTTATCTCTGGTTTGGAAGTTGATAAACCGTGCAACCTGCCCACAAGCCGCCACTGCAATATATCACAAATCTGTGTTCAATCCTAAGAAATATGACGTAGTTATTACTGTCAAATGGCTACAGAGTTTTTAGCAGTATCTGCTCAATATAGTCAAGTATAAGTTCTACCATGGTCAAAATAAATTTATTTTGCACATGTTTTTATATTAAAAACGCTTTGTTATCTAATTATGTCATGCTTGACAGCTGCAGCCTTCTGGCTTATAGTTATGAGGTAAGAAATAACACTGAAGATACACACACACCAATTAACTGAAAACTGTGTAGGACAATTTTAAAAAAAGACAGTATGGGTTTCAAAACATACTGAGCATGAAATATAATTTTTCTAAATAAATATGATTCAAGTAACAAAAAGATTCTGTAACAAATAAATTTCATTTACAGGTACAGTATGAAGAAGTTGAACCAGAAGATAGCTCAGACAAAAACAATGAAGATGAAACCAATCCCTTATTTGGTATGGATTTCAAAACTGGTAAAGAATTGAAGAAAGCTGTGAAGAAAAAAGCAACAGAAGAAGTTAAAAAAAGTAAAGTTTTCCAAATGAAACATAAAATTGAACAAAGAAAACAAAGGAAGAAATCCAGCAAGCAAAAGGAAAAGCGTTATAAAGCAAGATTGAAACATAATAAAGTAAAAGGGCAGATTAAAAAGTAATGTTTGTAGTCAAAAATAAATTTGTTTTATCCTTTATTTTTCATTAACATTATAATTTGTTATTAAAAAAAAATAAGAATATCCCATAAAGTTTCCTTAAACTACTTCAAAAAGCATACATGATAGAAGTATCTTTTCAATCATACAAGAGACAACAAGAGGATTTCTGTTTTATTAAATAGATTCCTGTTATTTATCTCTAATTTATAGATTATTCATAGACTTTCTCCATATTCAATGCTTGTTATGGAGAAAAATAATTCACCTGGTAGCCCCTCTTTGACTGCAATATTTATTTGTTTGGGTAATATATTGATAAATCCTAAAATATTTGGATTCGTAACTGTGAGTGCAAATATTATAGTCACACAAAATAAAGCAAAGCCTGTGTGTGTTTTTGATGATGGTCATGCACCTCCTCCCGATTTGAAAAATATCAATTTCATTTTTTTAAATTATAATTTCATGCCAAAATAATGCAATGTTAAAATAAGTAGGACAGAGAGGGTAACTGAAGGTATAATCTCCCGAGCAAAGGTCAAAGATAAGTGAAACATACAGCCTAAATTTCTATATAGAAAGAGTTTCATGGAAGCTAAATTTAATAAAATATTTCAAATAATTAGATTATAAGATATAAATACAGTAGAGTCTCGCTAATTGCAGGTAGATGGTACCGAGGCCCCCTTGGATTATATGAAAATACGTTCCTGTACATTAGAAAAACTCCTGTACCCAAAATACAGGAGAATTAGAATTCTAATGAACCCCAAAACTATAGTTAAGAACAAAATATGTACAAAATATATAGAACTTTATTGAATACAGTACTTACATAAATTAATGTTGCTTTGGAATACATTGTTCATCAGGGTTGCTACATTTTTCGGATTAAGTAGTTGTGTCTTCTTAGTTTGCAGATTGTTTTCGTGCTACTGTGTTGCATAGACGTCTTAGCAGAAGCACCTTTGTTTGGCATGGTGTCTGTTGTTCAATATAGTGTAGTGCAGTTTCTAAGGCAATCATTCCTTCATGACTAATTTTCCCTTCTTGTACCGTCTCGGTCAAACCTTTATCTTTATTCTCACTGCCTTCAGTAGTTTTTTGTACCATTTCAATAATCATACTATAAGTTATCTCAAATTGTTCACAACGTGGGAGTTTTTTTATTAGAAATGTCAAATCTGTTTCTACTTGTGGATCAATAACACAGTTAACAGTTTCATTATAATTCAGGAATTCATTCCACGACTTACTTGATGTTTCTTCTTTTGTTTTGTTCCATGACTCTGATATCCAGTACACAACTCCCTTAACTGCAATTTTTTTTTTTTTTGAAATCTTACAATGCATTCTCTTTATTTAGTCACTTCCAAGAGAGATTGTAAAATGTAACGTGTATTTTTTTCATACATTCCAGAACACACTGATCTATTGGCTGGATTTGTGGTACGTTATAAAGCACGGATAACATCAGAGCGCAGTTGATCTACATCAGGATGCGAAGGTGCATTGTCTAACAGTAAAATAGCCTTCCGAGGCAAATTCTTTGCTTTTAAAAACTATTCAATTTCGGGCACAAACTCATTAAAAAACCACACTTTGAATAGTTCTCTATTCATCCAATCAGAACCTCAGTTCTTATATGAAACTGACAATGCTGACACGGAAATATTTATAAATACTGGAGGCTTAGCTGATTAATCCCGCAGCTGACCTAGCTCAAATTTAACAGAAGTTCGAAAAATAGGGACTCTACTGTACAATAATTTGGTAAAACTAATTTGAAATAAATATAGAAATTTGTATAAATGACAAAAAAAAAATAAAGTAAAATAAACAATAAACCACATAAATATAAACCTTAGGACTGTAAATAAATTAAGTAATAATGATAACAAAACAAATCATGAATGCTATAACTTGAGAATATCAGAAGAAAATTGGACAAAAAATATAAATTATAAGTAAAGAACTAATTATTGTAGAATCGTTATTGGTATTGTAAATAAAAATGAGAGTAAAAATAATATAGATATTAAAAAATTATGATATTCAGGTATTAATTTTAAAAGATTAAAGTACAAAAAATAAAAGTCCTAAATATGACAAAGCTATAAGCAATTATTGCGTAGCTAAGTGAATACTTTTGAATTTACTTGCAGACGAATTTCAAAACAATCGTTTCATTTACTCCAGTGTCAGCTTCATAAATAAAACGACTGCTTTGAAACGCGTCAGCAAATAAGTTTAAAAGTATTCACTTAGCTACGCAATAATTACTTATAGTTTAATCAAACAGTTGAACACAAACAGAACAAAGTAAGACACTGAAGAAGATAGCCACAGATGAAGATCGAAAACCTTCTGTCTCGATAAGTTTTTACAAATTTTTAAAAAAGGCCTAAATTTATAAAAGAATGTATTTTCAAAACATTTATAAAAGTTTAAATAATTAAATGAACAGTAGAGCTAAAACTTCAAGGATTAATTTGGCAATCAATAAACTTAATGTGTATTTTTTAATATAATACAAATTATTCAGTTATACATCATATTTACTTATAAGATATTCAATATAAAATGTAGCCTCAATACCGAGGTGGCAAACAGTTGCAAAACCTTTAGCCTTATAGCAGCTACTGAAGGCCATATCGATAAATGAACAAGCACGGAACCAGATTATAAACTATAACCAAATATATCGAGGCGGCTACCATTGAAGGTCCATAAGAACTATGAAAGGATAATTCATAAATGAGGTCACATAAGAACTGGACAATTAGTGAAATGACATCAATTAGTAAAATTACATAAGTACATTTGGTAAAGTTACCAGCCTGATATATAAAATAAAAGAAAATATACTAGGAAATTCAAGCAAGTGAGACGAGTAGATTGACATCAGCGCTTCGCAGGCTGAACTAACCTTTAAACAAAATTGTCGCTATCACCACACAACAATGATTAGACAAAAGCGAAGAGTGAAAAAAAAATTCTTGAGGTCCAAAGATTGCTTCTTGGCTTGGCTTCTATTCAGACCATTGTGATAGTCAGACACGGTGTTTTCTTTAAAAGCATTTATGTGTGATGTGGCTAAGGTTATATAAACTATATGTGGAGATTATCAATGACTTGATAGTATTATAATAACATAGATACCAAGTTGTACAAAAATTTTACAAGACATCAAGAACTAAGTGTATTTAATAAAGTGATTAAAAGTCAAAATTAATGAACTTGAGTAAGTTATTAAACTTAAATTGGTTGTGGCTATGTAAAAAGTTACAAAATCTGTTATAACCGAATGCAAAGCTGAAAGAAATGGACCCAAGAGTGTTTGGCAGGTTTTTATAGACTTTAAATTCTTTTAAATTAAAACTTCATTTAAAAAATAATAATGGAAAATCAAAATTTTATAGGATGTTAATTTTTTTTTATTTTTCGTAATTGACTTTCCACACAATCATTTGCTCAGTAATGGAAAATAACTAATGCTTACAGATATAAAAATTCAAATAGACCTTTATAACATGAATAAGTAAATCATAATATTTATAAAAGTAATTTTGAACATGTATTTTATAAATACATGAATTGTGAAGCACAATTTTGAAAAACTGCATTGTAACAAGAATATAATATTGTTAATAATTGTATAAATATAAATAAATAATGCATTTTTTGTAAACTCTTAAAAATTTAATATTTAGATGTGTATGGAATAATAAATTCAGAAATGAAAATCAAACTAGGTTAGGTTCGTAAGTGGGTAATACTTAACTAGACACTTATCAAATCAAAGTTGATTAGCAAATAGGTTAGGAGTTAGGGAAATAGATAAAAAATGTTAAATTAAATAAAGAAAAGTCAAAGGCAATAAAAAAATTAAAACTAAAGTAATTGAGATTTATTTGGTTAAAATTGAGAACAATATAACTTCAAATTCAATTATCTAATTATAACGTAAACACCTATACTTTTAAATAAACATGAAAATAATTGTAAAATGGTTAAAAATTTTTTTTTCCAATTAGCAGTTATTTTCTTAGTGGGAAATGCAGAACTTAATTTATTCTACACAGGTAATAAATATGTTTTCAATATTGTACCTTTTTATTTTAGTTGAGTTTATTATTATTTATATTCAAATAATAAACTCGGCATTGATCATCGTTTGAGTTCAATTTATTATGAAAATTTGAAATTAATTCTGATTTCAAATTTTATTTTTATTAAGTGCATTAAATACTAGGTCATCTTAACCATTGTGCTAAATTTTTTAATCTTTTTCCCCAAGTACAAGCTACAAAAAACCACTTAATTCTCTGTTTCTAGTAATTTAATCCATAATATATTGAAGGAATATTGGTGTGAAAAAAAATTAATATAAAGTGAACAGTACTAAAAGAATTTTTACGATTTAAAAATATAACTAAATTAATCAATAATTTCAAAAATACAAACAATTCTATATTATAGAATTTATCAGTAGAAGTTATAAAAGTCAATCTCTCTCCATAAAACAAGATGATTATGAATTCTGCATTGGAGAGTCTGCAATTACGCTTGGGTCAAATGGAGTGCCCCGAAAAGGTGAACCTTCGGCATCCCAGGCTTTTCTCATTATTGCCTCCATTTCCTATGAAATAAAATTATTTAATTATACATTCACTTTTATAATAATTATTAATACTATTTCCCTCATTGGCGTTTTATTGTAATAGCAATTAACATTGCGAATAAAATGTGGTACATTCGAAAACCTTTAACCAGAAGTCAAAAATTTGTCTCGTTATTGAATGACATTTTATTGAAATTTTATTTATACGTTAATAATTTCAAATATCATGCCATTGCTGTTGATCTAAATCATATAAACGTATACACACTATAATTAATTAGCAGTGAAATTTCGGAATCAATGTTTTTATTTTTATGTAAGCACAATTTTAGTTTGAATAATAAAAAAATTATTAATTGTGTCAACAAGCTACAAATCAAAATTTGTAATTATAATATATATTTGAGTACATTTTTCTGCCTTCCCTAACATTACAAAATTTTCCTGTGTTAAGGCGTTTTGATATTACTCCATTTTCAAAAACTTAAATCGTACTCTTTAAGTGATACATATTCACAGATGATAAAATATGATGAATAGTTATTATCTGGAGTACATCCGTTCATTCTGCAGTACATACAATCACAGTTTTGACGTTTTGCTAGAATCTCATATAGCATTGTCGAGGTGAACCCAATGCAACTTTTGTTGGGTTCATCCTGTCAATGCTAGACGAGATTCTGACGAAACGTCGGAACTGCGATTTTATGCACTGCAGAATGAACGGAAGTAATCCAGATATGATGATATGATAACTATTCATCATATATATATATGAAGTTAATATATTACTATTGTAGTAATTTTATCCACCATTAAGTGCAATGATTTTACCTTGTGGTTATTAATGGTGGATAAAATTACTACAATAGTAATATATTAACTTCATAAAGTCAGTGCAATGGATAACGTAAAATATCAAGTATATATATATATATATATATATATATATATATATATATATATATATATATATATATATATATATATATATATATATATATATATATATATATAAAGAATTAAGTCAAAATACAAATACAAGAATTATAATTGAATTTACAATTCAAAGCTTTTCGTTGGCTAACAGTACCAACATCATCAGGAATATTCATTTTCATTTTGGTACTGTTAGAGAACGAAAAGCTTTCAATTGTAAATTCAATTATAATTCTTGTATTTGTATTTTGACTTAGTTCTTTATTAATTCACAAGGATACATATTGCGATATTTTTATATATATACATATATATATATATATATATATATATATATATATATATGAAGTTAATATATTACTATTGTAAGTAATTTTTTCCACCATTAAGTGCAATGATTTTACCTTGAAAGATAAGGCTCCTTTCAGTCACTTGACCATTGTCGAATCACTGATTATTTTTCTTAATTTTTCTGGTGCGGATGTTCGATCCGTCGTGTTGGTAATAGTTGACGTCATTTACGTTTCCTCTTGAGTCTTGTGTATTATGTTTTTGAATAGTATGTCTTCTGTATATGTTGTTTGTAGATTCATTAAATTGTTGTGTATGTTTTTATAAATGTGGTATATTTCTAGTGAGTTTAGTTCTATTGGGTTATTATTTATTTCAAGTATGGTTAGGTTATTTTCATAATTTGTTATTTCATGTTTATGTGATATTAGGTGTGCTGCAACATTTGATACTTTTGAAATTTTTGTTTTTGAATGCTCTATAATGTTCTTCAAATCTTATTTTAAATGATCTGGTTGTTTTCCCTATGTAAAATGCGTTACAGTTGTTACATGTAATTTTGTAAATTCCTGATAAGTTATGTTTTTCTGAATTTGTTTTGTGTTATTAAGATATTTTATTTTTTTGTTCTGTGGTTTGTATGTTGGAGTGTAGTATTCTTTGTTGTATATATTTATTTTTTCTATTTTGTTATTGGTGTATTTATATTTTAGATAGATTTTTTTATTTTTGTGTTCCGGTTGTAGTGTTGTGTTGTGGTTAGGGTTTTTTGTGAATTTATTGTATATATTTTTTATAAGGTGTTTGTTGTATCCATTTTCTATTGCTATTTTTGTAATGTTATCTGATTCTTCATTTAATTTTTGTTTGTTATCCTGTGTGTATTTTATTGCTTTATTTATCATGTTACTGTAAGTGTTAATTTTGTGTGTCCAGGGGTGGTTAGATTTGTAGTGTATTGTGATGTTGTTGGAAGTAGGTTTCCTGTATACTGTAGTTTCTATTTTATTATCATTTATATTTAATGTGTCGAGATAGTTGATTGTTCTATTTGTTTCTGTTTCGACAGTGAATTGTACGTTTTCGTTGTATGTATTTAGTTTGTTTAGTATTATGATGCGTTCGTTGTGAATGGTAGGTTGGTATATTACAAGTATATTGTCTATATACCTTGTCCATAGTGAAATATTGTGTGTGTTTAGTATAGGTTTAATTATTATTTGTTCAAAGTGTTGTAAATATATTTCTGACATGACTGATGATATGGGTGATCCCATGAGGAGTCCAGTTGTTTGTTTATAGTATTTATTGTTAAATTGGAAATAATTTTGGTTACATATGTGTTTGGTTAGCGTAATGATACTATCTATTGTGTTTCTTTTTTCGTTATTGTGTATTAGTTTGTTTTTTATTATTTCTATGGTTTCTTCTATTGGGATGCTAGGGTACATGTTAGTTATGTCATAACTTATTATTTTTGTGTTGCTGTTTGTTTTTATGGTTTTTATTTTATTAATTAATTCATTTGTATCCATTTTTTATATTGTATGTGTTGTCGATATGTATTTTAGATCTTATTATTTTGTCTAGTATTTTTGCGATTATGTAAGATGGTGCTGTTGTGAAATTTATTAGTGGTCTAAATGGTGTGTTGGGTTTGTGGATTTTAGGTATGCCTGATAATATTGGTGCACATGGTTTGAATGGGTATAGTCTTGTGTGGTATAATCATAGTCAAGGTAAAATCATTGCACTTAATGGTGGATAAAATTACTTACAATAGTAATATATTAACTTCATAAAATCAGTGCAACGGAAAAACAATGGATAACGTAAAATATCAAGGATATATATATATATATATAGAGAGAGAGAGAGAGCTTAAAGCTTATTTAGGAATTTTTGGACTAGATAGGAGACTGACAGACTTACCTAATGGTAATAGTCTAAAACTGCAATCTCTTGGAAATAAATAAATAGACACATATAAAAAACTTAACACACTATTGAAATATTTCGATCAAAAATGATCTTTGTCAATCAAAAAAGAAAAAAGAAAAGACTGAAGTGAACCACAGATGTGTATAAATATCCAAATGTCACAGATTTATAGTTTATCATATAGTGCTATATGTGATTTGTATAAATATTGATTATTTGAAACTAGATATTAATAGTCTGTCAGAAGGAAGGTAAAAGGAGTTTTATCGGTTTTTGAGGGTTAGGAGGCTCTCTAGATTTGGTGTACCACTGGTATGATAACTCCCTTATTCTCAATTGAGAGTAGCCATCAGGGGGGAGGGCCTTATTTATTAATTATTTTGGTGGTATAACAATCATTAAAAGATGTGATGTGACTAGGAGCGTGTTGAGCGGTTGGCCTGTCTATGTTCATGGTTCCAACGTCTTGTCTGTGGTCATTCATTCTGATGCTCAGACCATCCGTGGTAAGGCCTATGTACTGTATATAATATATATATATATATATATATATATATATATATATATATATATATATAAAATACGTTTTCTTGTTTAATAATTTAAAACAACACAGGTTATTCAAATACAAGAATATTTATTATTTTATATCCAAAGCTTTTCGTTGGCAAACAGTACCAACATCATCCTGGTACTGTTTGCCAACGAAAAGCTTTGGATATAAAATAATAAATATTCTTGTATTTGAATAACCTGTGTAGTTTTAAAATATATATATAAGAATTTTTGGAGTAGTTAGGAGACTGATAGACTTACCTAATGACAATAGTAAAAAACTGCAATCTTTTGGAAATAAATAAATAGACACATATAAAAACTTATCATACTATTGAAATATTTCGATCAAAAATGATATGTCAATCAAAAAAGAGAAAAAGAAAAGACTGAAGTGAACCACAGATGTGTATAAATATCCAAATGTCACAGATTTATAGTTTATGTTATAGTGCTATATGTGATTTGTATAGTTATTGATTATTTTAAACTAGATATTAATAGTCTGTCAGAAAGAAGGTAAATGGAATTGTTAAAAATGGTAGAAGTTAGGGGGAAGGTAAAAGGAGTTTTATTTGATATTGAGGTTAGGAGGCTCTCTAGATTTGGTGTACCACTGGTATGATAACAACTATCTTCTCAATTCTGAGGGGTTGCAATCAGGGGGGAGGGCCTTAATTATTTTGGTGGTATAACAATCATTGAAAGATATGATGATGTGACTAGCGTGTTGAGTGGTTGGCCTGTCTAGCAATTAGCCTGATGTTGGAACCATGAACATAGATACATATAACATATATACATACATCCCTCATGCACATGGTCTATCAGCTATCGAAAGTTACCTTACTAGGCAAAACCACGGATGGTCTTAGCATCAGAATGAATGGCCACAGACATGATGTTGGAACGATGAACATAGAAAGGCCAACTGTTCAACACACTGCTAGTCACAACATCATATCTTTCAATCATTGTTATACCACCAAAACAATTAAGGCCCTCCCCCCTGATTGCAACCCATTAGAATTGAGAAAATGTGAGTTGTCATACCAGTGGTACACCAAAACCTCCTAACGCCAACATCAGATAAACTCCTTTTACCTTCCCCTTAACTTCTAGCATGTTTAACAGCTCCATTTAACTTTCTTCTGATAGACTATTAATATCTGTACAAATATTCTTTGAGCTTTGCTTGTGAAGTTATGTTAAAACAAATAAAAACATACACAAAACTCACAAATTAATCATTTATTTACTCATAGGCATTTCAATGACAAAGTCATCATCACAGTGTGTGATACTACTAAAAACTCTAACTTATAACTGGAAAGTTGTAAGTTAGAGTTTGTAGTAGTAACACTCATTGATGATGATGACTTTGTCATTGAAACGCATATGAGTAAATAAATGATTAATTTGTGAGTTTTGTGTAGGTTTTTATTTGTTTTATTAATATCTGGTTTCAATTAATCAATATTTATACAAATAAGATATAGTACTACATCATAAACTATAAATCTGTAACATTTGGATATTTATACACATTTGTGGTTCACTTCAGTCCCTTTTTTTTTGATTGCTAAAGATCATTGTATGTTCGAAATATTTCAATAGTGTGATATGTTTTTATATGTATAGAGATGTTTTTATTTCCAAGAGATTGCAGTTTTGGACTATTGCCACAAGGTAAGTCTGTCAGTCTCTTATCTAGTCCCAAAATACCTAAATAAGTTTTAAGCTCTACTAAAACTAACCTAAATGCATTTTTTTAATAATATATAAATATATATAAAGTTATTATTGTTAATTGTAAACAATAGTTCCATCACTAAGTGCAATTAATTTCTTACCTTTTTTTTATGATACACCTTTCAGTCACTTGACCATTGTCGAATCACTGAATTATTTTTCTGTCGCCGTTCGGTCCGTGATGTTGGTATTTGTTGACGTCATGTATGTTTTGTCTGTTGTTTTATTAGGTTGTTATGTATGTTTTTATAGATATGCTATTTTTCTAGTGAGTTTGTTCTATTGGGTTATCGTTTATTTCAAGTATGGTTAAGTTATATTCGTAGTTTGTTATTTCATGTTTATGTGATATTAGGTGTGCTGCAACATTTGATACTTTTGTATTTTTATTTTTGAATGCTCTGTAATGTTCTTCAAATCTTATTTTAAATGATCTGGTCGTTTTCCCTATGTAAAATGCGTTGCAGTTTTTAAATGTAATTTTGAAAATTCCTGATAGGTTATGTTTTTCTGTATTTGTTTTGTGGTTTGTGTTATTAAGATATTTTATTATTTTGTAGTTTGGTTTGTATGTTGGAGTGTATTGTTCTTTGTTGGTATATATTTGTTATTTTTCCTATTTTCTTATTGGTGTATTTATATTTTAGGTAGATTTTTTTATTTTTGTTTTTGTGTTCAGGTTGTAGCGTTGTGTTGAGTTTAGGTGTTTTTGTAAATTTATTGTATACGTGTTTTATAAGGTGTTTGTTGCATCCATTTTCTATTGCTATTTTTGCAATGTTATCTAATTCTTCATTTAACTTTTGTTTGTTATCTTGTGTGTATTTTATTGCTTTATTTATCATGTTACTGTAATTTTGTGTGTCCAGGGGTGGTTAGATTTGTTGTATATTGTGGTTTGTATTGTTGGTTTTCTATGTAATGTAGTTTCTATTTTATTATTGTTAATATTTAATGTAATAACAAGATAGTTAATTGTTCTATTTTGTTTCTGTTTTGTATGTGAATTGTATTTTTTTTGTTGTATGCATTTAGTTTGTTTAGTATTATGATGTGTTCGTTGGGAATGGTGGGTTGGTATATTACAAGTATATCATCTACGTATCTTGTTCATAGTGAAATATTATGTGAGTGTGTGTAGTATAGGTTTAATAATTATTTGTTTGAAGTGATGTAAGTATATTTCTGACATGACTGATGATATGGGTTATCCCATGGGGAGTCCAGTTGTTTGTTTATAGTATTTATTGTTAAATTGGAAGTAGTTTTGGTTGCATATGTCTTTAATTAGTGTAATTATACTTTTTATTGTTTTCTTCCTTGTTGTTGTCTATTAGTTTGATTTTATTATTTCTATGGTTTTTCTATTATAATGTTAGGGTACATGTTGGTGATGTCATAACTAATTATTTTTGTGTTGTTGTTTGTTTCTATGTTTTTTAAAATTTTATTAATTAATTTTTATCCGCTTTTTATATTGTATGTATTGTTAATATGTATTTTAGATCTTATTATTTTGTCTAGCACTTTTGCGATTATGTAAGATGGTGCTGTTTTGAAGTTAATTAATGGTCTGAATGGTGTGTTGGGTTTGTGGATTTTAGGTATGCCTGTTAACATTGGTACACATGGTTTAAATAGGTATAGTCTTGTGTGCTATTTCAATTTATTGTTATAGTTTAGGGTATTTCTTTGTGTTACTATTAGGTTTTTTTATTGTATTAAGGTACTTGTTAGTTGGTTCTGGGATTTGTTCTTATTTATTATCTTTGATTTGGTTTGGCATTGAATTGATGTAATTGGTGTTTTTATTATTACTGGTGTGTTTGTTTTATCTGATTTTAGTATTATGATGTCATTATATTTTTGTTTTTGTTTGAGTTCAATTTTTTTTTGTATTGTTTAGGCGGTTTGTTGTTTTGTGTTTTTATTAAGTTAATACTATTATTAATGCTCTTTCATATGTGTTCTGAGTTTTGGTGAGTGTATTTATGAAATGTTAGATTTCTTGTCAACTATAAGGTTTTTGTTGAAATTGGGCAGGTTATATTAGAAAACGTTTGTTATTATTTTTTCTTTTTCAGTGAATTGTGTATTGGTTGGGTTTATAATTTTTTGTTTTTATGGAGGTAGTTTGGGTGTTGGTTTGTTTTTAGGTTATGTTCTTTTTGTAAATTTTAGATTTTTTGTTATGTTTATTTATTGTATTTATTTTGTGTTTAATTATTGTTTGTTGTATTTTTTTGTGTATTGTAGGTGTAAGTGTATCAAATGTTTTCATAATTTCTAAATTAGCTGTGTACAGTTGTAGGTTAATTTGACTTTTTTTGTGGTAAGTAGATTTGATGTTTTCATTGATCATGTGTAATTCGGCTGAAAAAGAAAAAATAATAATAACAAACGGTTTCAAATATAACCTACCCTATTCCAAAGTAAAGTTAAAAATAGTTGCTAGCTAGATTTTGCAAGCACTATAATTCAACTCTGTATGTGATATCACTCCGTTTATTATCACCAGATGTAAGCATAAAGTGTTAACAATAATTCTGTCAAAAAGTGGTACTATTGAAGTGTGTAAGTAATTCACTTACACACCACTAAGTCTAGGCACTGAACAGAAAAACAAAATCCAAAATGGTCTCGATAACTGTCAGTCACAGAAGGCCAACACTGAATCTGACAAGAAACTTAAATACCAGCCAGATATGACCTCATGGCAATAATCCTAAAAACAACTTGGTATTTAACATGTTAACTAAAAAAGGTTTTGGTAGTGTAAAGATATAATTACCATCTGTTTTGAAGTGAGCAAGCCTTGTCTTTTTCTATTTTCATTCCACATCATTTCTTCAATCTTCATCTGTTCTTCTTCAACCAAGTCTGTTATAGGTCTGACAGCATCAATAGATTTTAGATCTATTGGTGGTTCAGTTTTAAGTAAACTCTCCCACCATTTCTCTTCATACTTCTCTAAATGAACCTGCAACCATCATATTAGGAATAAATCTTTAATTAAAGACTTGCTTTAACCTATTATGAAATAGTAATTTGAATAGAGAAGGGATTTAGTAATATTTTGTTCCAGCTAAAGTAGGTTTAGTTAATTAACCCTTTGACTAACATTCACCTACCAGTACGTGAGATCGCTCTAAGGCCAGTGAAAGCATTCTCATATATGAGTGTTCTATCATTTATCTCAGATTAGCATTGCGGTATGTTTACGATTTTGTTTGTCTATTGTTCTGCTCTCTGGGTTTAATATTTAATATTATCCAGATAATAAATGCTACACGGTGTACATAGTCACCATTATTTTGTGTGCAAAGTCTATGGTTTGTGTAATGTGTTAACATATCATTGAATGATTTTGATACAAATAAATCAGGTATTTCTAAAAAATTTGTTTTCCCATAGGAATCTACAGAATTAGACTTTTTCAAAACATTTTTCATAGAGGTTTGTATTTTATTGCTTTATTTATCATGTTAGTGTAAGTGTTAATTTTGTGTGTCCAGGGGTGGTTAGATTTGTAGTGTATTGTGGTGTTGTTGAAAGTTCACACAAGATAACAAACAAAAATTATATGAAGAATTGGATAACATTACAAAAATAACAATAGAAAATGGATACAACAAACACCTTATAAAAACATATACAATAAATTTACAAAAAAACCTAACCACAACACTACAACCTGAACACACAAAATAATAAAAATAAAAAAATCTACCCTAAATATAAATACACCAATAACAAAATCGAAAAATTAACAAATATATACAACACAGAATACTACACTCCAACATACAAACAAAATATCTTAATAACACAAACCACAAAACAAATACAGAAAAACATAACCTATCAAGAATTTACAAAATTACATGTAACGACTGCAACACATTTTACATAGGGAAAACAACCAGATCATTTAAAATAAGATTTGAAGAACATTACAGAGCATTCAAAAACAAACATACAAAAACATCAACTGTTGCAGCACACCTAATATCACATAAACATGAAATGAGAAATTACGAAAATAATCTAACCATACTCGAAATAAATAATAACCGAATAGAACTAAACTCACTAGAAAACACTACAATTATAAAAACATACACAAGAATCTAATGAATCTACAGACAACATATGCAGACGATTTACTATTTAAAAACATTATACACAAGGTTCAAGAAGAAATATGTATGACGTCAACAAATACCAACATCACGGACCGAACATTCACATCAGAAAAATAGAGAAAAATAATCAGTGATTCGACAATGGTCAAGTGACTGAAAGGTACCTCATCACACAAGGTAAAATTATTGCACTTAGTGGTGGAAAAATTATTTACAAGTAATAATAATAACTTCATAAAGTCAGTGCAACGGAAAAATAATGGACAACATGAGATATCACGTATATATATATATATATATATATATATATATATATATATATATATATATATATATAGATTTTTTGGACTAGGAGACTGACAGACTTACCTTGGTAAGAGTCCACTCTGTAGTCTTGAAATAGAAACACATAAAACACATGCTTTTATGTGTTTCTGTTTCAAGACTACAGAGTGGACTCTTACCAAGGTAAGTCTGTCAGTCTCCTAGTCCAAAAAATCTAAATAATCTTTACCAACCAAAACTAACCTAAATATATATATATATATATATATATATATATATATATATATATATATATATATATATATATATATAAACCCCAGTAATGACATTAATCTAAAAGCGACATGATCAACAAAAACTCAGGTAAAGCAAGTTATAATATTGTATAAATTATATTAAAGGATTTGTAGAATTAATCGCCTTCAGTGACCATATTATAAATGGTGGATAGCGGACAGTTTTTTAAAAATAAAATTGTAAGCTAACTATTGATGAAGTTCTGTAATTCTATATATATTTGTTATTTGTATCTAAGAAATGGACCAAGATACGCTACATAGGGGCAGTAAAATCCAAGATCTGGAGCACAATCAGTACAGTAGAGTCTCAATAATTGAAGGTGAATGAGACAGAGACCCCTTTGAATTACCAAAAACTCGGGTTACATGGAAAAAGTCCTGAGCATTGGAAAAAATAGGACTTCTAATGAACCCTAATACAATAAAGCCCCTCATATCCAGATCAATGTGGCAACAGTCCAAACCGGATTTATTAATAGCGGGAAAAAAATACCAGTCCAGCTAATCATGAGTGTCTTCATTGTTTGATTGATTTCTTTGCTACAAGAGAGTTTATTTTCTGGTATGTCACGCACAAGAGTAGACATTTGTTCAGGGATTTTTGTTGACTGTTAAAACTTACAATGTAAATATAGAAAGATATTTATGGCTCATTGACTTTCTGTCATCTAAACATAACTGATATGGACATTCAAACATAACATAACAGCTAGCATAAGTGACAGCATAACAGCAACAACAGAATGGGGAGGAAGAAAAATACCGTATTGATATAAACATTTCTTATATCCTGACTCATTTCCTTTGCATGACGGTATTGATATAAATATTTCTTGAACGCCTGATTAAATTTCTTTATGGCTATAAACATTTCTTGGACGCCCGACTCATTTTCTATAAAATAGATAAAATAGGCTCAAATAGAAATAGGCTGAAATTATATGGAAGCTCGAAATATCAGGACTCGGATTTTTGAGATTCTACCATAATTAGACAAATCTATACCACCCTGTTGCACTCTGCTACAGTAGTTATTAATTGTATATATTTCTACCCCGTAAAATAATCTAACTTATTCTGGGCTTTTACTAAGAATTTACATTCTTATTTTTTTTACCGGATGAATTGGATCCAAGCCTCTAGTATAGAAAAAATCCTACAGACCATCCACTGTTGAGACGATCTTTATAATATATTACATTAAAGAAATATTTTAAACTGTAACTATATTTGGGATTTTATTTTAAGATGTATCTATTGTATTATAATATATATATTCAGTTTCAAATCAAAAAGACACTGTAGTCTATTAAATTAATACAGTGTATTATTACACTCTAGCAATTAAGTGTAATTAACTTTTATTGCTAAGCCAGGAAAATATAATTACTCATATGTTTGCTGTAGTTTGTATAAAGGTTGTTTCACCTGAGATCCAGTAACATCCCTGATAGGTCTGACTTCGAAGAACGAAGCAGGAAATTACAAGTAGTGTGAACAGTTGCTATTATAAGTTTTAATATAATTACTATCTATAGAATTGTGTCACCGACCACAGCCTTTGGAGGAAGTTTAGCATACCCTCCCACAGGTGGGGCACATCTGTTGAAAGATTAATATACAAGAAGTACAGAATATGTTTTAAACAATAAAAGTTATCTTAGATATCGGTAGTGAGCCATTCTGAATATTAATTTCAGAACTGGCCAGACGGAAAAATCTGCTATAATTAAACAGAACACTATGTAACAAAAACATTCTTTCTGTTTTACGCAATACTGACAAACATTCAGTAGGTTGATAGGATTCTGGAAAAATTATATAAAATGTAAAATTAAACTAAGGATCTAACATTTCTGATGACAAAAACATTTCATTAAAAATTCATATAAATAATACTTTTGTGTAACCAAGATGGAAACAGATAAATCCAGTTACATGGCAACGATGAACTAAAACGAGAAATAATTAGAGAATGGGTCAGTTGATCATACAGTGAAAACTTGTGCTACATTCATGTTTGGAAGATTTTTTAAGTGATGACTTGACTGTTGACATTAATACAGACACTAAAACTTGTAATATTATGAGATATGTTGAATATTGCAGTTAAATGTTACATAATTTATAATTAACCTGAAAACGTTAAGTGCATTCTCATTAAGAAGTATGTTTCAAAGAAACACATTTTAGGAATAAAACAAACTCGTTAATTTAATTATTAATGAATTCTAAAATGAAGAAAAATTAAACAAATGAAAATTATTTTCTAATTTTACTCATATTAAAATATTTTGTCTCTTTGCCTAGGAAGTTACAAAGTAAAACAATTATGCAATTAATTAAATTGCGGTATAGATACAAGATATTTTCTTGCAAGATAGTTTCAATCATTTAAAGTGTTAAACATACTGTGAATCTAGAAATTGGTATTTGAAACATAGAATTTTAACATCACTTTTTTAAAAACACTATGAAAGTAACACACAAAAATTAGAAATTTCACTATTGGACCAGCTTTAGTTAGTTACATAAAACTTCTATTTGAATTCATTTTGAAGAAAATTGTAACAAATTATTGTATCACTCATCTGAAAAAATTAAGCGAAGTTGAACATTCTTGCCTGTTCCTCTTTAGATCGGCTTGAATGTTGCATTGAAGGATGTAATCAATTAATTAATGCAGAAATAAAAATATTACTTTCAGAACTCATTTTTAAATAAAGTATATAAATACAAACTTAACCGAACATTACTTCTGTTTTTTAAAAGAAACTTCTATGTATCAAATGTGCATAATGCCCTCTCTCTTGAATTGACGGGATTTAATAAGAACATTTCACTAGCCAAGCTGGTCGCCAAATAGGGACGACAAATCTAGTTATTATCATACAATTAATCTTAAGTGCATTGCTCTGAGCATTTCATCTTGAACGTTTTCCTAGATGACTTTAAGCTTGAAGACATCTGATATCTTTACTATTCTATTTACATATATTATGAATTAGCAAATTTTTTAAATAATTATTATTAAGTAATTGTCCCGATTTGTTTTTGAATGCTGTATCACTAATATTAATACAATTTTATTTAATAAAATAATGCTACACGCTTGATAAAAAATACAATATTATGTGTTATTACTTTTTTTTTAAAAAAAGTACAAATGAACACTAGTTATTCTTGATATTTAACCTTTGAGAGGGTGGATAGAGTTTAAAACGGGAGAGGGCGCTTGTGGAGGTTTATAGCCTTTAACATTTAAACGGTGTACGATTTTATATTTGGGTGACTTCACAATTAAATACTATACAAATGTATTGTAAATAATTTTAGACATCATTATTGCACAATTTTAATTTTCTAAACGTCATATTTCTAAAAATATGTAGAATTGTTAAAACGTATAAGCAATGTATACTAGATCACTGTTTTCATTATGGGGGAGGTGTTTGATGGTTGTTTTTTTGTAATAGAGTAATTCGATGTCTAAACATATAAAATGTATTATTGTGATCATAGGCCCTACAAATAAGAATATGAAATTAATTATAATATTTAGTGAAATTAAGGAATAATTTTATTAAAATATATAACCCTAAATACTAGTGGATGAAAAAAATAATTGGCTTTATAACACAACAGGTTCTAGCAGAATCTTAGTTTTTGTTGAAAAACCAATTCATAATTGTTCATTTCTAAGCTTACTAGTCATCCCTAGTGTAGCGTGAACATGACCTACTCTCATGAGAATTATGTTTCCTTTTGCGGTTCTGCCTTGCCTTTCTGGTTCAGTATACCACAGCAATTTTCGTTTTTTACTTTAAAAAGCTTCTCTTCTGTAGCAAAACTGCACGGTAACAGCTTCCTGGCGAATGTTTAGCGGGATTTTCTCTATAACTTCAAAATCTGACAACATTTCGATAAATTGGTGATTTTCAGTTTAACCTATTATGTCTTCATTCGTTTCATTTACAATTTCATTGACTTCTTCGTCAGGTTCGTCATCTGGCAAAAAGACTCATTTTCGTCAGAATCATCAAAGGGCAGTCTAACAAAATTTCTGTTAGAAAGTATTTACTGATTTTCGTCTTTTTTGCTTCCAAATAGCATTTTTCGAATTCTCTTCTCTTCAAATGGAACAACAGTAAAATGTAAAACTTAGATACTAAAAACACATACAACACTAAAATAATAATAACAACAGTAATAATTTAAATCAACAAAGTCTTTTGTAACGTAAATAACTGCACGAGGAACTCCACACAAATAACTTACGAGAAAGGGCGCTTGCGGAAGAAACATACACAATCTGATCGTGATTGACAGATTAAATTCACACTAATCCTGCTTGTGGAGTAACGAGCTGGAAATAAACATCTGAAGACTGAAAAGACGTTTCCTTAACAAATATTTATACCTGCGGAAAAAAACTCCGCATGCACTCTCTCAAGGGTTAAAGAAGTAAAAATATTAAACGTTTTGAAAAATTGAAACATTAGGACAAGTATTGTGGTATTCAGGTATTTAGCCACAGGGCTTAACTCCAGTCAATTGTTTCTGGGAAAAACATTATTGCCAGATTTGCAAAAGATATTGGCATTTCACGGATAAATGTAGAAGATGATTTATTCTGTATTTCATTACACTAATAATAAAGTCAGCTATATAATATTAGTTTATTCATAGAAGCCATACAAACTATCACCATAGTTGCAATAATGAGCACATTCCAATCTCTTTCAAATCAGCCCTCCTCCCAAACAAAACACTGGTTACGTGCCTCGTATTAAATTGTATTAGAGCAAAACCAATAATTAAAAAAACAATATTTCTGAATAATTGTGTGATTTAAATAACTTGGAAGAAACACCTATGTGGATGACTCTTTCAGTTTTAGATCCAATGGAAACTATAACAAAAATAATTTCCGTAAATAATCTCTAGAGATTCGACAGTTAACACTCTGTTAGGTAAATTGTTATTTACAGATATTTGTATTTTTATAAACAATTCAAGTTGGTTTATTCAAATCCTTACTAATAAATGTTTTCCAGGTATCATACTCCAGACAGATTCTTCTTTAATAATCTTATTTGAGAGTTCTCCTTGAACCAAGTACTCAAAATGGCCATCATCTCCTCGTGCTTGCACAGATAACCTTCGAGATTCTATGTCAACTATTACATTTATTGGTAATATTATACTTTTTTTTACAGGTATCTGTAATAAAAATTAGACATATTAGATACACATTTGAATATATATGGTGCAATATGTATGAGCCTTATATAAAAACATTAATTAATTTCATAGTCTATTAAAATTAATTAATCTCAACAATATGTAGTTAATTTTAAATACTTTTAAAATTATATAATTATCGAACACTTCAATTTGGTTAAGAAAAAAACTGTTAAAGACAAATTGTGTTTCAAAATGGCTATAATATGTTGTACAATTTAGGAATATAAAATTTATTACTGATATAAGTTTTTTTGGAATCAGGTTTTGGAATAATCTCTGAAATTTCAAACCTTGGTTCCTTATGGAGCTACCCAACAATCAAAACAGAAATCAGTGAACCTTTTTGAATATTCAAAATTTTACATAGTTTACAAGGTAAACATTCTTAAATTTTGTCAGGACACAAATACACAGACATTTACCATAACTTAGAAATCTTACACATCAACAAATAAAGACCACATCACAACACACTAGAACAATATGAAATTTATAAACACACAAAATACAAACGTATTAAACGAAAAAACACAATACAAATCATACGTACCCTTTGACACTATCGAAAACCTGCCTTTAAATCCGTCACCGCTTAACCATAGAATATTTATACCTAATGACGACGCTCCGTTTCATAAATGGCTATATCTGACAAATGAGCGGTTCACGCGCATCCTTCTTCCCAGTACTTTTGTACCTACAGTTCCCATGTCAGATTCTCAGTTTCGCCGCTAAAGTTCGTGTATGTCCAAGTGTAACAGAGCTTGTGTCGTTATTTTGACGATACATAAGTCATTTATTTTTAAATAAATAAAACCTCTAAACCACAAATAACTTTTATTTTAAGCCTTATGTACATTTCAATTGCCCAGCAATCATCTTCAGAGGTATTTAAAAAATACAACTAACGTTAAACAACATAATACAACAAATATATAGGCATAAACCGGTAACTACTTCGCCACGCCCCTTATTTTAAAAAACTAGTCTGACCAATCAGGTTGCAGTAAATTTCCCCTCTGCAACTTGGCCCGGTCTTTCAACTCCCGAGGTGAAGAGTTACCGTTACAACTATTTCAATTTTACTAAAAAACAATAATATTATTTATTAAGAAAAAAGGTTATAACTACCTCCTAATTAATGAATGTAACTGAGATTTAGGGATAGGCCCTTTATCACAATTTAATAAATTATTTTCGTCATATTTATGAATGTACAAACTTTCAAAACTATTCAAAAGACCTTTTGAATTAACAGTATTCAATAATTTGAGATCATTTAATTATAAAGTGTGTTTAATGTTTAGAATATGTTCTGCAACATTAGATTTTTCAGGTCTTTGAAATTTTATGTGGCTAATATGTTCATTAAATCTGGTTAATACTTTTCTATTTGTTTGGCCAATATAAATTTTACTACATGAATTACAATATATTTTATAAATCCTAGATATATCTATCATCTTAATTTTATCTTTTGGGTTACCTAATACATTTTTTAAGCTATTTAAGCTTTTGTAAGCTACTTTTAAATTTACCTGTTTAAAAACTTTTTCTAAACCGTTAAATCCATATCGAATGGTAGGCTAATGAATTGATTTTTAATATTTTCTTTTTGTGTTATTAAGGTAGAAGAATCATTTCTAAACTTTTTTAATTTTTGTTTTCTCAATATGTTTTCTTGATATTTATCTATTATTTTAGGATCATATCCATTGAATTTAGCGATTTCTTTAATTTTGGGCAACTCACATTTAAATCTATTTTTATGCAATGGAATTGTAATTAATCTATTAACCATAGTATTACAAACTGCTAATTTATGAGATTTACAATAGTTAGAATCTACCGGGATATATCTATCATTATTTGTATGTTTCCTATATATATCAAATTCGATTTTATTATTATTTCTAAAACATAATACATCAAGAAACGGTAAACATTTATTATGCTCTATTTCAAAAGTAAATTTAATATTTCTATGTTCATTGTTAATTAATGATAAAAAATGTTCCACGTTAAACTCTTTAGTATTAAAAATTGCGAAAACATCTAAATTATCTACATATCTAATCCATACTCTAGGAAAATACGGAAGTTTGTTTCTTAATTCCTTTTCAAAATTTTTCATAAAAAGTTCGGTTATGAAAGGTGATAAGCTATTCCCCATAGCTGTACCATCTTTTTGTTGGTAAAATATATTGTTAAATGAAAAATAATTCTGTGTCATACAACATTTAGTTAATTTTACATATTCGTTAACTTCATTAATCTCTATGATATTTTCAATTAAAAATTCTTTTAACAAAATTAATGTTTCAGCAACTGGTATGCTTGAGAATAGTGAACAAACGCCAAACGATACAAATATTTCGTCTTCTGTCAGTTCAATATTTTTCAATTTATTTATATTTATTTTTTATTCAGCTGGATTCTATATTAAATTCAAAAATTTCCAAAAACTTTATTTAACCATTTTGACAAAAGATAAGTTGGTGAGTCAATCTCCAAAACTATCGGTCTCATCAAATTACCTTTTTGGTTTATCTTTGGGAGGCAATATAACCTAGGTGGAACTGCATTTGAAACATTAAACTTATAAATTTTATTTTTTGGAATAAATAAATTACAACTTCTAATAATATTTACCGTTTCTTTTACAAATTTGTTTATTGGATTCTTTTTTAATTTCATTCTTCTTTTAACAAATTATTAACTCGATTAACATAATCTTCTTTATTTAAAATTACAATAGTATTTCCCTTATCCGCTTTTAAAAAATAACAATTACGATTTCTTAAACTTTTGATCACTTTTAAGTTTTGTTACTATTTGTGGTGGTTTGCGTTGCTGAGTATGTTAAGGCTGGATTTATAATTGAAACAAGAAAATTGCTGACGAGGAATGTCGTCGAGACACTCTAATAAGAAAATATCTTAAAGATTCTAGTGAAGAGGAGTTTTGTGAATGTACTTCTATCTCAAATAGGTGTCCAAATGATAGTGAAAATGAAGATGTACTAGAAGATAATCATGTCAAATATTTGGAGTCAGGGACTATACAGACGCAGATATGACTTACCTTTCCGGAGTTGGAGCCACAGTCACAAGTGAATAATCAGACAGTGATATTGAGTAATGACCACGCAAGAAAAAAAATGCCGCAGAGAACTTATATAACATGATCCTCCAAGTAACTCTGAACCTCCACGTATCTCTGTCATTCCGTAAAACACAGATTCTCCACCTAATGTCGTTTCTCCTTACAGCGATCCTCCATCTAATGTCTACTCTGCTCCTAATGTCGATCATCCACCTAATGACAACCCTCTATCTAGTGTAAATGCCACACCTGGTTGTGACACACCTAATCTTAACCTATTTACCTCACAATCAGGATTCATTGGAGCTAAATATAAGTACCAATGAAGCACTCGTCCTAATCCAGTCAATATTCGCGCTCCAATACGTAACATTGTGGGCGGTTTAAAAACGATATGTTGTGGGGACTGTACTAGAATCACTTATATCCCACAACATCATATCCATAATGTAAATGGAAAAACACAAAATCACATATTTCTGAGTTACTTAGAATCCCAGCAGCTCCAAAGTAAGCCGGAGCCAGAAAGATTTGTTATTCTCATCCAGCAGCCTTCAGAAGGATGATTACTAGCTACTGTGCACACTGAAGCCACTCAGTATGTCCACAACACCGAGCAATGGCTGTGTATAGTGTGGCAGGAGGTAAAACAAGCTTGTTTGAGCTGTAAATATTGCCGATTTTCATTTATCTACCAAAAACATAAGCGAATTAAAACACTTTTATTTTATTGAAAACGTGTTCTATAACTCAGTCATTTGTTACAGTTTGTATTTTTTTGTAAAAAAATATGTTTAAAATTATTTTAGAAAGACTTTCTTAAACATTGGAATTTCACTATTTTATTAAAACACAGTCATGGTAATTATTATTTTTCTTTCTAATAGTAGGGTTCTTAGCTACTATATTTTTTTCCAAGCGCTAAAGAAGTATGGGGTATTACTATGTTTACAAAATTAACAAAAAAACACTATTTTGTCAAATAAAAAAAAAAAAATTGGAGTAGTCAAATTTGACGATACATAAGTAATCGTGTGACAAAATTCAGAATAAGTCATCTAGGGTTAACCTAACAACAACTCCAAGCGGAAAATTTAGACACTGATGAAGATTGCCAAGGAGCGATCGAAAACGTTCTGTCTGAGTAAGTTTTTACAAATTTACAAAATTGAAGTTCGGATAGTCATAAACTAATGTAAAAGTGATTAAGTAAATATTGTGTTTATAGGGAGCACATTCATAAAGCTGCCCCCCATCCGATCCTTTGTCTGACTAAGCCTCTTCAACGGCACTAATACAAGTATAGCTGAATTTATTGCTGCTACAGATGCCTTTACAGAGTAGTTTTTACTTTGCAAAGTGTAGTTTTAATTGTTTTCGAATACTTATAGATTTTTGTGTGAGGAAGAAACTATAAACATTACTATGTAGTATATATAAACGTTATTATATTATGTAGAATTGAATGAACTGGATTGAAAGGCATGTTTAACATGAAAATTTTACTATTTCACAACAATTGTATGGCTATTTTTGCAGGTGGTTAAATTTATATGAAAATGGCATAGAAAAACTAATCATATTTCCTTTACATAGGCGTAGATACTAAATAGAAAAGAAAATTAAGAAACAGTATTTCATGTGGGAATATTTGTATTATAAAAACAGTACTTTTTGGAAAACATTCTTTATTTTAGCTCATCAGCATATAAGTAGTACGATATATTTTTACAGAAGCAAAAACACAAGTTAAAAGTAAATCTTTCTTATAAGGGACGTATCTGATATTTATATTTAACACAGATACTTACTATAATATCAATGTCTTGAATGGTCTGTGACCATCTGTAGTTTCCACAATCTGCACCATTGTAGGTGTCACTGGCCAAGTTTTGTATTTCCCTACGAATATGTATAAATTATTTATTAATAAAACTAATAAAACTTTAAATATGTATTATTTTAATTATAACACCCAACTACATTATAGCTTACATACACTTTCTGACATACTCCTCTCAATGTTCTTTAAAAATACACCTAATATTCTAATACCATCCCATCCTAACCTAAAACAACCAAGAGGTCAGTTAAGGTCTGAGTTGACAATGAGACATGTCTCCTGAAATAGCTGTCCTCAATAATAAAAAAATTAAGTACTATTACAGGCAAGTGTGATGTATTAATACGTGTTTAAATGTTTTTAGTACATGTAAGTCATAGTTATATTTCTTGTCTTCAAAAAAACATGTGATTCACGGAAATGTGTTAGACAACCAAACACAAAATTTGTGACAATATCAAGAGCACAGTGGTTCAATATATTACAATGAAAATATTGGAAACAACCCAAATACCACAAAATTAACAGATAATACCTCTTAATAAGGATCAAACCCTTATGTACATTTCGAAGACCATGTCGTCATCATCAACAGAGGGTCTTATTACAAAATACAATCTAGCAAACAAGAAGTTGAAGTTAAACTAGGTTCAGGTTAAACTAGAAATTAAACCAGGTCACTCTAGTTTGTAACTTCATGTTTGCTAGATTGTACTTTGTAATAAGACCCTCTGATGATGATGACATGGTCATCGAAATATAAGTAAAGGGTTAATCTTGAGTAACTTGTATTATCTGTTATTTCTTTTAATTGGTATTGGGGTTGTTTCCAATAATTTCATTGTAACACAAAAGTTAATTAAAAAAACACTGTCAAAACTGTACCTAGAGTTAGTGTCAGAGGAGAAATATTTTGAACCCCTAGTAAACAGGCTAGCCAACGTAATGGACTTTCAACCATATCTTCAACTACGTTGAGAAGCATACGGGAATAGTATGAAAGTAGTGTTAAAAATAGTCAGAATAAGGTTAAAGAGTTGTTAATTCTTTGTCAAAATGTAACAACTTATATTTTCTCTATGCAGACAACTTTTTGGTTTTCCAGACTCTGAATTAAATCCATTAGCTAAACAAATAGACTAGAAGGCTTGTTACCATTATCAAAATGGCATTCAGATTTTATTTTGTTGTGGGAAATCAAAACCAATTAGCATTATTTCTATTAAATACTATAAGGACCCCTGCAGACTTTTAATTGACCGGTAGTTTAGTCGGGTTGGACTGCTAGTGCACACATCGAGCTAACTAAACAGTTTGGTTGGTGGAGGGTGTGCAGACTAGCCAACAGCAGGCCGACTATTCCCGAACGATTTACTAATTTGTAACTGACGGTTGAAATAAGAGGTCGTCCCTGAAAATAAATACAGGTATTGTCCCAAAAATTTGCTGTCATACAGTGGAGAAAGAAAAACAAGAAGAGATTCTGTGAGTATTGGGTGCATCCCATTCTGAGTGATAGATTAGTTAGTGGGAAATTTTACACAATGCGTTCCAAATTACTTGATTACCCAAAAAAATTATGAGCATAACAAGCTTCAATGAACTTTTCAAGCTAATTGGACCAGCAATAGCAAGTTTGTATCCACTTGTCAAGCTAATTGGACCAGCAGTATCAAGCTTCTATCCACTTGTCAAGGTAATTGGACTAGTAGTAGCAAGCATGTATCCACTTGTGAAGGTAATGGATGTAAATTTAAGATTGTCCTTACCTGGGGAGGAGAGATTGAGCTATACGATAGAGTAAGATAAACCATAAATACTTTCCAACTATTTTTATTAGAATTGAAATTAGAAAGTTTGGTATTTTAAGAAATAAAGTTGTTTTTTGTATAAGTCGATTTTTGCAGATCGTCTGAAAAATTTGAATAATACGACTGAGCTGTATCGTTGAAGTTGGCTGGTGATGAGATGTTTTTGGATGGTTGTCAGTAGATAATTGGGGGATGGTGGTTGTAGGCTGTAATTATTGTTATGGTGCCATGTTGTTAGTCCCTCGATAAACGAGAAGAGGACAAGGGTTGCTGAACTATGTTGTACCTATATGTTGGCTGAGAAGTAAACTGAACACAGCTAGCTAGCCTTATCTGTTTAAAAACGTCAAGAATACTTATTTTAGCATCAAGTTTATTTACTGCGGTTAAATTTTGGAGTGAAGGGACTAGAGAATAAAGCAAATTCACGTATTCATCAGCATGAGTTTCATTTAATGCTTTTAACAAGGCTTCATCCAAGTCAGTTTACTTTGATATATTAACCATCTTTTTGCTACTTCTTCAATCAGCTTTTCTATAGACGTTTCTACAATCAATGATTGTAAATTGGGCGATGCCATTATAATATAAAATACATAATATAATATAAAAAATTAAACACACGACACGATTGTGCAAAGCCAAAGTTCAGTGCAAATTGAACTATCGGCCGAGACGGGAGACTAAACAATCATCGTGTGTGCGCAAATGGAAGTTGGCCAATACTGATTAAACACTCGGCCAATAGTTGGCCGCCAGAATAGTTTAAAGGGAATCGTGATGAACATCAAACTTTTTTATCGGCCGATACTTAATCGCTGTAATGTGTATACCTCTTCATACTGATTAAGAAGCCGACTAAACTATCAGCAGATAGAAAGTGTGCAGTGTGCAGGGACCCTAAAAGTGACGTTTCTATAAAGTTTGGCCATGATGCTGCTGTTTAAGATTGATTGCAATACACCTTCAAATCTAAAAGGTTGAGCAATATACTGAATCGAGTGTTTTCAGAAGTATAGTTCTCTTAGAGAAATAGGTTATTTAACAATTAATCTGAGCACTACCAAATCAGATGGTAATAGAATTGAAGCATAGGTATTCTGTCTGTACTCTATTTAGTATGATGTAGAACTCTTGAAGTATTCAAATTTTATAGTACTAAGTACAGTAGAGTCTCAAAAATCCAAGTCACGATATTTAAAACTTCCATATAATTTGCGCCGTATCTATTTGAAAGGATATGAGTATGGCGTCCAAGAAATGTTTATAGCGTTAAAAGAAATGAGTCAGGCTTCCAAGAAATATTTATATCAATACTGTACTTTCTTGTTCCCCATTCTGTTGTTTTTGTTATGCTGTCACTCATGGTCTCTGTTGTGTTGTGTTTAAATGTCTGTATCATGTATCAGTTACAAGTTTAGATGACAGAAGGTCAATGGGCCATAAATATCTTTCTTTATTTACGCTTTTGACGGTCAACAAATACCCCTGCACAAATGGCTGGTCTTGTGTGTGACATAACAGAAAATAAACTCTCTTGAAGAAAACAAATCAATCAAACAATGATGACACTCATGATTAGCTTGACTGGTCTTTATTCACGCTATTAATAAATCAGGTTCAGGCTGTTGCCACATTGATCTGGATATGAAGGGTTTTACTGTATTAGGGTTCATTAGAAAATTTTTTTCTAATGCTCAGGAACTTTATCCGTGTAATCCAAGTTTTCGGTAATCCGAAGAGGTCTCAATCCCATTCACCTAGAATTATCGAGACTCTACTTGTGAAATAAGAGACCAAAAATTTAACACCATCTGTAGTCCGAAGCAGCATTCCATCAAGATAAATAAGTGTTCTAGAGTTCTCAATCGTCAAAGCCAGAAACTTGAGCAATTTGAGAAAATTTCATTAGCTAATATATAATTAACTGGAAAGACCATTTTGCTGTTACCATTCTTCAAGCAGTCACGTAGATAAAAAATTACAACAGAAAACAGTCAACCAGAAAGTACGTGGTTTATAAAAGCATACATGCTTACTAAAACAATCTGCAAAGAAAAGAAATATTTTTCAAATTTACTAGGCATTACCTAAATAAAGTTAAAAGGACATTACACTATTGTACTGTAGTTTCAGATCAGTTCAGCTAAAGTTAACACTTTGACGACAGCATGTTGTCATTGAGAGTACCTTCTGCAGAGTAAATGACGACTGGTTGTCATCACTTCATTTTTGTTTAGTGCTCAAACTAATCCTAAAATGAAGCAATAATTGTTGTTCTGTGTTCAGATCATCAGACGAATCTTTGAGATATAATCTGACATTTTTTTGCTGTTTAGTTTTTACTTTTGTTTTTGACTCTTGCAGGATAGTTACATATGAATTATTAACTCTTATGTAATTATTATTCCTGATTATTTTCCTTAAAATTAATTTCAATCATTATAAAACATTTTAAAATATGAAAATCTGTTATTTAAAGAATAGCTTTTATTTTATTTTGAGAGTATAACACCTAAATCATGTTCATTGTGGAATAAAATTCAAGTTAGACAAATATTGAATTTTTTACAACTATACTAAGTGATGGCATTTAAGTTGATAGTACTAATACCAAATATGATTTCATGAGAAAAGTACTATGTTATAGTTTTGGAGTATTATTATTTAACACTTGCGTTATACATAACATTAGAAAGATTGAATTTCCTAAGTCATTACAAAAACTTAGTTTTATGAATATTACTTATATTTACAAAACTAACTTAAATATTAAACTTAATTTTAATACGAAATTACACTTAAAAAAAATATTAGTTTAACGACACACAGCTGAGAGAGTCTTGCTTAAGTCGCTATCTACCGGCTTGTGGCAACCAGCTCTGACTCTAGCAACAGCAAAATAGGCTAATCCTTATAGCACGTAATTTTGAAATTTAAAAGTAGCAAAAGCTGGTAGATAGTATTATTCCATCCTTCAACTTAATCAACTCTAGTTTAAAATTTATATATTTTATTTTTACATACTGGAATCATGCAACAATAATGTAATACCTATAATCTAGTTCAAGAATATTAAAATTGTTGTCCTACTAAGTAATTTTAAGAGTTTTATTTTCATATTATTTCAGTTTATTCTTTCATTTAAGAATTCTCTTTAAGGTACTTGAATATAATGATATTGAACCTGTAATAATATTTATAACACCCTTAACTTCTTGGCTATACAGAGAAAACTCTTAGTGTAGATAAGAATAAAATTTCATCTCTATATTTAATTTAAATTCTATAGTGAGTACCTATATAGAATTTAAATATTACAATGAAAATATTACCACACAAATAATCAAAAATAACAAATAGGGTTTAATCTTAAGTAACTTGTTTTATTTGTTGTTTTTGATTATTTTTGTGGAATTGGGGTTCTTTTCGATATTTTTATTGTAATATATTGTACCACTGTGCTCTTGATATTGTGTAGAATTTAAATACTTTACTGTGCCATATGCAGTGAGGAGTCAGATATGCAACAAATTTAATTGATTAATTTCTTCTCAAATCATTGTGAGGATAGTTAAATCTAGTATTTTGAAGCGGATGGTTATTTAGCATTCTAAATACACTGCATTCCGAATCAAGTTACCACTACAAAACGCACTGATTATTATTTATTTGTATCACAAGAAATTGTAATCTAAAATAAAATATAAGTTTCAAGTACCTGGTTCTTTCTGAGCTAGGCTCATGCTTTTCTTCTTCCACTTGTTCAACAAATGGTGTTTTCCCTAATCTAAGGGATGCCATCTGGGATAAATCTGGTTGTGGCAATTGTCTGCAAATATGAACAACCAAATCACTACAAGTTTTAAGGACAAACAAGTTACAGACAAAAATAACTTATTTCAATTATTTTATTAATTTAAAAAAATATTGCAAATTATATAATTTTTAAAAAAATAATAGTTTTTATATTAGTTGATTCCATCTTCAAGTGAGCTACTAGCTTTTTACTAAAAAAACTTGTATATAAGTTACACTTGCCTTTCACTTAAACAGTATAACTCACATACACTTTTTGACATTATAACCCCCAATACTCTCCAAAATACAACCACATCACTACCCTAATATCCAACCCACCCTAACCTATAATAATCATAAGGTCAGTTACGGTCTGAGTTGACAATGGGATACATCTCGCGAAACAGCAGTTGTCAACAATAAGAAAAAGAAGTGCTACTATAGGCAAGTGTAACATTTCTACAAATGTTTTTATGTTAATAATTTAAGAATATTATAAAGATGAAAATCCCTTAAACTTTACTTATTGTTTAAACAAAATGATATTCTGATACACAAAAGTTGAAACATCAAAAGTATAAGTTATAGTGTTGGAAATGTTAGTCATTTTGAAAATGGATGCTAAAGTAAGTCTGTTGATTGGGACTGTCAAAGAATATGCATCCGTAGAAATCCTTTTAATATTAATTTTGTCTTAAATCATACCATAAAAGAAAAGGCAGAAATTTTTTCATCCTTTAGGCTTGTAGCACACTGGATCCGTTCAGTTCAATTCGCTCAGCTCAGCTCCGTTCCAACAGTTTTCCCACACACTACGTCCGTTCGGTCTGCTACCTCAATTGGACGATAGAAACTGTCATTGTTCGCATGTTAATGCTTTGTGTCGGCTTTTTAGTTGTGCGATTATGAGTTTCAGCAGTAGTGACGAAGAAACTGCTGTAATAGCATTGACACTAGCTGCAGAAGAGGATGATCAAGTATCAAGGAAAAAAAAAGCATTTGTGTGCACAGTATTTGGATGCCGCACAGGGTAGAGAGGGAGAGTATTATATGCTTTTTCCAAGACTGAAAAATGACAATCTAAGATTTTTTCGATAGTTTTGTATGAGTAACGAAAAGTTTATGGAGCTGTTATACCTGCAATTAAAAAACGTGATACAAACTTTAGAAGAAGCATATCACCAGAGGCGGTTGGTGGTGACCTTAAGGTGAGATTAGTAATAAACACCCACATCATAGAGTAATAACTTTATGTCATAACAACATTAAAAATTCTGATTATAGTTCAGTGCAATCATTGTTTGGAGAAAAGTCAGTGTTATTGAAGTTCTCTGAAGGTTGAAATTCTTCGGAGGTCTGCTTATCTCCATAATGTGTTGTTAAGGGGCTTGTGGCTAAGGACGAGCAGGTTGATTGTGGGGTACACCATGCACTTATATTTCTAGCCTGAGCTGCAATAAAAATTTTTATTACTTACCAGTTTCGTTAAGATTTTCAGATATTTTCTCCCTCATGACCTCCTTCATTGTAATATTATATTAATCCTTGTGTGACAGGTTGTACAACATTGGATATGCCTGTACTGCTGAAATAAGTCATTCATCAAAACTCTTCTTAAAAATAAATCAATCAACAATCCAATAATCACAGCACAGCGTACATATGTTAGACCGCCCGAGTTTAGTTGCACAACACTACTGACTATCTGCACTCTGCACATGCGCGGCAGCAAAAATCGCTTGCTGACCGAAAAGTGGCTAAGACGGACGGAGCGGTCTGAACTGAACTGACAGAAAGGATGCTGTGTGCTGCTTTAAATTTCATTACATTGTTTTCGAATTTTAGCGGAAACGACTGAGCTAAGTGGACTGAACTGAACGGATCCAGTGTGAGACAAGCCTTATTATTGGATTTAAAAACGATCATGACACATATACTGAGTACATGTTCATGTGACTATAGGTACTCTCTAATGGATCACACGGACACCTCTACGTACAATAAGGACTGATGAAATAGGCAGGATTAAGCTAAGGATAGTCACCAAGTAATGAAATGTGAGAAAACATGTTTCATGTGAGCTTTTTAATTACTATGAAAAAATTTTATTGGGAAAATCTATTATTTAAATCTTATCAATAAACATATAAGAACAAAAAAACTGCTTTCTGAATCAAGTTACCACTACAAAATGCAATGATTATTATTTAGCTGTATCACAAGAAATTGTAATCTAAAATATAATATAAGTTTTAAAGTACCTTTCTGAACTAGGGTCATCCTGTTCGTCTTTTACTTCTTCAACAAATGGTGTTGTCTCAACTTCAAATTCCTGGAGTACCATCTGGGATAAATCTGTGACTGGGATTTGTCTGCAAATACGAACAACCTAAATGTCACTATAATGTTTTAACAGCAAACAAATTACAAACAAAAATAACTTATTTTAATTATGTTATTAATTTTAAAAAATAAATCACAAATTATGTAATTTAAAAAAATAATAGTTTTTATATTAGTTGATTTAGTAGATAGTTGATTTCATCTTCAAGTGAGCTGCTAGTTTTTAACTAAAAACATTTGTACATAAGTTACATTTGCCTATCACTTAAACAGTATAACTCACATACACTTTTTGACATTATAACCCCCAATACTCTCCAAAATACAACCACATCACTACCCTAATATCCCAACCCACCCTAACCTATAATAATCATGAGGTCAGTTACAGTCTGAGTTGACACTGGGACACATTTCCCAAAACGGTTAAAATAAAAAAAATAAGTGCTACTATAGGCAAGTGTAACATATGCACAAATGTTTTTAGTTAATAGTTTTTATGTTGATAATTTAAGAATATTATAAAGATGAAAATCCCTTAAACTTTACTTATTGTTTAAACAAAATGATATTCTGATACACAAAAGTTGAAACATCAAAAGTGAAAGTTAAGTGTTGGAAATGTTAGTCATTTTGAAAATGGATGCTAAAGTAAGTCTGTTGATTGGGGCGGTCAACACATTTGTGTCCACGTTAGCAACTATACCTCCCAAAACTATATAAAAATAAATAAATAATATTAACAATGTAATTTCTTTGCCCTTGATAATTGGTTAAATGTTTTCTTTGTTGATAAATTATTGGTTGTCTGAACTTATAGTTACATGAATTTATGGAAAATTGTCTGAGACACAACATTTTCAATCACTTTTAGCAATATTCATAAGTTAGCAATGGGAAGGTTATTGATCTATAATGTTGTTTAAAACGTTTGGGGTTTGTATTGAGTTTTGTACTATCCCTTTCCATTTGTATACCAAACTCAGGTCAACAACTGCCATTTTGCATGAACACTAATCTCCCAACATCCATTTTAATCGTCTACAGCGCACATGTCACATCACTTGAAAAATATTTGTACATATTAAGCTACTATGTTCTGTTGCTATTTTCTGGCTATAAAACATACCACCTGAAACTTGTTTCAACCAAGTAAAACGATGAAAATCTTAATTTCTGTGACAGCTGTTCTAGTGAAAATGACAAATCAAAGCATAAAGACTGATGAAGAGATCGGTGATTGTTTAAACTGCGATTTAACACCTATACCGAAACACCGGCCTCACAGGCACTAAAGGAAATTTATTTATATAATTGTGGCTACCCTGGGTGTGTGGCTGTGCTGACCTTTACAATAGCTCACTCCCTCCCCCTCCCCTATCACATGGTCAAAGGTCGTTTAATTTGGTTTAAGCATCTGACCTTGACGGGTCGTCTGTCAAAATCCTACTGGTCTGTGTTTCTGTTAATGTATTTCGCGTAGTGGTCTGAGGTACCAGGTGTTTCGGTTACTACATATAGGGGTATATTAGACCGGTGTTTCGGCTCATGTATTCTTTAGTATATTTCTTTTTACTATTTAATGTTGCTAGTTCAAGTGGTAAAATGGCTCGCCAGAATGATTGCGCAAAGGATCCCGACTTTAGCGACACAATTCGTGGACTGTTAAACGAAGACAAAAGACTGTTGACGATCCAAATAGTAGTGAAGTAGACGACTCGGACGCTGATTCCGATTATGTGTTGTCTGGATAGGAATATAGTAATAGTGATCCGGGTAACTTGGATGATGATGAAGGACCTTTTTTTTACGGGAAGTCCATGAAAATGTTTTACTACATACTAGACGTTACGACTTGCCTGAGTATTTTATAGAAAGAAGGAAAAAACTTGAGAAAGCAAGCCCACTACAAATTTAGTCAGAATCCAAAATGCAATATTATTCGTAGTGGCATATCAGGAATAAGAGGCCGTGCAAGACGATTAGGTGACAACCCTTAAAAAACAGATGTATGGAACCTTTTGTTTGAAGATGAAATTATGTCGATAATAGTAGAGAATACTGATGTAAAGCTCCAAAAAGTACGGTCACAACTCAGTGGTAAATCAAACAAAAGTAATTAGAGGGATGATTACATTGAAACAGTAAAAGGTCTTATAGGTCTGTTTGTTTCATCATCGGTGTTACGATCTAATGATGAAAAGATTCAGTCACTCTTTACTAAAGACTCTTGCAGTCGCCTAATATTTCCTGCTGCAATGTCTGAAAAGATGTTATGAAATCCTCACGTCTTACCTCAGATTTGATGATTGCAACACAAAGGAGGGAAGAAGAAAAGATGTTAAGGCTGCACCAATTTCAAAACTGTAAAGATGTCTACTGTGTTTGTAAACCTATGGAGGGTTCAAATCGAAACATTACCGCAAATAACTGGTTCAGTTCTCTAGAGGTTTGTGATGGATTTTTGAAACGTAAACTTGCCTATTTTGGAATGGTAAGAAAGGACAAGAAGTTTATTCCGGAAAAACTCTTAGCAAGGCCAGTTTCAACCCAGCCAGTTTTTCAAGGCTGTATGGATTTAGAGGTTAAACTACAATTCTCAGCTATGTAGTAAGATAAAAAAATCCATTTTTATATTTTAAAGAGCATACTTGCGATTTTTATTATTCAAGATTTTTTTTATTTCGTCATTGTATAAGTTTATATTAGTTATACATATATTTTATTTTGTGAAAAGTCAATGCCATTTGCATAATAAACCGTTTCTAGAAATATCTTTCTGTTATTGCACCTTAAATTCTCAATGTAAACGCACAGGTTAAAATAACGGTCTCTGAGAGCTGGTGTTTCCGTTAGTGTTATAAAAATGATGTTTCGGTATAAACGTTAAGTAGTGATTCTGAAAAGTATTTTAGATCGGAAAAGTGCATGAAGGGAGAAGAGAGACTGTCCACTTATAAAATCTGCAAGAAAGAACCAGGGCTTCCCTCAGGATTATCTTTTAAAAAATATCACACCCCAAAAATGTAGATAAAAACAAATTAAATTCATATTTTTAATGTATTTTTTAAAGTACTATTAGATATTTTAAAAGTATTTTGAGTAAGATATAATTAATATTTCCAATTAAAATGGGCTGAATTAAATACTAGTTGAGTGTATAAAAATTGTTTTAAGAGGGGAAAGGGTTAATATGTTTCAATTTTGTTTATTTTGGTATGTTTGTAAATTTCATATTGGGTGTTGTGGTATAGTCATTCTTATTCTTGTGGAAAGGGAAAAATTATCAATCACAGTACAACCTCAACTTGTGCATCTAAATAAGGCAGCTTTTTTTAATACTATAATAATAAAACTCATTATTATCAATAATAATTACAACAATAATAATAGCATCTGAATTCTCAGTAACATCTTGAAAGTAACAAAACATATAGCCTTGTCTGTACTGACAACGGTGAATTGACATAGAGATTTGTAACGAAGGGTTCAAGTTAATTTTGAATTTCAAACTAAAGGGCTTATTTTACCATCATTACATTACATAATGCCATAATATTTAACTGGCAATAACAAATTAGGATAACAATATAGAATATATTAGAAGGTTTGCAATTCAAACGAAAAGGCTTAAATTACTTTTACTATATTACAAGGGTAATTCATAAAATAAGGTTCCCATGAGTTTTAAAAATAGACAGCTTTATTTTTTTTATTAATGTAACACACCATTTTAAAGCCTAAAATTTAAGCTATTTTTCCACATAATCACCGTTATCTGTCCAAACACTATTGAAAACGATGCTCCAACTTTTCTATCCCCATGTTATAGATTTCTGCCACCAAACCTGTGAGGAATCGAGTAACCTCTTCCTTGACTTCATCCTCGGTACTGAAACGTAAACCGCCCAAGTGTTCCTTTAATTTTGGGGATGAATGATAATCACTTGGGCTAGGTCCGAACTGTAGGGGAGGGGGTGCATAACAGTCCAGTCAAAATCGGGCAGCAGTTCTTGAGTTTGATATAAGACATGAGGTTGAGCGTTGTCATGGATTGACCTCACACCACTGGACAATATTCCTCTCTGGCAGTTCTGGATCGCACGTTTCAGTTTTCTCAATATGTTGCAATATCTGTCAAAGTTAACTGTGGTTCCATAAGGAAAAAGTCGATTAAAAGCAGGCCTTTCCTGACCCAAAAGACGGTTGCCATGACTTTCCCAGCAGACTGCATTTGTTTAAACTTGTTTGGCAACGGCGAAGTTGAGTGACACTATACACGTGCTGCTTGGTTTTGGGGGTTAAGTGAAACGCCAATGTTTCATCACCTGTAACAATGGAATCCAAGAATTCTTTTTTGTTGTCTTCACATTGTTCTAAAAACTGATGGGCACACTAAATACGTTGCTGTTTGTGGTTTTTCTGTAAGCATTCGTGGTACCCACCGTGCACAAATTTTGTGATAGCCTAATTTTTTTGTTAAAATGTTATGAATTGTGGTGTTGGAAGTCTCAGGAATTTGCAAAGCAAAATTGTTAATGGTGCTCCTCTGATCTTCAAGCAATATTCTTTCAACTTTATCAACAATTCCGTCTGAAACTGAAGGCCTTCCACTCCGGTCTTCATCATAAAATTTCGTGCGGCTAGTGAATTCTCTACACTATTTGCATACATGTTGACAGATATACACTTTTCCCCATAAACTTCGATTAACTGACAATAAATATCAATAGGTAAAATCAGTTTTACATTTCAAAATGTATCACAGCACGAATTTCGAAAGTTGCTAGCCTGAAACTGAGCAATGTAGCGAGGCGGGAGTGGTAAAGACAGAGATAGGAGGAGTTGATAAGTAAGACAGTGTTACCAGATTTCTCTAGCAAGTCGCATTCTTTCTTAGCGCAGCATAGGCAACCTTATTTTATGAATTACGCTAATATATATATATATATATATATATATATATATATATATATATATATATATATATATATATATATATATATATATATATATATATATATATATATATATATATATATTTATATATATATATTTATATATATATATATATATATATATATATATATATATATATTTATATATATATATATATATATATATAAATATATATATATATATATATATATATATATATATATATATATATATATACATATACGATGTCTCTGAGAATGATTGATTTGCAATATATTTATTAGCACTCTTACTGTGTTCAAATCTCTGTGATTTAAAAATTAAAAAACTTTTTGTAATGTGGGGCATATTAAAGTAGTAACTTTATGGTTAGGAAGAATAAATACTTACGATTCTTTTATTGGGTTAATAGGATGTGCCACTTGTTCCCATTTTTTAAAAACACTACGAACAATATTTTCAGCTACACCAGGAGGAAAACCTAGATTTCCTTTTGGATTTTCTTGAATACAATAAAAGTCAGTCCTACAACAAATTTGAACATTTATTTAAAAGGATAGTTGTATTAACATGTAACATATATTTTATAGTAAGCAGCTATTTTATTTTACTGTTACTTTAATACATCGCATTTACATAGAAAAAATTCTTCAAGGGTAAAACTTACAGAATGACTCAAATTGGAAAATCATATTTCTGTTATACTAACCAAAGTTGCCTGCTTAGCAACACTTATTTTTGGGGTTGATTTGGTGTTGCCTACTAATTCCAAAATTATTTTGAAAATAATTTATTGAAATGAAAATTTTTCAATATAACACAAAATAGAGATCAACATGATTTTTTTCTCATTTTTACAAATGTTTTTAACAAATCCTGCTTAAAAATTGGATATTGTGAAACAAAACTTCAATATAAGAACACAGTAGTTATAAATATACACAGAAAAAAATTTAAAAAGCTAAATTATCTTATGTGTTACTATATTAACATTCTTATAATTTTGTTCTAAAAAGTAACAGTCAAATTAAGTTGTGGTGTGCAGCCCTTAACTTTAAAGCAAAGACAAAAAATAATAAACAAAAATAATAAAACCGAAGGACCGTACTATAACATAAAGTACGAGGCTTTAGATTAAATTAAGTTAGTTGCTAAAATAAATCATCTGTAGGATTTAGCAAAGAAAGACACAATTAGTTTTCTAGGCGGACAAAGCAGGTACCATGTCATTATCCTTTCCAGGAAAGCTATAAGTTGAGTCCGGCAAATAGACAATAGAGAAGGGTCCATAGTGGTTAAGACGGGAAATCCAGCGGCCGATATAGCCTGGGGAATTAACCGTGTACCATTAGGTTTAGCTAATTGTAGAACTGTGGGAAACTTACAAAGAATGTATTGGTGGTAATGGGAGAGATTAGGGATTTCATAAAAACTAAATGATCGGGAGTTTAGAGGAAGTTTTGAGGAGAGTCTCAGAGGAGGAAGACGGATTGGTGGGGACCAAGATGGAAGTGTTGTAAAGGGAGAAATTGATTAAATTAAGTAAAGAGTTTTTTTATAAGTAAATTTTTAAAAAGCGCGACATAAAAGTTTTTTTTAGAAATATAAAGTAAGTTTTTTTGTGTGTCAAGTGTAAGCGCGGAAGTGAACAAAGCCAGGATTCCAGGGACTTTTCAGAACAATAAGTATATTTGAATATAAGTGTAGCCAACAGACATCTATCTTTTAGTTTAAAACAAATTTTAAGTTCATCAAAATTTATAAAAATTATTCTAGTCCTCATTTCTAATTTAAAAGCAAAGTTCCCGTAATAGCGACCCCGAGAGCAAGAATAAAAATTTAATACTGTTTTTTATGTTATTCTATTAGAAATCTAAAGCCTCAGAAGTCCACCTTTTATCATTGTAATATTAGTTAAGATATCAATCCTGTCACTGCAAAATATTAATATAAATTTGAATAATGTGTAGAGTTAATTGAAGAAAATAAATGCAAGTGATGTTTAAAAATTGATAAGATTGTTAATTCTTTTATAAACCTGAAGGTGTGACATTAATTGGTAAGGTAAATAAATAACATTTAAAACTAAATTTAATTATAACAAAAGTTAAGTTATAATTTGACGCCCAACTAGTTGGCAAAGTTAAATAGAAATGGTGAATATAAATAAATAAAGTAAATCATAAATTAATAAACAAGTTTATTAATCTGTTGACTTAAAAAAAGTGTTAATTAAGGAAAATTAATAAAAACTGTGAACATTATTAAGACTATAGAACATTATTAGGGAAGATACTTTAAATCATGAATAAAGTAGATGAAAAAAATTTGGGTGTGGGGACAGAGACCAATGTAGGGACTAGTGTAAACACCGGAATAGATATGGTACAGCTGATGCAATTCTTAAGTACAAAGTTCGAAGAGCAGAATAATAAAATAGACAAATTTTCACAAGATTTAAATAATAAATTAGACAAATTTTCACAAGGTTTAATAAATAAATTAGACAAAACTTCACAAGATTTAAATAGTAAATTAAATCAAAGTAATGACAAAATAGATAAAATTAAAAATACGGGTAACGAAATTAAAGAAGAAGTTGAGAAAATTAATGATGAATTAGTTAAGAATAATGAAGACTTTAAAGAAGAAATTAGTGATGTATTAGTTAAGGATAAGGAACAATTGGAGGATGAAAGCTTAGAATTAAACAATAAAATAGAACAAAATTTAAATGAGCCGATTGAAAAAAGGATCACAGAATCGGAACAAACAACACAAACTAAATTAGCGGACGTAGAAATAATATGTGAAGATCAACAACAAAAATAAGCGGAAGATTTAAACATATTTAAAATTAACACGGGACAATGTATTACTGACAATCTTAAGTTAAAACAGTTAGACGACCACCTTAAGCAAAACCAAAATCAATTAACGTCAGTAGAAATTCGAAGGGGACATGTCAACATGTTAGATTACGTAGAACAAAATTTATTGTATTTCCAAGATATATCACCAAAGATACCAGAGGGATTGATAATTGAAAAATTGGCACAACTTTGTGACCTAAATGTATAACAAAAGTTAAGTTATAATACAGATAAATTTAACCATCGAGAGGGTGCATAGAGTTTAAACGGGAAAGGGCGCTGCGGAGGTTTAATCCGTACAAATACCCTTTAACATTTGAACGGTTTACTATTTTATATTTGGGTTAACTTTACAATTAAATGCTATATAAATGCATTATAAATAATTTTGGATATCGTTATTGCACAATTTTAACTTTCTAAACGTCATATTTCTGAAACTATTTAGAATTGTTAAAACTTATAAGCAATGTATACTAGACCACTGTTTTTATTACGGGAGAGGTGTTTGCAGGTTATTTTTCGGTAATAAAGTAATTCAACGTCTAAACATAAAAAAGAAATTTATCGTCATGGTAGGCCCTACATATAAGAATATGAAATTAATTATAATTAGTGAAAATAGAAATATTTTTATCCAAATATATAACCCTAAAAATTAGTGGATGAAAAAAAAAATATTAGCTTTACAACACAACAGGTTCTAGCAGAATCTTACAATCTTTGTTGAAAAAACAATTCATAATTGTTCATTTCTAAGCTTACTAGTCACCACTAGTGTAGCATGAACATGACCTACTCTCATAAGAATTATGTTTCTTTTTGCTGTTTTCCCTTGTCTTTCTGATTCAGTATACCACAGCATTTCTTGTTTCTTACTAAACAAGGTTCTATTATATTGTAAAACTGCACTGTAACATAACAGCTTCCTGGCTGATTTTTAGAAGTATTTTCTCTATAATGTCAAAATCTGACAACATTTCAACAAATTGGTCATTCTTGAATTTTGTAGTCCATTACGTTCGGTGCATCTTGTGTGAATCTGGGTGAACCTTACGTTCTGAAAATTGGTCATATTCGTCATTTTCAGATTTATCTATTATGTTTTCATTTGTTTTATTGACAATTTCATTAACTTCTTCATCATCTGACAAAGAGACGTTTTCTTCAGAATTATCAAAGAGCTGTCTAACAAAATTTCTGATAGAAAGTATTTATTGATTTTCTTCTTTTTTGACACCACATAGCATTTTACGAATTCTCTCCTCTTCAAATGGAACAACAGTAAAATGTGAAACTTAGATACTAAAAAGACATACAACACTAAAATAATAATAACAACAACAAAAACAGTAATAATTTAACTCCACAGTCTTTTGTAATGTAAATAACTCCACGAGGAACTCCGCACAAATGAAAGGGCACTTACAGACGAAACCTCTGTAATCTGACAGCGCTTGACAAAGATTAAATCCAAACTAAAGCTATGAGGAAAAAATGAGTAAAAATAAAAAGTTGAGCCGTTTCCTAGAATGCAGGTTGTAACAACCCAGAAAAACTTCTGACAATTAGAAAGACATTTTGGTTATCAACAGTAGATCTATATTGAAGTTTATGTCTCAATAGCATCTTTGTTTACAGTAAAAAACTCAGTGAAAATTCTGTTTACAAACACTGCAGTTTACAAGCAGTGTTTAAGCTTTACTTTATTTCTAACCAAATCTGTCCTAACTAAATTCTTTGTATGTATATTTTATTGCAGGTATACATAATATTGTATAACAGATTGTGGTTACATATAGGCCTACAGAATTATGAATGTAGGCCTGTGAATGTGAGGTTATGTTTAATGTTTACATAGTTATATGTAGCTTATATGTTTATCCTCAACAAAAACTAGACGATTTCTTGTTTAGAACATATACTTCAGTAAGATTTGGACAAATTTAAAAAATCATTTAGGATTTTGTCTAGTATACCCAAAACACACATAATATGTGATGAGTAGTGTAAAAACATCATAAGGTAAAACCCCTCATACAACTAATAGCCAACATTAGGAAACTATTAATTTCTTTTATAATCAAATCTATCTTGAATGAATTCTTGAACCTTTATTGTTTTATAGTTATATTTTAATGTGGTACATCATAGTGCTTAATTTTATAAAAAAAACCTTGCATATAAAAAGTTTTCAAAATAGGTAAATATTACAAAAGTGCATTTAAATCTCTGTAGCCATTAGTTTAATAATCGAGACTAGTTCTGGCAACAATGTCACCTTCATTGGTTACACCACAGTAGTGTAAGCAAACCACTAAACTAGTGTTTAGTGAGATCTGAGTGCATTCTTTCAATATCAACCGTTTATTAACTGTTCCTACTAGTAAAACTCTAATTAGGGTAATTGTTTACTCTACACACATAAGCGATTTAAGCCAAAAAAATGTTACCAACTGAAACAGAAACTCATAATGAATACCAAAATAAATAAAAACACATTCGCTAACATTTCAAATCTTCACAATTTTGGAAAAAATTATTCCACCTCTACCCCGTCATATTAAACCTTACAATATCAATATTTTGCCTTCACATTTTTACCTTGTAACTTGCAAAATACAGCGAAAAGTATTTATGTTATTATTTACATTTTTTTATTACCACTCAAGGATAATTTTTCATCATATTTTAGTTCGGACTACGTTTTTAAGCACGCAGTATCAACAGTGCACTGTCCTACTTCTAGAAATTCCCTAAGAAGTATCCAGTCAGGATAGATTTAGTTGTAATTTTATACAACATTACTAAATACCTATATTAAAATATACAAAACAAATTTACACATGTAAGGTATGAGATAGGCCGATGCAGAAACGCATAACAAATATCTTAATATAAGAACATAGTAACTTTGTATAAAATTACAACCAAATCCATCCCTTACTGGATACTTTATAGGTCTATTCATGTCTAGACACAGTACGTTGCGCTGTTGCTACTGTGCACAAAAATGTAGTCTCAACTAAAACGTGATGAAAAATTACCTTTCCATGAAAATTTATAAAATATAAATACTTTTCTAGGAATTATGCTAGTTTCAATCTAAAATTATGGTAAAACATTGATTTTGTACGGTTTTAGGTGACTGTAGAGAGGTAGGGAGTGAAATAATTTTTTTCCTAAATTATAATTATTTGGGATATCACCCAAAGTGATTTGACTTTTTTTGGTATTCGTTATAAGTTTCTGCTTCAGCTGGTAAATATTACCGGCTGAAATTACTTACGTGGCCAAAGTAAACAATTACCAAAATTTCAACGTTTTAGCTTTATTATTTTAATGTAGTTAACTCTCAAAATACCTCGAAATCGAATTAAACTTGTTGATGACTCCAAAAAAATTACAAATCTTGAAAAAATCAACTTTAACACATCAATTCAACATGCTTTGTACAGTGTAAGTTCTATCATTTTTTGGTGATAGAAATGGAAAGGTGTGTAAATGTTCAATGAAATATTTTCTGTTTTGTCTGTGGAATAGGGTCTGTAAGTGTTTGTTTAGTCCATTGAGTAATGTTGCGACCTATACTCGTTTTTGTGACAGGTGAAACATGGTGCTAATAGTGCTATGTTAAAGTTCATTTTTATTTTTTTATTATTTTTTTTTTTAATTTGTAATTTTTAAGAGTCAACAGTAAATTTAATTACATTACGAGGCAATTTAGGAGTTCTTACGTCAAAAAAATAAAGCCAAAACGTTAAATTAGTAACGTGTGCTGGGGAGGGGGAAATTTCTGTTTTCCCAAATATTTTAGTTTTAGGGCAAATTCCTGATGACTTTCTGCGTTGCTCAGTACACTTTCTGCGTTGCTAAAATCGAACACTTAGGAACAGGAAATAAATACCAAAATGTCTATTAAACTGAGTGAATGTCTCATCCAAAACATTCTTAACCAATTCTGAGAGATTTTTTCTATACTCTTTGCACATCTTTCACTTCAGGGAAAATTGTCTTGATAAATCTTCAGCCAGTAGAGTTATTTGTTTGGTATTTATTTCCCGTGCTAACGTGTACGATTTTAGCAAAAAAATTATACTGGCCGACGCAGAGTAATCAGACATTAGAACAAAAAAATTATTACAACTCTCGCTCACGCCCCAAGAGTTAACAATTTTGAAAATTTGTAATTCCCCCCATTCATGGTGCTAGTAGTGCTGGTAAAAATGCAAATTGCCCACCACCAATACAATGCATATAAAAATGAATGAAAAACATATCCTGAAGTTACATTGATAATTCCTGGCTAGCTGACCTGAGCAGCCGGGCGGGTCCACAGGTGGCGGATAGTAGGACGGCCTACAGAAATGTAGGTTACCTGTGAATAAGGATTCCGGAAGGTTTCTGAATATGCAGGCCTGGACCAAGGCAATGGTTCAAAGGTGAGGAATTATCCCTCCTCGTCAGTCAACCGGTTGGGTGTGGTAGAAATAACTGCTCTGACTGGGGAGACTGGGGTAGTTGGGAATTAAGTCCTCACAATGCTACTCACCTCCCGGGTGAACCAAGGGCAATGCAACAGTGAAATATGGATGGGAAACTACCCTAACGACACAGTTGTAAAAAAGAGAGTAAAGCAGGCTGTTCGCTCCATGAGCAACAGTTAATAATGTCCTGAACTTGGGGTGTGCTTCAAGGTCAGTGACTGAATACCCAATCCAAGGTGGAAGGCATCGTGCCGAAGGATGAATGGCTGCAGGGTATAAAATGCAGTCGCACACGATTCCCTTGAGGAACCAGACAAAACCTCATTGTATGTTGTCTTGCCAGGGCAGTGGGGGCTCTGCTCTGGTCGACCGTTATTTCCCCCATACTCGTGGGACGTTAATGAACGAAGTAAGTAAAAGAATTGATTTCGAGACTGCACAGACAGCGGGAGTTAATGAGACGGCAAACCGTGAGTCTGTAGCAGATGTGTCAACGGCAACCATCATTGGGGGTGCGGGGGCGGCTGTCAAGCTGCCGACTGCAGAAACCAGTGAAGTGGCTGTAGAGTTGAGCATGATGTCTAGTCCTGGGGCTGCTCTGCGGACCCAGGCAACTGCGAAGTAAGCAGAACAATGATCAAGATCCTCCAAGTGAACCTACAGCATAGCAGGGCGGCTAGTGCTGTCGTGTGTAGGATGCTGGACAGGGGAGAGGTGGACTTAGTTCTCATCCAGGAGCCATGGATTTCTGGAGGACGAATATGCGGGCTGGCGACATCTGGAGGTAAGTTGTTGTACGATAAGGACTCCGGTGTTCCCAGGACGTGTATCCTGGTTAGGAGGGGGTTGAGTGCTTTTGTACTAACCAACTTCTGCTGCAGGGACTTGAAAGCAGTGAAGGTGGAGCTGCGGGCGGAGGTAGGATGAAGAGGCTGAACCTGGCCACTGCATATCTCCCCTTTGACTACGCGGGGGCTCTACCAATACAAGAGCTGAGGAGGCTGGTCGAGCACTGCGGGGCTGTGGATGAGGAGCTGCTGGTGGGGATGGATGCTAACTCCCATCACACTTCGTGGGGAAGTACAGGTACCAACACTAGAGGTGAGGAACTTTTAGCTTATCTTAGCTCTAAGAATTTACTAGTTTTAAATCAGGGGGAAGAGCCGACGTTTGTCACTAGGGCCAGACAGGAGGTCCTGGACATTACGGTGGCATCGAACCAGATGGCTAGGTATGTACTAAACTGGCATGTGTCGGATGAACCATCTTCTTCTGACCACAGACATATTAGGTATGATATCTCCCTAAATCCAGCCATGCTTCGGCCAACCAGGGATCCAAGAAGAACAGACTAGGACTCCTACAGGAGGGACCTGGGTGTTCGGATTGAGGAGGATGGATTGGAGTATGGTGGGAGGAGAGAGCTAGAAGACTCTGCCACATTGGTTGGCGAGGTTATAGTAGAATCCTTTACTGATAACTGCCCTCTCAGTGAGGGGAGAAAAGTTGGGGATCCGTCATGGTGGAACAAGAAGCTAGCCAAACTTCGGAAGACCACCAGGAGACTCTTTAATAGAGCAAAAAAGAACAGGGAGTGGGACCAGTATAGGAAAACACTAACCGAATACAACAGGGCAATTAGAGAAGCACGCAGAAAGTCCTGGAAGGAGTTTTGTCAAGAGATTGACAAAATTCGGGAAGGGGCACGGCTGCATAAAGTGCTCTCTAAGGACCCAGTTAACCCGGTGGGGATGCTAAGAACCCCACTGGGAAATATAACAAAAACTGCAGGGGAAACTGTGGAAGAATTAATCAGAACACATTTCCCTTCCAGTACTCTGAGGAAACTTGGAGGAGCAGACACTGAACCAGTTGCCAAACTCTCCACAAGACGTGGTAAGAGGGAGGACTGGGAAGTGGCAAGGAGGATTGTAACTCCACAAAGGGTAAGATGGGCTATTGGCACATTTAAACCCTACAAATCTCCAGGTCCAGATGGGATCTATCCTGTGCTGCTGCAGCAGGGAATGGATATGCTGGTGATGGTACTTACTAAATTATACAGGCTAAGCATTGCTCTAGGGCATGTGCCGGCAGCCTGGAAATCTAGTAAGGTGGTCTTTGTACCTAAGCCCACCGGTAACCAATCGGAAGGGAAAGGATACAGACCTATTACACTCATGTCCTTTGTTCTTAAGGGACTTGAAAAACTGGTTGATAGGCATATTAGGGGGAGTGCTTTGGCCATAAAACCACTGCATTGGAACCAGTATGCTTATCAACCGGGGAAATCCTGCGAGGGAGCTCTCCATCAAGTGGTTGGTAGGATTGAGCATATGATCGCTAAGAAAGGTTGTGCCATAGGTGCCTTCCTCGACATTGAAGGGGCTTTCAATAACCCCTCAGTGGAGACGATGGTAAGTGGTGCAAGACGTCATGGAGTGGATGCGACCACTTGTGGTTGGATAAGTTCCATGTTAACAAACAGAAGCATTTCTGTGGAGGTGGCAGGGGAGGTCAGAAGGGCGGAGACAAGTCTGGGCTGTTCACAGGGAGGGGGGGTTTTCTCTCCTCTGTTGTGGTGCCTAGTGGTTGACAACCTTATTCAACTCCTGAATGAACAGGGGTACTTCTGCCTGGGATATGGGGACGACATAGTTGTTCTGATCCTGGGCAGATTCCCTGATACAGTCCTTGAGGTAATCAGAAATCCTCTACGACTGATTGAAGAGTGGTGTAATAAGGAGAACCTTAGGGTAAATCCGAAAAAGACTGCTCTTATTAACTTCACCAGACGGCGAAAAGATCTGACGACCAGGATGCCTCGCTTGTTTGGTGAATACCTTGAGTTTGTGGGGGAGGTGAAGTACCTGGGAGTTACTCTGGACAGGAAACTCACCTGGAACCCACATCTTGAGAGGACAGTTAACAGGGCCAAAAGGGCACTGATGACAGTGAGAAGAATGGTGGGTAAGAAATGGGGACTGAAGCCATCAATAATGCACTGGATGTATCTGAGGGTGATAAGACCTATGATTACCTATGGTGCTCTGGTGTGGTGGACAAAGGCCAACCAGGCACAGGCAAGAGCTCAACTGAGCTCTATCCAGAGATTGGCTTGTCTGTGCACACTGGGAGCGATGTCAACTACACCTGGTGCAGCAATGGAAGTAATGCTTAACCTCCCCCCCCTTGAGCTTGTCCTTAGGGGAGAGGCGAGGCTGGCGGCATGGAGATTGCGCAACTCGAACAACTGGGCTAACCTCCCAGATGTTTCGGGACATATGAGTATCGAGTGCGTGGTCAAAGAACCCGTCTTGGAAATGGGCAGCGACCACATTACTCGAACGTTTGCACCTGACCAGGCCCACCATACTATGATGGAATGGTCAGGGACATTAACATCGGAAGCTCAGATCTGGTACACAGATGGCTCCAAGATGGACTTCGGCACTGGAGCGGGGGTGTATTGTAAAAACCCAAGGGTAAAACTAGTTCTTTCCTTGGGGAGGCATACCTCTGTCTTTCAGGCCGAAATATATGCTATAAATGCCTGTCTGGGAGAGATAGCGAGAAGAGGAACACACAGGACCCAGATTGCTATTTTCTCCGACAGTCAGGCAGGAATTAAGGCACTAAACAGACATGTGGTCACCTCGGCCATAGTCAGGGAGTGCCTAAATAACCTACAAGCCCTGGCAAGGCACAATCAAATCAAGATAGGTTGGGTGCCAGGGCATAGGGGAATACTTGGAAATGAAGCCGCAGATGCGCTGGCCAGAGAGGGGTCTTCGACTCCCATGATTGGACCGGAGCCTGCGGTAGGTATTTCCAAATCCATGGTCAAGATGGCAGTGCGAAGGTGGATGGCTGAAAGACACTGTAAGCACTGGATCAGGGCTGAAGGGATGAGACACAGTAAGCTAACCCGTAGGAAACCTTCCTTGGGGCTGCAGAAGAGTCTCATCTATCTGTCTAGGCAGGAACTGAGGATAGCCACAGGTCTACTCACGGGACACGGTGGACTAAGGAAACATCTGCATAATATGGGTATCTACAAAGATGAACCAGTGTGCAGATTATGCGGGCAAGAACTGGAGACCGCCACACACATCATTTATAGATGTGAAGCACTTGCCGAGAGGCGCTTCAACCTCTTTGGAGATAGCACAGCTCTGGAAGAGGATGCTGAAGGTAAAACACTAGTCAGAAAACTCCTAAACCTGGTAAGAGGGAAGGGGCTATTTGACTAGATCAGGGAGGTAAGTACAATATACCTTAAGGTAGCAGTGCTTTGGGCAGTTTTAAACCCACTCCCAAGTCAAGGGGGAAAAAAACATTGATAATTATTGTTGTTATTGCCATGGAAAGTTAATTTTATATACCTATGTAGTACCCATTTGGTTGTAATTTTATACGTTTAACCAAATTTTACATGTAAGGCTAGAATAGAGATCACATGACATCACCTGGCAAAAAGTGGACGTCAGGTGATACTCTGTGGAAGTAGACGTCTAGTTAGATAATGTTGTATAAAATTACAACAAAATCTATCGTGACTGGACACTCTACAGGTATATAGTAATGAGTAACTTTATAGGTATATTTAAATATAAGTATATGTGGTACGCGGACGTAGTACTTCACACTGAATTTTTTCCCTAACTTCAATTTGTTAAAATGGTATTTATTTCCCTGAGAGAAAGTTTTCGTATCTCAGATGACTTACTGCGTCGGCCGGTACAACTTTTCTCGCTAAAAACGTACACGTGGACACGGGAGATAAATAACTTTTATTTAAAGCCTAAATTAAAAATAAAAACTTACAAAGTGATTGTAAGTGATTACAAACTTGTAAGTGATTACTAGTAGCTCACGCGAAGATGGAATCAACAAATGTAAAAATAAAAACACATAATACAAACTAACATGCTTTTAAATTTAAACTGTTTTAGAGTAATCTAAAAATAGGCCTACTCCAACACTTAACCTATAAGTAATAAAAAATTTTAAACTACAAAACATTTTTAACCAAAAATACCTTCTACATAAAAATCCAAAGAAAGAATTTAAAAATGGCAATAGGCGGCCTTCTTCTTTCAAAATACTGAGAAACATATCGTCATATTTGGTTTCTTCCATTCTGTTAGTTACTACTTATTATCTTTTGTTTTGATTGAATATTAATAAATATTGAAGCATGTACTCATATAGCCTTCTAGATATCCATTTCTCGAATATGACTTGAAGATTTCGTAAGCAATTCAACAATATTGCAGAACCACAATGTTTACGAAAAACCAAAATTTCAACACGAAGCAGATCATATAAAACTATGGGCTCTAAATACTTTAAGATATTTATTACAATATAAAGTTGTCAGCAAAATGATCCGCATACCCATGAACTGATTTTCGTGTGTGTTAAAATCTTGTTATATTAAACGAGAACTTGCTCTATGACCATCTGAATTTTCTTGCAAATCTTTATATACGGGTTTTAAGGGCCTAAGAGACTAATGCATTAGAATCATGTTCAAATTGTATTCAAGTAATTTTGTTAGACTGTCTGAGAAATTGCTTACTACCTGAACCAGCTGTAAAATTCCAAGGGCAGCGTACAATATTACGAAAAATTGTTCGTCTATCTCGAACACAGTTCTAAGAATTTTTCTGAAAAGTGAAAGCGGTACTATCAATAATAATTAATAGCCTATTGTAAAATGAATAAGCCATATTTTAATACAAGGACAAAAACAAAAAAATTCCAGATATACCTGTCTTTATAACAATAAAGTAATACATGTATTAAACAGCTTACATTTCTATTCTAAAAACAATCTGTAAAAGTAATTGATTTTTTTCCCGTTCGTTCGACTACTTCAACTAGAATATGATTATTCAAATTTGTAAACAGGCACAGATGCACATACACGCGCGCGCGATATATAGTGTACTTTTTGTGCTAGAAATAATTTTGTATGCAAATTCGGGAAGTTTTACAAAGTTTCATGAATTGAGTGATAAATTGTGAAAGAGTATATATGTTAAATGATAGCGTCAGCCTGATGAATAATAATTAAAATGCTTGAACGATACCTATTGGTAAGTTCAGAGTTTTAACGTCTAGTATGGATCTGTCTGCAGTAACATGATTGACGTGTGACCGTATCCAGCAATTTTCAGCCAACATCCTCCCAATGACTTTTCTAGATGTCACTAGAAATTCCCGCAGATATATACGAAAATTTCTGACATCCCGAATTTCTCTTAAACCCTCTTATTTCTCCTAAACACTAGACTTACTTCGTCACTTTTGATAGGTCATTATGGAAATTTTGACCTTTTTTTACAGTTGTTGGAAAACTCTAGTCAATGTATGACAAATACACACTGGGCTGTAGCTTTCCATTATATACACAGCTACTTCTTTGTTCTGTGTTAACCATAATAAGTGTGGTGAGTGTTTATAATTGATAGTAAATACCAAAGATAGTGGGATAAAAACATTTTGTTACAATTACAAAAAAAAAAATCAAAAATTTTATTTAATTATACAAATGTTTATTTAAAAAAAAAAACTTTCATACAACATAAGGCTAACCAAATGATTTTGTAAATAGCTAAAAGATAATGCAATAAATATACAAATGGCTAAATTCCTATATAGTAGAGGAGGTGTAGTATAAATCTGGATGTGTGACAAAGTATGCAGTAGACAATTTTGAGGCAGCCTGCAGTAAGTAATCAGCAAGGGCAGCTCAGTCTTGCATTCCTTATTGACTCTACTATCTTTGTGTGTTTTCTATCATGAATATGCCTATAAATACGAAGATAGAAGTGCTAGAAAATATGTCTTGAAGATTTCAAAAAATTGTTATCAATTGACATTTTAACCACTATTAAAACAATTCATGTCATTTTAGCAGATAATATACATTTTGAAGGTATCACACCATCATTTGATCATACTACATTTAAAAACAGTTGGGTTTACAATGGAATAAAAGGAGTATCATAGAAAAATATAAATTGAAAAACATAATGAATGTTTGAAAACTTAACAATATTGTTGTAAAAATAAACAATATCAAGAGGGAAGACCTATTGTCAACACAGTTCCCATACAATGACTTGTTATAAAACAAGATTAATGATGGAGACTTAGTCACTTTATAAAGACATTCCCCTGATTCTTTTATAGCAATTATATCTAGTATGTCATCATACAATATCTCTTGAGTTAGCCTTTCCTCAATAGTGAGCAGAGCTGACGTCATTTTGTTTATGCTGATCTTAAAAATGTCTTTACACACCAAAGGGCGAAAAAGAATCTTTCTTCTGTCCAGTTTTGCCAGGAACACTAAGGGGACATACACATTAAAGCCGAGCTGGGCCCAAACTGAGTAAGATCTGCTCTGCGTTATGCACTGAAGCAGATTCGCACATAGTAGGTTTCCTAGCCTTTTAGTGAGAGGTGCTACCTTCCTGTGTCTCAGTTGCAAGGTAGTGTAATAATAATAATGACATCAACTTTGATGATGTAATTGGATAGTTCCTCACTTGATGATGAATGTGTGGGAGAAAGAAGCTGATTTTGGGCACACAATATCAACAAAGATCACAAGAATAGTGGTCAGTTAGTAACTCTATACGAGAAACTCCGAGAAGATGAAGAACTGTTTCAGAATGAGTACCCATACATTTGATTACATAGTGAAATGATTTTTTTTAATTAACTAATGTAGATTTAATTTTTATGTAACATTTCTATTAAATTTGTGACTAATAAAAATAACTATACTTAATAAATGAATAATAGATAGTTATTCTAAAATTATTTGTTAAAAATGTATAATTGTAATATTGTATTCAGCTGCTACTTCCTTCCATAGATTTATTGCAACATCAAAACTGATTACAGATACAGTAGAGCGTCAAAAATACGAATGCTTTTGTTACACACACTATGGAGAATCCCCGTCTTTTTAGTTAACTTTGTAATATTGCTAAATGTACGAGTATATTTGAGAGATACTCGAGGACATCTTCCCTTTACCCACCACGCACCAGAAAAATCACCGATTCAGTTGATCTTGAGATGATAGACAGTTTAAAGTCATTTTGGCAGAGAACCCCGCCTATGCATGTAATGGTGTAATTCTTTCATATTAAAAACATTTATTCTTTGACTTAGTTATGTATATATCATGTTATATAAATTACTAGTTTTATTTGTCAACATGGAGATGATTTAGAAGGACAACATATCAATTTAAAAGGACTTTATTAATTTAGAGTGTATTTTATAAAATTCCATATCGAAACCTAAATTGGCGAGTAATTTAGCTCCTATGCGTGTGACCACGTTACAGAACGTGAAGGTTTGCTAGTAGGATTTGAGCCATTTAGATAAATATTTCAACTAACTTTACCTATTAATATACTGTACAAAAGAAACTTTTTGTACAAAAAGATAGTTAAAGCTCCAAAGATTGTAAAAATAATTAATACAGTATGTTTATTGCTAAAGCAAAATAATTAAAACAAATAAATCAGAGCGAGGGAATCCCTGCCATGCACTTAACCGTGTTACTTTTTCTATGAGTGTAACAGAGGGAATGCAGGATTTGGCCAATAGAAAACGAGTTTCAAAACTCACACAACCCAACATTAGCGAATTTTTAATTAAAATATTTTAGTAATTTCGTACAGTTGTGTTAATTTGTTTGTTTATGGATGCATACATTTGTAAATATGTAGTGAATTATTTTTTTAAAAGATAAGTGCATTCTTCTGGATTTAAAAATACAAGTAAATCAAAGTAGAATAGTTATGTCCATATGTAAGCAAGTGTTTATTTTCATTTATCTTAACATTTTTAAGTTATGTTAAAAAATCCGAACCTCTCCCAGTCCCAATTAGTTCAGATTTTCAAAGCTCTACTATATTTTCATTATTGACAAAAAAATAGTTACAGTTTTAAAAATAAAATTTTTGAAAGGAGCATATTTCAATACATTGAAATCTATTTTTTGAACACTTTAGCAATAATTCTGTCCATTGAGGTGGTCTTAAAATATTTCTATGGAAATATGGTGAAATGTAGATTCTTGTGAATATTTTACAACTTGCCTACAGTAGCACTAACTTATGTTGAGGACAGGTGTTTTGGGAGATGTGTAAACAGCAATTTTAAAAAAGGTCGGATCAAAAGAAAGTTTACCAAATTAATTTTATATGACCAAAAAATTAAGTTATTATTTCATCTATTGTTCATTATATTTTTCTTCTTCCAAAACCCATTTATACTTATCCCAATGTAAATTTTCACATATGCATGTGATAAGAACTAGAACAGCTTTTGCTGATCGTCATAGACAGAAAAAATTCATAAGTAAATATTTGCATTGCTTACATACTTGATTATAAAAAGCAAGTGACTAATTTATAAACAAACACAGTAAATTAATATTTACATTATTTAAAAAAATATTATTTTACCTTCAACTAAAATCTTTTCTCATTAGTAGATGATTTAGATTAAGGAAGGTTTCTAATACTGCATTAGTAATTTGAAATTACTTGCGACCAGACATTCTATTAATATAAGTTGTTAAAACATTAACTTACACTTGGATAAAACGTTTCGTCTTATAACTTCTTTAACATGTGAGGCTGAAGAAGTCGTAAGACGAAAACGCTTCCTGCAAGTTTAAGTTAACAATTTAACAACTTATATTAATAGAATGTCTGGTGGCAAGTAATTTCAAATTATAACTTATATTAATAGAATGTCTAGTGGCAAGTAATTTCAAATTGTAATACAGTAAACTCCCGATTATCCATGGGCGGATTATCCGGGGTCTGCCATTGTTTTACAAATATCCAATTTTTATTCCAATCAGATTCATGTGTTTAAATTTCCAAACGGTGAATTACGATGTAAATACATAAAAGGCTTAATAGAAGTTAAGATGAAGGGAATAGATATGTAAATATGTACGTACTAATTTTTACATTGAAAGGGAAGCATCCCGACGCGGGCCAGCGAAATAAAAGGGGCGAGCAGACTACTGTATATAAGAGGCAATGATAAAATGCTTGGATGCCCGAAAACCTAATGTGTATCATAAGATTGTAAACAAATGTCAGCTAATCTCGGCTATAAATAATAGTCTAGGACAAGACATATGCATTGTCCATGTCTGTCATATACATTATCGATCTTTATGGCTTTGTGACACAAGTAGACATTGTGCGACAAAATGGTTCTCAAGAAACTTAGATCGCAAATTAAAGCTAAATCAATGCTCACAAAAAAACAGACGAAAGTGACAGATTTTTTTGTTAAGTATTGTAAAAGTGAAAGTATTATGTGTATAGGAAATTACATATGTACATACATACTTACTTTTGACATATACTTATGTACGTATTGTAAATAGTTAGACATATAAATGTACATGTTATAATCCGTCAAATACATCGACATTTTAAATTATTTTCTGTATTTATTTTGTACTCTGAAGATTATTTGTGAATTGCATTAACCGGGGTCATTATTTGTGTAACTTATGGTATAATATTCGATTATCGATCGTTATGTGTATTCTTTGTTCATAGCGGATCATACGGGGAATTCATTATCCGGCGTTGCCGGGCCACCCTATTCCACGGATAATCGGGAGTTTACTGTATGTGATTAACAACCAGCTTGCCATGAACAACAAAATTTCGAAAAAGCATTAGCATTGTTTTTTTCATTACTGATTCACCAATTAAAAATTATTTTGAACTTATTAACATATGCTTTTTCTATATCAATATAAAATATTTTTGAAAATAAATCTATTTACAAAAAAATGTATAATTCTTTAGTCTAGTTAATCATTGAACTTCTTTTATTGCCACTCGGTTCGTACAATAGTAGGCAAAGCCAAAGAATGACCATCAACACACTAGGTGGATCGTATTAAAGAAATTGTTAATCTTCCACTCCAACAGTTCTAAAGGACTTGAAAAAGGTTGTTTCCAAATCAATTGAACTTTTTTTATTGCCACTTGGTTCGTACAATAGTAGGCAAAGCCAAAGAATGATCATCAACACACTAGTTGGATCGTATTAAAGAAATTGTTAATTTTCTACTCCAACAGTTCTACAGGACTTGAAAAAATTTGTTTCCAAATCAATATTTCAATTTGTTCTTGATTCCCAGTAATGAAGGAATGATTCTTACTTCCATACTTACTAGAGAGAATTAATAAAACTATAATTAAATGATACTCAACTAAATGAATACGTAAGAGCTTACTTGTTGACGCTTTTCGAAACAAACGTCCCATTTACGAAGCAAAGCTTCCTTTCCTTAACAATTGTTTCAAAACGCGTCAGCAAGTAACCCCTTATGTAGTCACTTAGTTAAGTATCATTTAATTATAGTTTAATCAGTGAATTTAAGATGATTACAACAAGAGAATTAAAAGTTTTGAACATATGCTTTTTAAATGACATTAAACAGAATAATGTAGCAATTATCAATAAAGGCAACAAAAGCTGGAGGAAGAAGTGCAGGTGAGGAGGAAGGAAAAGGATCACGTATCAGAAATATCGGAAGCTGCATAATACGTAGTTTGAAGAGCTAATTGAATTATTCATTGTTGGAAAACTATAGTCATATTGGAATGTGCTAATTTTTCATTTAAACCAAATCAGATTAAAAGCTTTTTGCTGCACCATCCTTCAAGCATTGATCGATCAATGTAACATGTTATTGAATTCAGCACTAGGAGTTAGAGAGAAAGTATACAGTCCTATTTTTAATTCTCTTTCATAACACTTAACCAATCATTGCATTCTCGTTCTAGATTGCATATTCTTAAATTTTTAAAAGGTGATCTCAGCTTATTTTTAATGATGTTCCTTGTCGTAAAGAATTCCCTAGGTGAGTTCTGACACTCCAATACAATGACAAGAAGAATAATTTAAAGGTTTGAAATTTCTTTCTAAATCGTACAACTAGCGTTTACTTTTCATGAATTTATAATTGTCCAGAATTAGAGGTAAATTTCTTCTGATTGAAGCAATGTATTGATTCTTCCAAGATACAATCCTAGATGGAAGGTTAAGGGTCCTATGTGTAGTCACAATTGATCCCTTGGAACAAAAATTTGCATGATTCACAGCTGTTGTTGAAGCTATCTTCAAAATGGAGCTGATATTCCATCTACCAAAACATATTCTACCAGTGTTTATATAATTAGATCGAATATTTCAACATTCAGGCTTCTATCGCCCACTTCAACAGCATAATTATTAAGGTGATATTCACGCTGCTTTGGAATATGCTAGAGCAAGGGTTCCCAACCTAGGGTACACAAGAATATTTCAGGTGGTATGCCTGTCCCTCCAACTGGCCCCCGACTATCTCCTTCTCTGCCATGCTTCGCCTATTGTTCCGTCCCACTAGCTCTGTGATCGTTAGTTTCAATCCAGCAGTGTGAGTGTTTACGTCGACAACGTCGAAAAGAGTGGCGATTAAGGAGATAGATAAAACGTTTTCATGTTGTGTTAAGGATTACTAACTATTGTGTGTGATTTTGTTGTGCTTGCATAATAAACTATGAATTGGTTTCTGGTGAACCGTGGGACTTCAAAGACTAGTGTTGAAAAACCTAATCTGCAGGCCAATCATAAATACGACGAAATCTACTTACAATTTGGTTTTATTGTACAATCCAGCACAGAAAACAGTGTCAATTCCATTCCTCAATGTGTTGTTTGTTTTGAAACACTTTTGAATCAAAGCAAGAAGTCTTCAAAAAGCATGTGTCACCAAAAGACAAAGCACTCTGACTTAGTTGGTGAGCCGATTGAATTTTTCAAAAGAAAATCTACTTCTTTCAAGAAAGAAAATAAATGTAAGACAAGCTTTGTAAATACTGATACTAACTTAATAAAGGCGTCCTACGTTGCTAGTTAGAGGATTGCAAAAGATGGAAAGCCTCATACAATAGGTGAGACCCTTTTATTGCCAGCCTCTGTGGGTATGGTGCAAGCTGTGTTAGGAGAAAAAGCACCCAAATAAATTGATAACATACCATCGTCAAACAACACAGTAAAAAGACGAATTGCCAAAATGTCTTCCACCATTGAAGAATAATTATGATTAAAACTTGAAAAATCCAGATATTCTGCACTTCAAGTGGAGGAAAGTACTGACATAACAAACATGGCAAAGCTACTTGTATTTGTACGATTTGATTATCATGAAGAAGTTATAGAAGAAATTTGCTTTGTAAACCATTTGAATTTAACATTAAAGTGGAACTCATTTTCAACATGATCAATGATATGTGCTCAAAATAGGGATTCCTTGGTCAAGGTGTATTGGTTTATGTGCAGATGGAGTAAAAGCTACGTCAGGAAAACTGACAGAACTAGTAGTAAAAATAAAGAAAGTTGCTCCTGAATGCCGAAGTACACATTGTGTAATTTGCCGGGAAGCATTAGCTGCTAAAGGCATGTAGGATAATCTGACCTCTGTTTTATCAGATGCCATGAAAGTTATAACCTTCATAAAGTCTAAGCTCTTAATTCAAGATTATTCTCCTTGAAGAGTGATGATATAGGTGGCAAGTTCAAAACTCTTGAAGTGAGATGGTTATTTCGTGGGAAGATTTTCACCCGTCTCTTCGAACTGAGGTTAGGAGTTTTAATGCTTCTAACTGAAAAAATAGTGAGATGGAAAGCTTGTACTGTGATGAAGAATGGTTGTCAAAATTAGCATATCTAGTTGGCATTTTTGATACTCAACACGCTGAACATGAGTTTTCAGGGAGCAAATACAACACCCTTCATACCCAATGACAAAATAAACTCTTTTAAGAAAAAGTTAGCCCTTTTATGTTCACAAAACAGGAGAAGAATATCTTAGCATTTCCTATACGGCCATCATTTTTGGAAGAAAATGTTATATCTCCAAAGCCAGATGTGTTTGTTGATATAATTCTCCATCTGGAAGCTCTTCAAGAAAGTTTTAATAAACATTTCTTCGAAGATTATGCCAAAATTGACTGGATCAGAAAAACTTTTGCAGGAAGCTCACCTAATGAGTTGAAACTGCAGGACAAATTAATCAATCTAACAGAAGACAGTTCCATGATACATGTTTTTAAAAAGAAATCATTAACAGACTTCCAGATCGAGTGTAAATCCGAGTATCCGATGTTCTTCTGGAAAGCTATGGTGACCTATAATTGAATAATACTTAACCAAGTGAATACAGAAGGGCTTACTTGCTGACGCGTTTCAAAACAACGAAACAATCTGAGTAGAGGCTTCGCTTCATAAAAGGAATGATTGTTTTGAAACGCGTCAGCAAGTAAGCCCTAATGTATTCACTTAGTTAAGTATTATTTAATTATAGTTTAATCAGTGAATTTAAGATGTGGATTTAAGACATGGAATTCAAGATGATTACAACAAACAATTGTAAAGTTATGGCGTTTTTTATGCCACTTACTATTCATTACTTGTGTGAGAGTGGTTTTTCTGAACTGATGTATGTAAAGAATAAATATAGAAACAAACTAACAAGTGCTGAAGAGGACTTTCGAATAAAATTAAGTTCAATTACTCCTGCAATTGACTCTTTGCAAACAGTAACAAGCTTCGCATTAATCAAAATACACATTAACTCATGCAAAGACTTTCCAAATTAACTTACCAAAGATGGAATTTGCCCGTCATCATTGTTTGAGCGCCGTAAATACCAAGGACGTGCAGTGCCTGTCCTGTAGTTTTAAGTTTTCTTGTATTATAACCGATAGCGTTGGTGTCTAGTTTGGTGTTCCCGTAAATATAACCTCTATTTTACATCCCGTTCTGTTTACATTCTTATTTAGAAGTGTTTGCACGCGCATTCTTAGGTTACGTTCGTTGTTCAGTTTACATTTTATAATGGCTAATCATGAATAGGTATTTTCTGATTCAGAAGAATTAACAGAGTTCATAAATACAGTATTATTTGACAGTGATGAAGAAGTAATGGAAAATATTGACTGTTGGGTTAGTGAAAGTGATAATTCTTCTGAAAGTAATAATGACTGCGATGAAAATACGATAACACCGAGTTGTGTGTCTAGTGATACAGATTGGTTGTGGGTTTCTAAGCCTAACAATATAAATAATTTAAGATTTAGTAGTAATTCAGGAATAAATCCTATTATTCCACGAAGTTTATCTGATAAATCCACTGAATTAGAAATACTGAATAAATTTTTAGGAGCTGATTTTAGGATGCGTATTGCAGATGAAACCAACAAGTATACTCAAGATAAAATTACTGCTGGAGGTGATACTTCATATAAGTGGATGGATGTTGCAATAGATAATCTAAAGGCATAGTTTGCCATCATAATTATATCACAAAACCTAAAACCTAAAATAAGTTATTGCGGGTCTACTCGTACAATTTTGCATACTCCAATATTTGGTGAAGTTATGTCTGGCAATAGATTTTATATAATGAGTAAATATTTACATTTTCATCATCCCTTGATTCCACAGATAAATTTATAAAGACTAGGCCTGTTTTAGATATAATATTGAAAACATTTACACAATTCAGGTTAAACTTAGTAGAACAACTCCTACAGACCAACACAGCTACTAAACAGGTCAAATTCTGAACAACCATCCATTTCAACAGATTCACCTCTACACCTACAAGGAAAATATTGGGGCCACTCTATTGAAAAAATTCTATCAACATCAAAAGCTAGGCCTTCAAAACTATGTAAAGTCTGTACAAAACAGGGGAAAAGGAAAGCAACTGTATACCAGTGAAAAAATGTAAAATTCCACTACATTTGGAAGACTGTTTTGAGATTTATCATATCCAAGGAAAACTATTAAAATTTGATTAAATTGGTGTAAATATTGTAAAAAGTGTGTAAATATGTTTGTTCATTAGTGTAATAAATCACATTGAAGAAATAGCTCAGGTGAGTGTTAATAATTCATAATAATTTTTGGGATGCTAATCAATTCAAACTATAAAAATCAAAAATATAATCGGTACTGAGAATCAAATTTTTTATGATTAATCTGGTAGTGAATGGGTTAACCTTTGTTGATTTGTTCATATTTTTGGCCGTTTGTTTGTACAAATAGTATAACATGTTTTTTATGGATATTAGTATTAAATAAAAACTTAATATGCATAAGTATGTTATTTTTATTTTATATTCTTAATGATATTGAAAATTAATGGAAAAGTTAATGAATAATTGAATATTAAGTTTTATTGCTAATTTAATAAAAGAAAATAAATAATGGACATGTTTCTGATAGAAAATGTGTTGTAAAAAATTAGGATCTATAATGTGTTGCAAGAAAGGAGGTCTTTCTTCCAATCTACTCCCCCACCCATCCACTGGTGATGGGTGGGGGAGTAGATTCCTCCGCCAAAAACCTTCCGGCGGTACGGAATTGCTAGAATGTTGGAAACCCCTGTACTAGAGTATTTTTAACTTCTATACTAAAGTACCCTTTCATTTTTTTGATAGAATAATCATATCTGGACAACAAGATGTAATGGCTAGGTGCAGAGGGGCTTCATTCCCATGTCTGTAAGAGTGATCCAGTCACTATTTTTCATAATGTTGGATACACCATCCTTCAGAATTGTACTTTTCTTCAGGCATGGCAGATGATTTTAACAGATTCAGCCAAAACACTTAACTTTCCTTAGCAACAGCCAAATTCATTCCCTTTTCCAAGTTAATCCAAATTATGTTTGGAGGTGTCTATTATTAAGTAAGGTCAAGAAATAATGGTAAACAATACTAACTTATTACCTGTAAAAAAGTATGAGAGAATGAATGAAGTACAAATCATTTATTGAAATTTAAAAACATTAACTGTAAAATTAAACACATGCAAAATTTATCAATTGAAAATTTAAAAGTTCAACTAGTTAAAATTTAACCACCGTTGTGTAGCTGTAAGTAGCAGTTAAAGGGTTTTTAAAATGTCTGTAATTTTATTTCTTTCAGTGTGACAAATTTTTGCAAATGTAAAAAATTACCTATAATACTGAAATATGTTTTGTCTTAGAAGAGAAATCTTTTTCACTTTACTAAATCCTTTAATCACATTACTGAAATTAATTTGTAATTACGTAATTTAAGTTACAGTGTGTAAATGATACCTATCTTAACATCACTGAATTCAACATCTTTATGATTATCATTATCATAACGGTTGTTTTGATTATCGTTATATCATAGATTATAGCGTAGTGCAGTTTCCAAGGGGGAAATTCCTTCACCAAGACTAGTTTTTCCTTCTTGTACTGTCTCGGTCTAGCCTTCATCTTTATTCTTGTTATCACTGGCTTCAGTAGATTCTTGTATCACTTTCAATAGTCGTATGATGTGTTATCGTTACTTACTTACATTTGTCCTTATTTATCTATTGACGTACATCAGTATCATCGACATTTTCACAGTCTTGAAGTTACTTTATAAAAAATGTCAAATCTGTTTCTTCTTGTTGATCATTATACAGTCAACAGTTTTATTATGACTCAGGATTTTATTCCATGACTTACTTGATGTTTCTTCTTTAACTTTGTTCCATAATTTGGCTATTCCGTAAACAACTTCCTTAACTGTAATTCTGTTTAGAAAGCCTACAATGCTTTCTTCCCCTTCAGTCGCTTTCAAGAGAGATTCTAAAAAGTAACATGCATTTTTTTCCATACATTCCAGAACTCCCAAAATTCCATTGGCTGGATTAGACAAGTAACAATTGCGAGAAGATATAAAGCATGTATATCTTCACAGTACAATTGATCTTCATCAGGAAGATGTCTAACAGGAAGAAGGTGCATTGTCTAACAGTAAATAATTTGAATTTTCTTTTACATAGCTAAAACAGTCTGAAATAGAAATAGGCTTCAATTTGAGAACCTTGAAATATTGGGACTCTACTGTATTTTGTTTCTTTTATTTACCAAACAAAGATGTAAACCAACTAAAAAGCGAGTATTATCACAATCCACTTTGGCGATTCAAACATTTTAATCAAAATTTTTATAAAATCTTGACATTAACATTTTAACTGTTTGATTAGCAACAAGTAATTGCCCTGATATGGCCACTGGGAGCAACATAATCTTGAAAGATTTCAACACTTTTTCTTTTTTCTAATTTTTTTTCTATTGACTTATTTTCACATTTTAACCCAAGTTTACGTTACATTTACTGACAATTTCTTTGCTAAAAATTATCTGTTAATCTTTTTTTTTTTTTGTAAAACACTTATTCATTGTAAAATACCGCTCAAACTTTGAAACACTTTGTAAACACGTGGGAAAAACCATAGACTTTGGACACAAAAGAGTTTTTTCATTATTCAATCCCATATTCATTGTAAAATACTGCAAACACTTCAAAACATCTGTAAATCGTGGGAAAACCCATAGACTTTGAACACAAAAGCATGGTGACTATGTACTCTGTGTAGTATTAAATTGTCCAGATAGTTGCAAATATTTACCCTAGAATACAGGACAATACACAGGAAAAAAATCGTAAATGTACGGCGATGCTAATCTAAGAGAAATGGTAGAACGTACATATATGGGAATGCTTCAGCTGGTCGTAGCGTGATCTCACGTACTGGTACGTAAATGCTAACCAAAGGGTTAGTACCATAACACAAGTATTTTAATATGTCCGAAAGAAGTTCTAGTTATCCATAAAGAACATTTATTCACTATCCTAAGATTTGGTAGAAAAAGAAAATAAGCTATATAACAAAAAACTACTACTACTTACATTTCATTGTCATCAAATCCGTTCTTCACAAATACCTAAACAATTAAAAATATTCATGTATACATTTCATTATTTATTTTTTACAGTCCAGTCAAATTTACATTGAGCATTAGGAATAAATAGAACACTAATACAACCAACATGTTTATATCAACTCCACTTACATTAATACATTACACTACACACAGGTTTTAAAAATTGTGGTATAAAAATATATGTATATATCAATATCTTGTTGAAACATATTTTAATTTAAATAATAAATAATTAGATTACTTACTGTAAATAAATAAATATTTGGGATTATGGATACTGCACTATGCTATGTATGAAAGGTATCTGCAAAAGGGCTGCCTATTGTTCTGCCCATTTTTGATTTCTTGTATGAAATGTGGAGTCATTTAATCTAGCAAGGAGGATGGCCTCAATCAATTGTCTAAGTCTTTTTTGTATGTCCAGCAATCAACATAGATATTTGTAGTATACTTCATTTTAGAAATTGATATCCATACGAATTTCATTTCAGAAAATGGTTTACAATATTTTGTGTTAGAAAGCAAGTTAGTAAATAAAATGATTGATTGTTACAAGTGCAATTAAAAAAATACAATAGCACAATGTAACAGAAATCTTAGTTAAATGAATACGCAGGCAGAATTGGTTAAATGCCTCGATCGACATTTGAGACTTTAGAACAGCGGTTCGCAACCTGTGGTACGAAGAAGCCTGTGAGGTGGTAAGGAAAAATAATACCAGCAATGCCGGACATCAATATTTCACACTTTAGATTTTAAATACCAATAGTTGACATGTTGTTATCAGAAATCGCGTGGAGCTTGTATGTTTTTGTGGGACTGAAAGCACAGAATAGAATAGCGTTGGAAAACATCTATTCCAAATTTAGGTAAACAATACAAATGCAGGAATGGGTCTACCATTTGAAGATGGGAAACTTTCATGGAACCGTTTGTAGTGTTGAACATTCAAAAATATTGTATACACAGCCGGTTGCCTCCCCTCCACCCATTACTTAGAAGGCAGTCAGGCAACCACTCTTTGTCTTAACCATGTCGAGAGCAACCACTCTTTGTCTTAACCATGTCGAGAAATAGGGGATACTTTTCATTGGGAAAACTTTTTTAGGGGTACGTGAAATGAAAAAGGTTAGGAGCCACTGCTTTAGAAGAATATGTTTACAGAAATATGCATCCAACTAACCAGGAATTATTTTGTGTTTTTTCTTAAAACATTAATTATTTCACCTCCTTAATATTTATAAATGCAAGTAATTGAAAACAAAAAATTTAAAAAACAAAACATAACAAAATTACAAAAACAAAATAAAAAGACAAGGCTACATTCTGGCAGCTTTTGATAAATGAGATTGTTGTGAAAAAAAATTACATAATATCTAAAACAGCTGTTATCTCAATAAATATTTCAACTGTAAACTTGGGTTTAGGCAACTGATTAAGTCCACCTCATCATAACAATGGGTGACCCTTTTTGCAGTAATAAAACACAACAGGTGAAATTCCTAATACACTCATCTAGGTGACCCTTTCTAACCCCTTGTGCAGGTACAAATGGTAGATGGTATCCTCCAGTGTCCATAATCCACTACTTATAACAGGAAATAATAGAATATGATAGAACAAACACATTTAATGTTATAACTGACAGTTGTTTACAAATATTGTTCTAGTAAGCAAGCAAAGTGGTGATTTGGGAAGTTTTCTTTTTGCCTCAATTAAAATTATGAAGGCAAATCATTGATGCCTTTATTGTCTATTGTTAAACCAAGAATGCCTTTTTACTTATCATCATTTTTTACCTTAGTTATTTTAATATTTTTCAATTGGTTATTATTTATAATCACAATAAGTTAAAATCTAATTAAGTTCCTTATGGTTTGATGTATGTGTAATCTGTGGTGCCACCAGTTTCACCAATCTGGGGCGAAAAAAATTATTAGGGTTGAAAATCCCTGTTTCTATAATTAGTTCTTGTACAATAACTTTATTAAATGTGCAATAAACATTATTGGTTTTGTATAAAACTTGCAAACAATTCAATTTTGAGAAAATTTATGTAAATTAAACCAACAAAAAGACATTTTCAATTGGAAAAAAATATTTTTCGTGTTTCTTATACTATATATAACATATGTACAAGTGTGTGTAGTTAAAAACTAGTAGCTCATAGGAAGATGTAATCAACTAATGTAACTATAACACTTCAAATACTTTATTCTCTGTATACTTTTGCTTTAATATTTTTTTTTGCTACCATATTCAACACAAGTAAACTTGTACCTAGAACCACTTATGATTATAAAAGTATGTATATGGTGTCTGTAAAACAAAAATGTTTCTTTGCCTATATATCTAAATAGGGGTTATACATTTATGCAAAAGTGAACCATATCTGGTGAAACTTGGGAATCTAAAAATTTGTGACAAACAGAAAAGATGAAATGCATCTGAAATATATTAAATATTTTAGTTTTTGTGTGTCTATTTTTGCATATAAACACTGTTAAAATACAGATGAAATTATATACACGTTTCAATTTCAGTTTACTTGTAAAAGCATTTACCATAAATTGAAATTTGTTATTGTCCTAAACTAAAATCAGAATATTTCTTGGACCATATATTGAGATAAATGATGTAGTCAAAAACAATTTTGTAAACAACTTTCAATCTACTGTTTTGTCTTCAATCACAGGAAAACAAGCTTTTAGTGCAGAACAAAAGTAGACCACATTATGATAGTCAATGTAAAAAAGTGCACGGCAATATATTTAAAGGTGATTGAATATATCACAGAATTATTTGATAGACACAACTCTTAAATAATAAAACACTCCTAACTAAACATTTAAATACATAAAATATCACAATTAACCCATCTGTTTCTACATTTTCAATTTTGTACATCTACACTGTAAGTCTATTATATAAAACTATATCCCAAGAAGAATAAACTATTTTGTTCAACCAGTAACCTATCTATACTACAATAAAAATGGGCGAAATTTTTAGCTATATAAAAATCAAAGCTGTTAACAGCTGTGTTTATTTAGTTTTAAAAGTTTAAAACTTTCATTTAGCTTCATATCATCACACTAGATTCTCTATATATCTAAGCTAAAGCTGTATTGCTGTCAGTCTATAAATTCAATTTGCTTTGCTTCTATGAGTACATTGATCTTTTATACATTTTAGACTTTGTTAGAATGTTTTTAATAGTAAAATTAAAATCCAAGGAACAACAAATATTTTTTTACAAAGTCTTACTCCTTGTATAAATGATAAAAACTAATACAGCAAACTTATAAAATTAAAATTATGCAAGTAATAATTTAAATATTTATTGCACAGAATATTATCTATACTCTGAACTCTGCATTGGCGCCTTATTGGCTCTTTTAAAAATACTAGTGTAGATTAATTGAACTCCCATAGCTTTATCTAGACTTTTCATAACATAATCATAGGTTGGAATTATTCATAATTTTTTGTCTCAATTCAGCAGTCTTTTTTCAGTTCCCATGGCTCTTAGAGTATTTGAAAATGTAACTACATTTTTGTCATTTTTACCTTTTACTTTATTTTCCAGAGAGATTGATAAGCTAAAAATGGGTTTGTATTTAAAAAAACTTACTTGTGTAAATGTTATAGAAGCTCAACTAACAACCTGTTTTGCTTACCACTTTAAAATATTATTTGAAATAAATCAATTTAAAAATATCCATAAGAAAGTACAAATTAGAACAAAAAATTTCAGAAAACTATTTCACATTAATATTTATATTTTTATAATAAAAAAATTGGGTACTTGCATTATATACAGAAGCCACTATTGTAGAGGGATTTTTCTTACCGGACTCTAAAAATGACTCCATAAAACATCTCCTAAGGCCATATGCATAACTTTTTTTTTACACAAAAATGATATTTTTTCATCAAATTAAAGTTGGGTAAAAAATTCTGTGCAGAGTAATAAGAAGTACTATGGCTGCGTATGAACGACGAGCCGTACTAGGTATACGTATATTTAAATATACCTATAAAGTCTCCAGTTAGGATAGATTAGGTTGTAATTTTTACATTACTATATACCTATATTTAGATTTTTTGGACTAGGAGACTGACAGACTTACCTTGGTAAGAGTCCACTCTGTAGTCTTGAAATAGAAACACATAAAAGCACTTAAACAATGATATATTTCAACCACACAGTGGTCTTTGTCAATCGAAGAGAAAACACGGTGCTTTTTTATGTGTTTCTATTTCAAGACTACAGAGTCTTACCAAGGTAAGTCTGTCAGTCTCCTAGTCCAAAAAATCTAAATAATCTTTACCAACCAAAACTAACCTAAAAATATATACCTATATTAAAATATATAACTACAAAGTGTCCAGTCAGGATTGAACTAGTTGTAATTTTATACTATTGACATAAGTACAATAGTGCCCTCCATATAATATGCAAGTACCAAAAATTGACGTAGTAATAAAACAGGCGTAAAGTTTAAAAAAAAAGATTGATTATATAATATCAAAGACACTTTCTTAAAAAAACATTAAAAATAAGTACAAAACTAATATTAACTGTTACATTATTTCTGTAGTAATAATCAGAGCCATCCTTAGAAAAAGCGAGGAGCAAAAATGTTTGCGAGGCCTGTTTTAATAAAGTCTCCCTGAGAAATGTTTAAAATTCTTGCGCAAAAAAGTGGGTTTGGATCAATTTTGATGAAATCATTTTGTCTTAAAACACGCCAATCATTCACGCGATTTTTTTGCTTTTGCCAGGGTTAAAACACTGCCACTACCAAACGATATTTAATTTAAGATATTGTGCTGCTAATCAAACAAATATTTTATGCACATTTATCTGTATATTATTATATTATTTTCATTCAACTAAACATTTTCACTCATTTTTTAGCAAGAGTAAAGACTCCATGAGCGAGGCTTTCTCCAGTGAGAGGCATGGAACGGTCGGCCCACTCGCTCTTCCCTAAGGATGGCTCTGGTAATAATAATACCATTGTTATATTTTGTTGTTACTGAAGTTCAGTAATACTATTGAAACTTTACAATTGATTAATAGGAACCTTACAAATCTAACCGCACGAAATGATTTTAATAACTTTATTTCAAATGAGTCCATTGTAAAACAATTTACACATGAAAGTACAGTAGAACTTGAATAATTTAAAACTGAAGGGACCAATGAAAACATTCGAATTAACCAAAAATTAAAATTATGGAAGTTGGAAAATACCTTTTCAGTCAAAATAGTCCAACTTTTTTTGTTTACGACGACCGTTCCAGCTGTTTTCAGGTATCGTGTCACTGATCAAAGTTTAACACTATAATCTGAATAGGCAATAAAGTTAGCCATAATGAATTTATAAAACTAATAATTATTAGCAGTTGACCCATTGCGGGTCTAATTACATACACACTGAGGACGCTAGTGGGTATGAAATTCTCATGTTAATTTAGTTGTATTTAACTACAAACATATTTTCACTTATAAAGCACTAAATATTATATTTTTATATGGGTGCAATTTTTATTATGGGTGTTCCACTATGGTTCATTTTGTATGTAAAGAAGAATACATTAAATATAAAAATATTTACACTAGTTGTAAAATCTATACTAAGTTTCTCCCTCCAGTTGACAAAAAAACTGATGAAGTGATCTATTATGTTTAGACGTCTGACAGAAGGTCAATGGGTCATAATTATCTGTCTTTATTTAAGCGGTGAGTATCGAGAGTTTATAAATATACCTTATAAAGCACAGACATCTAGTCTTCTGGGTGACAAATCAGAAAATAAACTTTCTTACCTATAACAACAAACTGATGACTGAGGAGAGCGACTGCTGATTCTCCTGAAACCGTTACACACCAAATCCCGTGATCGCGATCTGAACGGTGAGAATTCTTGGATCCCGAGTGCGCCTGGAATTCGAGCCCACATCCAAACTAATAACTTAGAATTAAAGATGGTGAACTTCGAATTATCCATAATTTTTTTACATTAGTAGCACACAAAGGTTAAGGAGGCACCCCAAAACTTTGAATTAAACGGCAATTACGAATTAAACACGTTGGAATTATCCAAGTTCTACTCTATTTGAATATGTTATTAACATCTCTCTAGAACATGAAGAAAATCTTTTACATACTCTTTTATTAATGTTTTTTAAAAATCACACATAAGTAACCATTATATTCATGCAACAAAATTATACACGTTTCAGGTGTATAAATTCTGATTTCCATTTTTCAAGTATGTAATACAGTTTAACTACAATGTTTAACCACAACCTGGATTTATGTTATAAGCATATCTTGATAACTAAATACAACACAGAACCTACCAGAGTGTTGAGATCATGTTTTAATTAATTTCCATATTCTGAATTAATAAGTTTTGCGTTGTTTTTAAGCTATATTTATACACAGACCTGTATATCTAGGGTTATCCTGCAGATAAATTTTTATCGTACAATTGGAAACAGGAGTTGATTTGTACTCTCTCTCCCCTCCCGCTCTCTCTGTGATAAACAATGAATTCTTACCTCTAAGAAATATAGAAGTGGATACAATAATTTCAGTAGGTACAAAATGGATACTTCTGGATTTAAAATCAGCATCGGAATTCATTTTTATAGCTCATATACAAAAAGAAATTAATGATGCAAATTATTAACTATCACAACTGACTATAATAGAAGCACAACTGAAGGCAACAATAAAATATTATTTTGTAACTTTCTAAACATTAAAAACATTTTAATGAGATGATTATTCAACTTAGTTTAAACTAGACATTTATTTAAGTAAACTATGGAAATTATTTTAAAACTAATTACAAAAATGTAAAAGTATACCTATATACACTATGCCCCATTCTGTACACTTTTAAGACCTGTATTCAACAATTTGAAATTTACTTATATATACAACTAATATTGAACCATTATAATTTAAACTCTGATAAAGACTACAAAACATAACAAAGATTTATGCATTTAATTATGCCAGTCACATTTTCAAAGTAATTGATATAAATTAAAATATAAACATAAAATCACAGTCTGTTAAAGTAAATTAGATATTTTATAGATTTCGTAATACAAATGCATGTAATAAATCTATGAAAAGAACAACAGCATATCACCCCGTCGTACGCCAACCTGTACATGGGTAATATCGAAACTGATTTCCTAAAAACTCAAACACACCAACCATTATGTTGGTACAGATATATAGACGATATATTTGTAATTTGGACACAGTGAATCTCAACACTGGAAAGTTTTTTGAAGGGCTTATCACTACACACTTCAATTCACCTGGGAGAAGTCTGCAGCAACAATCACCTTCTTGGATGTAGATGTAACAATCAGAGATGGGAATATCTATACAGGTGTCCACATCAAACCGACGAACCATCTACAATACCTACATTTCAATAGCAACCACCCCATGAATATAAAAAGGTCCATACCATACAGTCAGGCAATCAGGGGCAAGAGAATTTGTTCCAACGATATAGCATTGGAAGATTTTAATAGAAAGACCTTACTAGCTTTCCAAAAAAGAGGATACCCTAAACAACTCGTTGAGGATCAAATCCGCTTGGCTCAGTCATCTGATGTACCCAGACCACCTATGGAGGACAAACTGTCTTTAGTTACAGATTACCATCCAGGCCTAACGAAGCTGAACAAAATATTAAAGGATGGCTTCAAGATTCTTCAAGCTTCCGCCCACACCAAAGATCTTTTCTCAAATCCACCACATATTTGGTTCAGACAACCGTTCAATTTAAAAAGTATTTTAGTACATCCAAAATTACCAGATCCAAGTACTGAAAAACCGCCCAAACTTCCTCACGGCTCCTTTCCGTGCAATAGACCAAGATGCAAGACATGTCCAATACACATCCCAACAAATAGTTTCCATAGCCTAGCAACCAATGTGGACTTCAAGATTCAGGGTCATCATACTTGTACATCCAGTAATGTAATATACCAGTTACAATGTAAATTTTGCCCGGCACAGTACATAGGCCTTACCACGGATAGTCTGAGCATCAGAATGAATGGCCACAGACATGACGTTGGAACCATGAACATAGACAGGCCAACCGCTCAACACGCTGCTAGTCACAACATCATCTCTTTCAATGATTGCTATACCACCAAAATAATTAAAGCCCTCCCCCCTGATTGCAACTCTTCAGAATTAAGAAGATGGGAGTTATCATACCAGTGGTATACCAAATCTAGAGAGCCTCCTAACCTCAACATCAGATAAAACTCCTTTTAACTTCCCCCTAACTTCTACCATTTTTAACAGCTCCATTACCTTCCTTCTGACAGACTTTTAATATATAGTTTCAAGTAACCAATCTTTACACGATTCACATATAACAATTTCTACACATATCACTTATAGCACTATATCATAAACTATAAATCTGTGAATCTGTGACATTGGATGTTTATACACATCTGAGGGTCACTTCAATCTTTTGTTTTGTTTTCTCTTTCTTGACTGAAGAAGATCATGTTGATCGAAATATTTCAAATAAAAGTGTATTAAGTGTTTTATATGTGCTTATTTCCAAGAGATTGCAGTTTTGGACTATTGCCTTTAGGTAAGTCTGTCAGTCTCCTATCAAGTCCAAAAAATTCCTAAATAAGCTTTAAGCTCTACTAGAACTAACCTATATATATATATATATATATATATATATATATATATATATATATATATATATATATATATATATATGAAGTTAATATATTACTATTGTAAGTAATTTTATCCACCATTAAGTGCAATGATTTATCATTGTGCAAAATTATTGCACTTAATGGTGGATAAAATTACTTACAATAGTAATATATTAACTTCATAAAGTCAGTGCAACGGAAAAACAATGGATAACGTAAAATATCAAGAATATATATATATATATATATATATATATATATATATACCTATTCCTTCACAAATGGAAAAATATGATAAATAGTCAATATCGGGAGTATATCCATTCATTTTGTAGCGCAAAAAATTGCAGTTCCGATGTTTCACTATTTCTTCCTTCTCTCAGACCATGAAATCCAACCTGGTCCAACTCCTATCTTTAATATATTTCTTTTACTGGTTCTAAAGACGGCAGCCTCACTCTGATAACAACTTCTCACACCACGATGTATTCCTTCTTGATGATGATCAAGGAGGTTATCCGTCAAGAGATCCTATCAATACACATATTTTTCCAATGCTGTCTTAGAACAAATATTTGCGCTACTGTGAATTTGTGTGCTCTAAAACTATATTTTTCATATTTTATCTAGAATTATTTTTTCCAGGAATGTTTCAAAAACCTTTACAGAGTAGTATTTTAGAGTTACTCTTTTAATTTTTTATATTCATCATCCTTTTCTTAAAAGTAGCAAAATTATTCTTTATACAGTAGAGTCCTGTTATTCCGAACTAACTGGAACCGAACCTTGGTTGGATTGGTGGAAATTCGGAATAGGCAGATTATAAATGATTAATCAACATATTGACTAGTTAAGGTAGAATTTAAGAGAGGGGGCATTCGCTAGTGTCATCTCACTTCATTATTCATAGATTATTGTACAGATTGAGTAGAAGTCAGCAGGAAAGAGCAGTTACCTTCAATGACGCATAGCTCAGCCTGGCAGCAGACGGTTGAAAATAGGCTCTTTACCCCTTCCTTTCCACACTCCTGTTTCAAATAGGCTAATTTTCAGAATAGCGGGACTCTACTGTACTAATCATTTTTTGCTACTAGCAATTGTTTGCTACGTGAAATATAAAAAAAAAAAAATAAAAATAACAAAAATTAGGTTTGATAAATTTGATCAAAGAATAGTTTACAAAATGCTTTGTTTCATTAATTATACAACACAAATGTTTCTTATAAACAAAAATGTTCAAGAGGACGGGGTGATAAAACTAATACTGAATTTAAAAAAAATTGTACCAAAATGTTACACAGCAAATGCCAATCCCCTAATGTTACGTATAGTTAAGCCATCTTTTAACAGGCTCATAATAATTACATTAAACCGAACTATTTAATAAGAAACTAAAACTAAATCACTGCAATATATTAAATTATATAATTCTTCCTACCTAACCATACAGCTGACAACAAATTGGAAGAGAGGAAATGACAACAGCAATCACCAATGGTGAGAAATATATCAGCAAAAGCCTCCTGAGCAACAGCAACATTGAAGAGTCCTTGCAGGAAGTAGATTTGAAGTATGGACAGATATACAGTTTCAAAACATTACCATATTAGTTTAAAGTCAAATATTCTGTAAGAAAATAAAATATAAATAATTAAAGTGCAAAATTAATAATATTTAACAAATAAGGTATATTTTTTTAAAAGTTAGAATTGAATAAAGAATAAGCATTCTTCTAGGGTTTGAAAGTGCAAGCTTACTTGGAAAATGATGAGAAATAATTACGAGGTTTTTTTTTCAACTTCCGACTGTACCGCTAGACGGCAGGGCGAGCGGCATCGGCCAGTAATGCGCGGCAATCGACTGCGCACCTCACCCACTACAACCTCACTCGTTTTCGGACGTCCAACGCCATTACCAGTGACACATAAATATAGCTACCTTGATAGAATCTCATGCCAAGTGTGAGTTGCTAAGTGTCATTGTTTCTTGCAAGCTGAAGGGTTATCCGCAGTAGAAATTCACCGTAGAATGAAACGAGTATACGGTGAAAGCTTTATGAGTGACAGTGCAGTGCGTGATTGGTGTAAGAAATTTAAAGATGGACGAGTTGACATTCATGATGAAGGGGGCCAAGGACGAAAGTCGATCGCAAACGAAGACCTCGTTGAACGAGTTGACCAAAGTGTAAGAAGCAATCGGAGGTTTACGATTACGGAGGTATCCAATCAGTTTCCTGATATTTCAAGGTCAGCCCTATACACTATCGTAACTGATAAGTTAGGCTACAAAAAACTTTGTGCTCGATGGGTGCCGAAGATATTGACTGATGACCACAAAGCTCGGCAAATGGCGTCAGCAATGTCTTTTCTGAATCGTTACGAAGCTGATGGCGATGATTTTTTGAACAAAATCGTGACAGGAGATGAGACATGGGTTCTGTACGACACCCCAGAAACGAAACAGCAGTCCCAAAAATGGATGCATTCAAACTCTCCAAACAAACCCAAAAAATTCAAAAAAACGTTCAACAACAGAAAGATTATGGCCACCGTGTTTTGGGATCAAAAAGGTGTTTTGCTTGTGGAGTTTTTAGAGCCAGGGACCACAATAAATGCGGAAGGATACTGTGGTACGTTACAACGTTTGCGGAGAACTATCCAGAACAAAAGGACAGGAATGCTCATATCAGGAGTTGTGCTCATTCATGACAACGCCCGTCCTCACAGTGCTGCTTTGACAAAACGTCTTCTTGACGGGTTAAAATGGGACGTTTTTGACCATCCGGTGTATAGCCCTGATTTAGCGCCGAGCGACTATCACCTTTTCCCGGAACTGAAGATGATGCTAGGAGGGCAGAGCTTCCGAACTGACGACGCGCTGCAAGTTGCCGTGAAACCCATCTCAAATCACTGGCGGCAAACTTCTATGAAAGAGGTATTAAGAAGCTTGTACACAGGTATGAAAAATGCCTCAATTTAAAAGGCGATTATGTTGAAAAGTAACTAATAATGTACCTAACTCTTGATAATAAATTTATTTAATTACTCTCACTAGTTTTATTTTTATACCACATCGGAAGTTGATAAAAAAACAGCCCTCGTAATTTCCAAAGTCAAAATTAAAAAATATCAGGTAATGAAATTATTAAAAGATTCCTTTAATAATATGTTTTATTATGTAATTACTACCAATTATTACTAAATAACTGCCCTGAATTTTAAAAAATAGCTTATCAATTATCAAAGAGTAAGTTAATTCACTACATCTTAAACACTGAATTTGTTTTATTTATTCATTACTATAAATAACAATAAACACAGTTTCTCTCTTTTCTTAAATTTCCAAATAGTGTGTAATTAATTAATGATGTTTTGCATTTATGAATTATGACTTTTATTTATGTGAGAAAAATTCTTTGTGACAATTCAAAGTCAGGTTATTTAAAACAAATTAAGGATGATCAACAACTTATTACTAAATTTCACTTTCCAAAGCAAATACGAGGCATGTTTTTAAAGTAAGTACTGTTTTGGAATACAAACAATAAGAGTTTACTTAAGAGAAACAAAATTATTTTTTTATGAAGGCCTGTACCTTAAACTATTTTTTAACTTAATTTCCCTCAATACTGAGATACTTGTCATATTGTACAGCCAGCTTTTGAAAACTGTTTTCAAAGAAATCTGGTCCCTGCCTGGACAGCCACTGTTGTTTTGACACAGTCAAACAAATGAAAATCACTGGGCGCCAGATTGGAGCTGTATAGTGGATGTTCAACTTGTTCCCAGCCAAATGACTGGATCAGTTCTTGTGTTCGATTCGGTAATTGAGGCCTGGCATTGTCATGAAGAAAAACAATACCCATACTCAGCATGTTTACGCCAATTATTTTGAAGTGATCGACGCTTGATGAAATCGTTAAGTGTCTATTCCCTTCCACTTTTCCATCAACTTTTGCATTAAGTCATTAGTGATGAATGAAGGTAGTCTACTTCGTTCATCGACACACATATTCGTAATGCCATCTTTTAAAGCTCTGACTCATCACTCATGATGTTTTCTCCATATACTTCACAGATATCATGATGAATGTTAGCTGCTTTCACCCATTTAACATTCAGTAAATGTATCACACTGTGAACTTCACAGTCAATGGGATTTTCGATTGGAAAAGGCCGCTAAAACATAGGTAAACAACCTTTAACAGTGACAAATGGATCTGTAATGGTGGTTGTGACTTACCAATAAATAATTGTACACAGCCTATGCACGCTGATTGCCGACCTCAGAGCTACAATGGCGGAATTCCAAAAAAACCGTGCAGTGTAATTATTTTAAAAACATGTCTTGTATTAATTATAGTAATACAAAAATATTATGAAGGACAAAAAAGACCATATGGAATACCCAAATAAACTTGAACAAAATTCAGGTTTTAATAGTACAGAAATTAGAAAACTCCAAGCATGCAATCAAGGTTATGAAAACAGTTGAAAAACTTTTTCTAAAAAAAAAAAATCTCTGTAACCAACAATAATAAAATTACAATTAATTCCTAATTTATTGTAATATAGAAAATGTCATTTCCAAAGACACCCAAATTATAACACCACTGAGTCTTTTTTCAGGTTAAAAGCGTCTACTTTATTTAACTAAACCTAAAGGAAAGTTTAGTGGTAGAACAGATTTTAGTTCATTTGGAAATTTATATATTGAATTGAAACATGCTTATGATATTAATTGTGTTAAGGATTAAGTATTTAGGTACAGTAGAGCCTTACTATAACAGACCCTATTAAACTGGGTGTCACTTATAATTGGCTATATTTCAAATATATATCACACTATCCCTGCCGTCCAGGTAAATTGATACTTCACACCTAGTGTCTGTGCAATGCCTAAACAGCTGATAACATGGTCGTTTATACGGTTTGTCAACTTGTATTCCCCCTAAAAGTGAGTGTACATATCATTAAAATGAGGGTAAATATTGTGGACATATCATTAAAATTTACAATACTGCACTGTCAAGCATTAACATTTCTTTGGAAGTCGTTGCAGTTGTTTCTTCTGCAACAAATGAAGGATCACTGGTCTGAAATGTGACTTCTGATCCTAAAAGCAACTTAACCACAAAGGCTTTTAGTATTAATCTTTAGATATCCTAAAAGTTAGAAAAAAAGCATTGTCATTAAGTTTCATATTAGAGTAGCAACAGTGAATGTAAATTGATTTTCAATCACTGTAAATACTTTTTAAATCAATTTACTTCTTTTTATTACAAATAATTATTATTGTGTAACTGCCTCATCGAGACAATCGTTTAATTTTTTATTTTTAAAAATTTTTTTATTAATCTTTTAGTTTTTCACTATTTTATTTGCATTTTAATAACTTTAAAATAACTTTCTGATTTATAATGGACTCATTAAAACGGGCAACTCTTAGCCCTAATTAGTTCGTTATAATGAGGCTCTACTGGCACTATGGATAGTCAGGATTCATAGTTAGTTCTTGTTTTGCCTTCTGTGAGGTATGCAAAATGAGAACACAATCATATTTACTAACTTCATAAAATAGTAAATTTAAAATGTAAAATACCTGATTATGACTCAATCAGAAGCTTTGACGTTCGGCTATCGTCATTCATATTCTAGGATCTGTTTGTGGTAGAACAGCAAGTATCTATTACAAAAAAAGGAGAATAATCAGTGAAGTGGACATAGTTTCAGTGCTTCTGGCTTGATTAAATCTGTAATTATGTTGTCTACGACATACAGTAAAAATAAGCTTAAAAAAGGCGTAACAATTTCTAAAAATACCTTGTTTAATTAAAGTAATGAGATTGAATTAAGAGCACCAGAAATAGAATCTGCTTGTTTACGTGTTCAAAATAGTATAAGATGTCACAAAGAGATAACACTTAAGCTTTATTTTGGGTTTTTGGGTTAGCTTAACCTTGGGTTGAATACTTTCTGTTTTTACCTTTTTACATATAGCAGTGTAATATGATGCAGATTTCAGGGTAAGAATTAAGGATGGTCGCAGATTTCAGGGTAAGAATTAAGGATGGTCAACACTTTCTGTCGCAGTGACTTGTCACTGATATTAGTGTGTCGTTGGTGGTACCAGTGGTAAAATATGGAAAATGCCAGTTCCAATGACAATGATCAATGGGGAGTGTGATTGGGCAAAAAGTTGTAGTCACCGGATGAAATGGCTGTCATTGGTGGATTTGTCGCTGTCACTGGATCTGCTCTCACTGCTCGGCTCATGGTGCCTATTATCATGCAATGTTGTTGGACTGAAGGGAAGATGGGAGGTTGTCTCTGTAGTGATTGGGCAAATTGTCGTTGTTGCAACTGAAAAGTTAGATATTTTACCACAGCTGTCATTGATTTGTGTCAGGTTTCAAGACAGTAACAATGCTCTGTAGTTTGTTCTTAATTTCATATAAATTTATTTTAAAATAAAATGAGCGTTCAAAAAAAAGAAAATCGAGATGTATAATCATTTCACCAGTGCGATATCCAAGCCTGTTATTGACACATAGGAGCAGTCTAAGTATCCTTTGTCGGCAGTACTAAAGTCACCAATCTATTAAAGTCACTGGATCGACCATCCCAATTAAGAATGTTTTTATATCTTTGTACTCTCTTTCCCAAATGAATTTATATTGCATTTAAATTAAAAAATGACAAAAATAATAATGCTTCAATCACCAGGGAAGATGAAGAGTGACAAAAATTGAAAGAAGAAAGTTCGAGAGATTAATGGTATAATTTGTACTTTAATAGTAATTAAAGTATTAAATGTATTTTGGAGTATTATACATTATTTAACTCTTTGTATGTGATAAGTAGAATATTCAGTCGATCGTAAATACCACCTTGTACTTCACAGCAGAATATTTCGCTACTGTTTATAAGAAAGAATTATATCAATTTGAATTCAGAAAAAAACTTCATTAGATCGTGTTAAAATGTTTCTTTAGTGTTTTTGAATCATGTTGGTAGTTGTATTACTCATTTTGGTTGTTGGCAGACATGAAAAGTTTTGTTTTTTTAAATTTTATCATATGTACACTAAATCAATGAGAAGCCTATACACAGTAATCGGATGTATTTGATCACGGACACAGGAGCAAGCAGTTCCAATTTTTATTTAATCCGTGTATAGTTTTTTGCTTTCACTTTTTTAATGTATATAATCTATGTTTTATTATATAAAACTTGAGCAAACACAAACAAATGTTAGGACTCAAATGGTTAATCCAAGTTATGATCTAATTACACAGATGCTTCGGCCCCTAGCAGATACGAATTAACTCCTCGTGTAAATTAAGTTGTATTTTGCTACAAAAATATTCTCACTTATAAAGCATTAAATATTATATTTTTTATTTGGGTGCAATTATTTTATTCATTATTGTGTACCGTAGTTTATTATTTGTTAATTGATTATTATAGGTAATCACAATTAATAAAAACAAAAGTTACAGTTTGAAGTTGGCTTTAGATTCTAGGCTTCCACTATTATTGTGCATTTCGTATGTACACAAGAATAAACTAATTATAAAAAATGTTTACACTACTGACCGACACTGAGTTGAATCTATACTGAGCTTCTACCTCCAGTTGTCATGAAAATTGCTAAAGTGTTCTATTATGTTTAGATGTATAATAGACGGTCAATGGGCCATAAATATCTTTCTTTATTAATGCTGTAAGTTTCAAGAGTCGATAAATATCCCTTAGAAAGCACATACACTAGACTTATGCGTGATGTATCAGAAAATAAACTCTCTTGAAGCAAACAAATCAATAAAAAATATGGTGATATTCATGACTATCTGACCTAGTCCGTAAGCCGTAATGGGTTAAAAGGAAACATGTTTAAATCAGTAGTAATAAGTACTAATGCCCCCAAGTATTTATATAGGATTGCACCCAAGTACTTATCTAGGTTTATTATTAATTCTTTACAATGGAATCATTCTCTTTAACAAAAACACATATTCTTTTTACCCTTCACTATCTAAGACGTCCTGAAGATTTGCTCTTGTAATCCTGGGATCATCACATTTAAACCAATGGTCATGTTGTTGCCGTATAAATGATGTGTAATGTCCTGTGTTTAATGAGCCTTCATGGTTTACCACAGCAAACAGGGAATACCTAAAAAATAACATTAAAATATAATATACTTTAAATAATTGTAAGCTTTTTCTTGTACACATAATAATTTCAAAATCAATTAAGAGCACAGTAGCATAATTATAATTAATAAACAATTATAAACCATTGCTACAAAATAGATACACAACCTTTATCTACATTTTGTATCATCAGAAGGTTATATATAAACACATTTTACAACTTTTTGATGCTGTGTTAGTGAAATGTACAGGTTGTTTTAGGTTTTGTAAATATTTTGAAGCTAGGGTTTATAACTGTTTATTAACATATTAGTTTCATACATTCCAATAATCGAAGAGTCTTTACTATTTGCTTATACAGTAGAGTCTCGATAATTCGAGGTAGATGGGACAAGTAACAATAACTCGGATTACACAAAAATACGCTCCTGTACATTAGAAAAAAACAAAGTTCTAATGAACCCTAATACTATAATTAAAAATGCACAAACTACGTTTATAGAACTGTATTGATTACAGTACTTACATAGACTAATGTTGCTTTTGAATACATTGTTCATCATGGTTGCTACAATTTTTTGAAAAAAGTTATAGTGTCTTCTGCTTTTGCTCATCAGATCGTTTTTGAACTGCGGTGTTGTGAAGAAATCTTATCAGAAGCAGCATATCTGTTGGCGTGGTGTCTGTTATTCAATATAGCGCATCGCAGTTTCCAAGGTGGCCATTTCTTCACCATAATCCATTTTCCCTTCTTGCACTGTCTCGGACAAACCCTCATCTTTATTCTCATCATCGTTGTTTCCAGTAGTTTCGTGTACCATTTCAATAGTCATAACTTGTGTCTTTGTTGCTTAATTACGTTCGTACTAACTCACCCATTGACGTACGTCTGTATCATCGACATTTTCACATCCTGGAAATTAACTGATAAGAAATGTCATCTGTTTTTTCTTGTGGATCAATGACACAGTTGAGAGTTTTATTATGAGCCCGGCGTTATTCTATATCCTACTAATATTTCTTCTTTTATTTCTTTCCATGATTCGATTATACAGTACACAACTTCATTAACTGTATTTTTTTAGAAAGCTTACAGTGCTTTTTTCCCCTATTAGATGCTTCCAAGAGAGATTGTAAAAGGTAACGTCTGTGTTTTTTTTCTTACATTCCAGAACACTCTGATTCATCGGCTGGATTAAGCTCATAACATTTGCAGGTAGAAATAAAGCACAGATATCAGACCTCAGTTGATTTTTATTGGGATGTGACAGTGCTTTGCTTAACAATAAATAATTTAAATTTATTTTAAAATAAATATAATAGTCTGAAATAGAAATAGGCTCAAATTCAACAGAACCTCGAAAAATTGGGACTCGGATTTTCAAGACTCTGCTGTAAATCAAAATATTAACAATAAATTTTAAAAATCAAGGAGATTATAAAATTTAAATATGTAAATGTCATGCTATTCTAACTAGCCAAAAGTACATTATCGGTTTCTATCTCAAACTTTCTAATACACTTTATAAAACATATATACAATTCTGAAATAGAGCTTATTTTGCTGTTGCATAAGGACATCGACTTCAAGAGCATTGTCAGGAAAAGTGATATTTTAAGCTTTATACATTTTTATTATATTCTTTGCTAATTATTTTATGTGTTTGTAACGAGAAGAACAGGAATTGTTATCACCTTTTTTTGGTACATTCTAAAAATGATATTTTTGGCATAACAAATATAAAGTAAATTCTTGGTTTACTGCTGTTTTTGTTAAATGTTTTGGATTTGCAATTTATGTTTTCATATTGTCCTTTGATTTAGCTTACCATGAGCTTTTAAATTAATGAAACCAGAATTTCCCATTTTAATCAAGTATGGGAAAAAGCATTTTATTAATAGTATGTAATACATATTAGTTTGCGTGTTACTTTTGTTTCCATTCCTAATATGAGTGTCCGAAGCAGGAAAGGATAAAAGTTTAAAATAATTTATAAATAATTGAAATAATTTAGCTCTTGCAAAATGAATAGTTGAAAAAAAACAAAAACAAATTGAGTGAACCTTCATTGTTGGGAAAACAGTGATTGATTATTGTTGGTAGTAAATTATCTCCATTAAGATCTGGGACCCAGTGAGGAAGGGTTGGACATTAATAAAACGCCCAGAAAAAATACATTTTTTTTCAATATTTTATCAGGCCAAAAATATTTTATATTGACCAGCTTTGTAACAAATTTCATGTTAATCTCAAACTTTCGTATGGAAATTAAAATACTATAACTTTTGTATTTTATAAAATAGTATAGTAAAGGTTTTCAAAAAATGAGTTCGTAATAACTTTTAAGCTATTAATAAGTGTAAATAATACCCACAAAAGTCTATAATATAAATAGCTTCATTTGCAATACCACATATTTGAAAAATAAATTTATAAAGACCATCTGAATAAATTAAATGTGGCTTATAATCATGAAAGTTTTCTAGTAGCAAAGAGTGGAGTTATCTTAATGAATTTTTTTCAAGTCAGCCTCAATATTTCTTTGTAGAATATTGTAGTTTGTAAAAATGAAAATTTAAAGTTTCTTTAAAGACTGTTCGTTCTTGCAAACCTTTAACCTTACTAAATAAATACCATCCAATATATTTACTAAAAAACATTCTGTACTATTTAAATTTGGAAACTATTTAAATAAAGAACAAATTTAATTAATTCATTTTGTCAACTTGTGTCCAATTTTAAGTATAGAAAGGAATAAAATGGCATTTAAATTTGATCTTGTGGGTATAAATTAGATCCTAGCCAATGGAATAAAGTCAATATGGACAGGTTACAAGTCCCACCAAAGTGATATCTAATTATGGTTGTGAGAGATTATGGAATTCACTATAATATAAAATATAACTTGAAACCATGTTTACACATAAATAAAAGTATTATCGTCGGAAATATTTGTTGTTCTCAAGTTAAACGTTACAAGGTTTTCCTACAAACTAGTATTTTTAAGAATATTAATGAAATAAATTTGATACCGGCTTTAATGATTTTGTTTTAGAGTAATTTAATAATAAATTAATTTTAGTTTTATAAGGAAAAAAACTTTTCACATGAGGCAAGGTATGCAATAATATAGTTTGCTTAAACCATTTTGCTTAAAATAAGTGACACTACATGATTTCATAAAACAGCTGATTTTATATTATAGGTTATGTGGTAGAACAGCTGTTTTAACGCATAGGGTTAGGCTACTTTATTTAATTGTAATTATTTAATAAAAAGTAACTACAACAAAATTTTTCTTTGTTGACTTAAGTAGAAATGAAGATTAAAATTTGGTTATTTATAGTACTTGATTTTAGAAAAAATAAATTTTTATTGTTTATAAAAATATAACTGTTATATATAAAAAAAATTAAAACTATACTATGAAATTAGACAAACAAATATGCTTACCCTGAGGTCCTTCTCTTTGTTTCTACTTTGATTAAACATGATTATTTTACAGGATACTCTGATGACAAATCTCAACACTCACTCAATCTTTGCCCTCAACATCACAAACTATAGCTATGCAATTATATGAACCAAATTAATAATATTACATATACCTAAAGAGGAAAAAAATCATACAACCAAGCAATAAAAATTATAAAAAACTCAAATTTTAACACTAAACTCTAAGAAAATATCATATAATTACTGTGTAAATCTTATGTTGTCATAGCATATATTTCCCCCAACTAAATAGTCTCAATGAAAAATGGTCTTAAAAAACACAAAAAGATTAACATAATTTTAAATTTAACAAACATCAATTATGGTCTAAACTGAAAACAAAAAACATTTCCTAATACAGCTGTCCTCATAAAACATAAAAGTATCCTAATAAAAAAGTTAATTTTTATTATTGTAAAAGTCCAATAATTAGTATCTTCAAATCAAGATAAAAATATGTAATAACAATAAAATTATTGTAAATTCCGCACATTAAAAAAATGATTTAACTATTTGGCATTGAAATATTAATCATTAAAAATAATAAAATCAGTTACATTTACTGAATATAGTAATATTGCGTTATGTAGATGGCTGAACTTACCTGTTATCTTCAAGTGAAAGTGGCTGAAACACAGTATCATCAATATTTTTGTTTTGGTTTTTGCGATTATGAGACATAAACGGACTCATATCTAACTCTTCAGGAAATGCTACTATTGTGGAAATTTTCTTTCGATGTGCAATGGAATGTTCAAACCTCTGGAAGAAAAATTTTAATAAAAGAAAGAAGAACATAATTTCAATCAGATTTGAATGAAAAATAAAACTTTAATGCAGCAGGACCTTCTGTAGGAGTTTCGCATTTATAATATGTTTTATTAGGAAATAGCTCAAGTGTAATTATTTCAGCTGTTAAGTACATGCACTGGATACCAGGCTTTTGTTCTTCGCCTGACTTATTCCTACATCACCACACTACTCTGTTGTACATCACTGTAACTAGTGATACAACTTCTAAGCCGTTATTCCTAGAATTTGCAGTCGCCAACATCAAGATAGAATGTGTTTGATAACAATTACATAAAAGAAGGATGCTTGGTATAATATACAGTAGTTTAATTCTTTAACTATTTACAAAATACCTGCTAAACTTCCCTATTATAAAATATAATTTGATTAAAGATCAAATAATCCAAAGAGCTTGCAATTTTTGTGTTGTAAATTTTGAGGTTTTTCTATATTATACTTTTGGTATTAACTTGGCAGAAAAACCACTACCTACTGATGTTTTTCAGCCGACACATTTCACACTAGTCAGTGCATTATTCAATGCTGTGAGTCACAGACAAGACTATTGCTCACGTGTGTTGCGTTAATGTGAGTCTGTGGTGTATTTAAGTTCTGAGGTGTGTTATTGTTAATAGAGCAGTTGTTAATTATGCGTTCAAATATAGTATTTGATTATGAGTGTTTTGTCATTTATAATGTGTTGTGGATACTATTTATGGTGTTTGTATATCTCATAGTTTTCTGTTCTGTTAAGTTTGTTGCTTTTATTGACATAGTGTAGTATTTTTAAAATGATATCTATTTTAGTGTGTGAGTGTAGTGTGTTCTGTAAGTGTATGGCGAAATTTGATTTTGGTTGTTTTTATTATGTATTTTATGTGTTTGTTGTATCTTGTGGTCACAATAAAACACACTCACAATCAAATATTATATTTGAACACATAATTAACAACTACTCTATGAACAATAACACACCACAGAACACCAAAACGCCACAGACTCACATTAACACAACACACCGGAACAACAATCTTGTCTGTGACTCATAGCATTGAATAATGCCCTAGTGCGAAACGCGTCTGCTGAAAAATATAAAGGTAGTGATTTTTTTGCCAAGTTAATACCAAAAGTGTAATATAAAGAGGCTAATTATCAACAAATATTTTCTCTATATAATAACAATATTTAAAATTATCAGGATGTAAATGTAAATTCAACTGATTTTTCCCCTAAAGAGGAACATGTTTATACTAATATACTGTACGAGGTCTGTTCAAAAAATACGCCTAACCTAACCTAACCTTGAACTTCGCAGCTCTAGTTAGTTTCAGGAGAATCCGCATGGTGTCGCTAGGTTCATATAAATCAGCTGATTAAAACGCGGTATTTCAGTCGCAGATATCTTCATTTGTTGATGAGTTACACAAAGTTTAGTAAAGAGTGTTTTTTTCGTTTGTCGGATTGTAAAATAGACAGTCTGAAGGAACAATGAATTGCTGTGAAATTTTGTGTAAAACTAGGGAAATCTGCAACAGAAACATTTGCCATGCTTAACACGGCCTACGGCGATGTTGCCATGAAGCGTATTGCATGTATCAAGTGGCATGAACGTTTCAAGGGTGGCCGACAGTCGATTGATGACGATGAGTGTCCTGGACGTCCTTTAACGTCAACTGACGACCCACACGTTGACAAAATCAACACCTTGCTGCGCGAAAATCGATGTCTGACCATTAGAGAGCTTTCCAAAGAGTGTGCGATATCAGTTGGATCTTGTTACGAGATTTTGACCGATAAATTGAAGATGCACTGCGTCGCTGCAAAATTTTTGCCACGCCTGAACACCGACCAAAAAGCCAATCGCGTCCTGGTTTGTCGGGAACTGCTTGATCGTTCAAATGAAGATGAGAACTTTATGTCAAGAATTATAACCGGTGATGAATCATGGGTGTATGGTTAGGACATTGAAACAAAGTCCCCAATCATCCCAATGGGTGAGTCAAACGTCCCCAAGACCCAAAAAAGCTCGCCAAGTTCGGTCGAATGTGAAGGTGATGCTGACAGTTTTTTTGATGCTAAGGGTGTTGTTCACTACGAGTACCCCCCTGAAGGCTCTACAGTCAACTAGATTACCTACATTGAAGTAGTGAAACGTCTGAGGGGCGCCGTCCGACGCAAAAGGCCAGAACTGTGGAGAAGTAGATAACTGGTTTTTCCATCGTGACAACGCTCTAGCTCACTTAGCACTCAGAACTCGTGAATTTTTGGCCAAACACTAGATCACTGTTCTCCCCCCCCCCTACTCACCTGACCTTGCTCCTTGTGACTTTTTCTTATTCCCAAAACTCAAAAAAAAAAAAAATTCGTTGCTCCTTCATGCTGTCCATTTTACAATCTGACAAATGAAAAAAAACACTCTTCACTAAACTGCGTGTAACTCATCAACAAATGAAGATATCTGCGACTGAAATACTGCTTTTTAATCAGTTGATTTATACGAACCTAGCGACACCAAGCGGATTCTCCTGAAACTAACTAGAGCCGCGAAAGTCAAACAGTCCGCGTATTTTTTGAACAGACCTCGTATTTTCCATTTATTCCAAATTACATGATAACTAACTTAGTTTGTTTAAAATTGTTCAATATTGATTTTTTGTGATTTTTCATTTCATCTATACCACAAAGTGTAAATAGAATAGTATCTTAGAGACATTACAGTGTAAATACTTTACAAATATATTAAATAAAACCTCATATACTATCAACACTTCATATGAGATTTTGCTACATCTATCGAAGTTGTATCATTGAAGACAATTTCGACAGATGTGTTTATATCGAATTTTGTTACACATCTAATTTTCTACATTGTGGCAACATCTGATGACAATTTCAAGGGGATCATTGATAACTAAGTGTAAGTTGTTTACAACACAGTCTGTTCTTCAGTTTATTGCAGTCTAATTTGCATGGCTGTATACTCTGATATCACAGAGGCTCCATCATTAGGCTGACCACTGTGCTTGTTCAAACTTTATTCTTGTAGTCTTTGCACAGTTAGGATGAAAATAACACCAATATCTACATAATGATAAGCAAATTCAGGGAAGGATTCTTTTATCTTTAATTCTTTACACAAGTTATATCTTCTTTTATCTTTTTAATGTTAAATTTATAAACTACATAAGAGAGCCTTTCTATTTATTTTTTTTAGGAGATCCTCTGTAATATCAACAATTAATAAAAAAAACTGTAATGTAGTATTCATTTCAGGTTTTCAAGGAAATCAATTGTGAGTTTCGAGGACACAGTTTCATGAACGCCTAATTTTGTGTGATCGCATAGATACTCAAAATATCACGTAGTAGTGAACAATATTTGGATCATGACAGCACCATATTTCTGTCATGTTTTTCACAGTGTCCTACAGATCCTTTAAAGATAACGTTATTGCTAAAATAAATGTGACATTGAAAAATGTTTTCTAAAATCTGGGCTCAGAATGTATATGAGGTTTATTTAATCAATATAATCACACTTTATTTTACCTATTTCCCACTGAGAGAAAATTAAATAAGATGAAACAGACGCAAGTAAATGCGTATTTTGATTTATTTTGCTTATAAAACCTGCCACTCACATATACCATGTGTCCATCAATTTTTATTACCAATACTTTCAAAAACTAAAGAAATGGCATACAATTAAGCATATTTTTTTTTTTAAATCAACTAACTCATTTTACAGACAATGACTGATTAGCAGATATCCTTGTTTTATAATAGGCATAAAAAAATTATCTCTTTTTGCTATTTTAGTAATGACTCTTTTCTTTGTAGAACTTCTAGTTCTTATAACAAATGTTACAATCAAGCAAAATACGTTCATGTTATTAATATATGCCTTTTCAGTTGTTTGTTTTCTTAACAAAACGTTAAAATGATGGGTATTGTTTAAATTTGACTCAGTCTGCAATATCAATGTCAGACAATCTTTTTCTTTTACAAAATTATTTTCTATCCTAACCCTATCTGTTAATGAAAAAAAACCTTTAATTTCCACATTTATTTCAGTTATAAATAAGAGAGCATATTTTTCCTACACAAACTTCTGTGTGACTTGAATACCAATAACAGTTGCACCAATCGGAATGAAAACATCATTGTTAAGCATGGCAAATTAGAAATATATTCTTCATCCATTACATTTCCTGGAAAACATTCATTGATTATGATTTTATATTAGTTATATGAAGTTATATTACTTAACCCTTTTGATCCCGGGACGTTTTGCATAGTTATCTGCTCCAGTCCCAGTCATGATTTATGGAAAATGTAGTGCTTTGACAAAACTTACATCAAATTTGTATTTATCAATGGATTTTCATGATTTTTTTAAAAATTTACTTCTCTAAAACTATAAAACACTTACCTAGATTTATAATAAACATGCAAAAAAAATTATAAGAAAATGTTACTCACTAAAAAACATTTTTCCAACATTTTCTGTTTCCATTTTATATAGAGTATACAAAATTAAAATTCAGTTCCTAAATAAAAGAATCTTGTCTGTGTACACATAAAAATGTGTTTTATTCAAAATTTTTACTTAGTTACTTATATCCACAAACAACAAAGATATAGGTTTATAACTAAAAAGTGCACATTTAGTTCCACAGCACAATGCGAAAAACACATGAAAATGGTTTAAAAATAAAACCATTTTATATTAAAGTAATAAAGTAAGTAATAATTAAAGTAATTAAGTCACTTGTAAAATTGCAAAATAAACACGAATAATTCTATTTTAGCTTTAACCAAATGTTTTTATGTTGTCTTATTGTCACATAAAAAGGGTTTTATGTTATGTACACTTACATAAACCCTTATAAACAATGATAAACTTGTTGTAAACAATGTAAACACTAAACTTTCAAACAAAAAGATCAACTGCATAATAAAATTGTGAGTAACAGACCACTCACTCACTACTCACAATGATAGGAAGTGCCTTCAAGTACTATAACTTTGTAAACAAGTTAATTATGAATGCTTTAATACAGGTAAGGATTATTTTACTAATTATTTTATATTGAAAAAAATGTGTGTCCGAAAATTTGGATGTAGGGATCTAATGCGATTTTTCAACACATCTGAAAATTTGGACGTTGGGATCAAGAGGGTTAAATTAGTTGATACATTCACTGTCTATTAATAAACATTACTAAACAAGCTCAAATACCAATACTTTCCGAGATGACAAAAATTAGTAACATATACCTATTAGAACAAATAGGATTCTTAACTGACTGACTAAATTTAAGAACAAATTTTCCACAGTATATAATTTTATTAAAAAAACAAATGTACTTTTTATGCAACTTATGATAGGCAACCACTTAATAAAAAAAAATTACATGACTAACAATTTGACTATAATTAAAATAATTCAAAGCACCTACTTACCTTCAATTAGTAGATTTTGATGTCTTTTTTTAATAATTTGTTTTGTCTGATTTTCACAAATCTGCATCTGGCTTCTACACTTCATTTGTTACTTTAGGTAATTCCACTTGTTTTATAAACTTCCATTATTACTTATGACAACTAGCTGAATCACAACAAAATATTATACTATTAAGAAAAGAAATCTTTAACACTTCAGCACGACGGCGATATTGGTGATCTCATCATATCCAATGCAGGTTGCATAGCTTGTCGTAGCATCTAATTGTCGAGCTTGTTGTTTTCATCTCAATAATTTTATTTCTAACATATACATGTTTATTGGTGACATCAGAACAGTGTATTAGACTCTAAAATATTGTTTTATCTATCGGGTCACAATTTAAAAAAAGAAAAACAAATGATAAATTACTGTATAACAAATAAGAAAACACATTAAAAAAGACAGAGAAAAAAATTTACATACAAAACTAAAGACCCTACTACTAAAATACATTACATACTAAAATAAGCACTCAACATTCAACTCGGAATGTTTGTTTCTGTTTGTGCCATGCGTTTCGGAGATCGATAATGTAAACGGAGACATTGATAATACATGTCACGTCCGAGACTATTTATAGCCGAGATTATCTGACATTTGTTTACTACAATCTTTTATTGACACTTTACGTTTTCGGGCGTCCAAGCATTTTGTCAATGACACATATTTATAATAGTCTGTTCCCCCCTTCGAGTTGGTTCATTCACTCGAATAGGACAGTTATCGTTTATTCTTGCGTTAGTTCAGAAAGCTTAGTTAATTTTAATGATCGTTGTTTTTACCAGATATTTTGCCACGTTAAATGGTTGAAACTAAAAAAAAAAAATTTAATATAAAAGTTAAACCAAATTAAATCTGTTCATGAAACTCCCTGAAGCATTGTTTCAGTTGAAGCATCAAAAGTTAAATTGGGATGGTTGGATTTAAAAACGACTCGGGCACAATATTCTCCAAACTCTTCTGAAGCATTGACGTAAAAATCAAACCTTTATACAAAAGCGTATCGATACTAGAGAATTTTCAATTAGCCTGGGAGTGAGCGTGCCGGTGAGCTCGCTGTATCTAAGAAAATAAGGTAGGAGCGCATCGGCACGCTCTCTGTGCCTCGTAAGGGAACCCAGAGCATGCAGGAACGCTAGCCGTGCTGAACGTGTTAAATACTAAAGTAAATTGAATGCCACGTAATAGGTCACAATATTGAACAAGTTAATAATATAGCTAAGTAGGAAATACAATTAGTTGGTTACATTTATTGTTGCTAAATAATTTAACGGTCTTGATTCAGAGAGATGAAACTAATAGTGATTAGTCTACTGAATCATACGATTAAAATATTTAAACCTTATCCACTACTGCCCTTGATTTTCAAAAAGTTTAATCGCTAAAATTCTTGTCTTATTTCACTTTTATTCAAACAGTAAACATTTAATTTTAAACATCCTAATAATGTTTAGAAGACAAAATATGGCCATAGTTAACAAATGGATGCAAATTAATCCAATTGGTAATATTATTGTGCCAGTGGGATTCAACTAGTCTGGGTCGTAGGCCACTCAATGTGAACCACACAATAACAATTGAGGTTTTTCTTATTTCATAAATAGTAAATATACAGAAACCTCAAACCGATACAACCTCATTATAACGAATAAATTGAGGATGAGGATTGTCCTTATATTAAAATACTTTTCTCTGTTGACGCGTTTCAGAATAGCTCTATTCTTAAAACTTTAAATAGTACTGTTGGCCTATACCTTGAGCTCATCTGTATAGACTGTTAGCCCCCTCCACTTATAGACCTCCTGTCCTATTGGTTCACGCCTACATTTAACTCCTCGCATTCAACTACTTAACAATTTATTTCTTATTTGTTGATTCCATCTTCACATGGGTTACTAGTTTTCACTAAAAACATTTGTAAATATGTTACAACTTGCCTATACTAGCACTTAATTATATTTGTTGAGGATAGCTGTTTCGAGAGATGTGTCTCATTGTCAACTCAGACGGTCTGAAGTCAGCCTCAACAAATATAATTAAGTGATACTATAGGCAAGTTATAACATATTTACAAGCATTTTTAGAAAGGTATTTATACATTTTCTAAAATATTCAACCACTTTTCCTTCATAAGCATAATGTACAATTTTTTTTATATCCCTAAGAGAAGACGTAAGTATTTGTATGTATAAAGTTTCTTAATGTTGTGTGTATCCAAAGTATAATGCAGTGTGTTGAAGTGGGGTACCGCGAGGGACACCCAACTCCTCTTATTACGTGCAGCTACTCTGGAACCCCCTTCCAGATAAGAAACGACGTAAAAGTGCTGTAATATTCTAAAAAAACTCTTGATTAAAAGTATTATAAATAGTATACAATGTATTTAAATGTTTTATCTAATATAATTATTCACCTTCAAATGAAAACATGCTACTATAGGAAGTGTTTTCATAGACAACTGCTTTGTAGATTCTTGATAGCTGCCACAGTTGTTACATTTGATCTTAGCTGCTGACCCTAGATGTTCTGCTCGCGTAAAAAACTCTAAACACTGCACTAACCCCATACGAGATGAATCGTTTGCAGGAACAGGGCCACCTCCATTCCCACCCAGGTCAAGGGAAATGTCCCAAAATGGATCAATTGTGGTTGACACTCCACTGAAACAGTTGGACAGTATAGAGCTGCATTTTAATAATTGATTTGGCGTATTTAAGGCATGATTTTTCAATTAAAAATTTATTAAAATATATAGAACACATAATTCATAAAACAGCTCAGACAAAGCCACTCATATTGCATCTGCAATGTCATTCATAGTACTACAATAAAACTTTGAGAAGTTTACCTGTACTCATAGACTTAGAAAAAACTATCTTTAGCTTAACTTATCAAGACCTAAGGGTCGATTTGTCAGATTTTGTAGTTCTTATGTTTAAACTCATCATGATGATCTATTTACTAGCCTTAATGATGTAAGCAATAAAGACTACAAACCAATACATCAGCTCATTTTGGTGTTTGTAGTTCTGACCAAATATTTATACAGGATGTTTGAAAATAAAATATCCCTACTTTTAATGTAGCATAAAATCTGTACAAAGTGACACACTATTATAGTTTGTGTATAAATTGTTTCATGCATGATTATACAGTGCAATCTCGGCAATCCGTACACTCCAGTAATCTGAACAGGCGAAAAAAGCTGTTATTTATTTTTAATGAAATACATTTTAAAATTAAAATAAAAATATGCAAAAAACTAAATAAAAATAGTTATGCTCATTAAAATATTGCTGAATCTTTTTTTCAGCATTTTTCCTAATAGGATTAATTTGTACTTTCAATAATCCGAACAACTCCCTACAGCAATTAGTTCAGATTGCCAAGATTCCACTGTATTTGATTCATCAACTGTCCAAGTTTTAACTACAAAAAAGAAATTCACTTCCTGCAGTTGACAGGCCTGCTTGAGAACAATGACCTCTGAACTCAGTTCAGTTACTGCAATGCAATAGCCATTCCACAGCAGAAGGGATATTGTGTTACTTGGCTTGTACAAGTCTATTATAAAAGTGCAACATAAAACTACACACAAAAATGCTCCCCCTCTAAAAAAAATTTTGGAAATAACCTTAGTCTATGGATAAGTGTACGAAATTTCGCAAAGCTCTAAAGGAGCACAATTTGTAAACATTGTTGCTCTGTTTTGGACTGACTCTCAGATCTTTACCTTATTTGCAAGTCTAACTTATAATACATTAACATTATTTTTCAAACATGTCTACCTTCAGGTAGTTACAGAATAGGCATATGTACAATCTCCTTTTTAAACCACAGAAAGCATTTTAATGACATTTTGAAACAACTAAATTCTCCTTATTTACTTAAAAAAACTGAATCTTTTACTTATTAATAATTTTCCCTCACATTGTTAAATCTGATTTCACAAACATAAAATAAAGTCAATTATATATTTATTTTGGCAAAAAATATTTTTTGACCATAGTAATTAGCTTACTTGCAAGCTTGGCAGACCACATCCGATTGCAATTCCCCTGTGAATATTTGATCGATAATACAAGAACAGTGATGTGGGTTTGACACTGGCGTAGTAGTTGTACCACTATTTTTACAATGCAAGTGCAGCAAGTCTAATAATGCTATGAAGAACTCATGAGCATCTTGTTGCTCATAACCAGCTAAATGTTGAGCATGAGTCCAGATTAGTAGTAGAAGACGGTGGAGAATCAATGGGGGTTTCTTTCCTGAGTAGAACTGTAGCAAGAAATTTAGAAAATAATGAATATAATAAAAACTATGTTACTCAATACCAAAAAAATAAAGGAACATAATGACTCAAAGGAACATTATTACAATATATAAAGTTGTTATTGTTAGTTGTAAACAATCGTTCCACCACTAAGTGCAATTAATTTTTACCTTGTGAGATGAGCCATCTTTTGGTCATTTGACCATTGTCGAATCCTGGTGGTACAATTGTTTACAATGAACAATAACAACTTTACAAAGTCAGTGCAACGGAAAATTTAGGACAACACTAAATATCGCACACACATGCTGAGACGGTCAAAACAGTCTCAAAGTTGAAGATTTTGCACTTAGGTCAAATCTTTTAAAAATATTATTTTAAAAGTTTTAAAATGAAAGTAGCGGGCAAGCAAGGTTCACTATCTGGTCAAGTAAAAAAGGCGGGTCCAAATGGTCGATTTTGTTCACGAAACAGAGCAACTAGGGAAGAATTAATTTTTTCTTCTAACATATAAAATGAAATTAATTTTTATTATAAAAAACAAAACTTTAAAAAAATGAGATTAGAAAATAAAAATAAAGAACCACCAAAGTTTAAGAAAATATAAAAAACCAATAAAAGCAAAATATTGTAAAATAAAATGTATTACAAATTTATTTAATTAAAATTGTAATTAATAAATGGTTTAATAAATGCTCCAAAAATTATAAAAGTGTCAGGTGAGGGAGAAAATAGTTTCGAGTGCCATTAAAGCGCAACTCATGATTGGAGTGCAGTAGAACTGTCATTCAAGTTGGTAACAAACTCTTAGTTATGAAATAGACCATGGTGTTAAGAAATATGACAATATTACATCATAAGTGACATTTTAAAGCAGCAGCTAGAAAACGAGCACAAATTTACAAAGGCAAGTTTATTAGGACACTCTGTTTGTAAGTCAAGACAAAGGTTTGATAAACCAATAAACCACTTAGCGAAGTAGTGGGGATGGCCCGACGATAAAGGGAGATGTGAATCAGCTTTTATGACAGAAAGACGTTGTGGGAGTGTTTTAAGTTTGTCTTGGGGTTAATTTTGTCTATTAGGTTGAATAATTTATCGTTTTTTAATTTTATTTGTATTTGTTCGTTTATGATATTATTTTTATGTTTATAAATTTGTAGTTGTTCCCATATTGTCATTTTGAGGCCTATTGAACTTTCTTTATTAGGTGTACGTTTTCTAATGTGGGGAATGTGTGTTTGTTTTTGATGGCGTCTGTAGCTAAGTTTGAGTTATAAGTTTCAGGTTTGATGTACGCATTGAGGTGTTCTTGACACCTGTCTTTTAATTTCTTTTTTGTTTGGCCTATGTATATTTTATTACAGTCTGGGCATTCGATTTTGTATATTCTATTATTAAGTGTGGGACATATTTTTTCCGGTTGGTTTTTTTTTTATTGATTATTTTTCTTGTGTTTTTGTAAGCTATGTTAATATTATTATTTTTTAGTGTTTTAGTTATTCCTTTTATGTTGTACCCTGTGTATGTGAATGTGGCAAATTTTGTTGTTGTTTGTAGTTCGATTTTAGGCTGTTTTAATTTATTTAAGATTTTAAATTCTAACTTATCTATAGTTTTTTTATTGTATCCATTTTTTGGGGCTATTTGCTATATTATTTGTTTGTCTTTGGCTTTTTCTTCATTTTTTAGAGGCAGTTTTAGCATTCTGGATAAGAGTGAGTTGTAAGCAAAAATTTTATGTTGTGGGGGATGGTTAGAGTAGTTTGGTATTATATTAATGGTTTGTGTGGAATGTTACTTGTATTTTTGGTTATTGTTAGGTCTAGATAGTTTATTTTATCGTTTATATCTTCTTCCATGGTGAATTTTATGTTAGGGTGTAAGTTGTTGATTTAATTTAGGATGATATTATTACTTGTTGCTTTATTTCGTGAGATGTATAATCCATCGTCGACATATTGTATCCAATGTCCGTTAGGGTAGTGTGTTTTTATGGTTTGTGTGATTAATTCATCAAGGTTTTGGAAGTAAATTTCTGATATTATGCTTGAGAGGGGTAATCCCATTGCTAAGCCATCTATTTCTTTATATATCTTATTATTAAATATGAAATAGTTTTTGGTTTAGTATGGTCTTTAGGCATTTTGTAATTTGGTTTGTGTATTTGGGGTTGGCTTTAAGATCAGTTAATTTGTTTTTTATTATTTGGATGGTTTCGTTTATTGGTACAGTGAAACCTGTTTAAGCTGGAATCCATTGGGACCGGCATTTTTTTCCGTCTAAGACAGGTTTCCGGCTTATATAATAGTAGTGTACTGTATGATGGTAATACCATCACGAAACGTTAGCCAAGTCTATTTTTAGCGTTGGGGTGAGGGTATGGGTGAGCGTTGGGGATTCTTAGCTATAAGACTATTATTTCTACTGATCAGCTGCATGGCGCTGTACCAACACCACATAGATAACAGACAATTAATTGTCATCATGTCTACATTTGTTCTAATACAGTATTTAATTAAATTATTTATTTCCAATTAAGTACTGACTGTTTATTTCCTACAGATGTAACACTTAAACATATAAAGCAAGTGTATTTAAATCACAAGAAAACTATCACATTTTAACGTCTAAATAAACGTCATTCAACAGTAATATCGGTTACTTCGATTGCCTAATGACAGCCCATAGCCTGTGCCCTGTGACGTCACAACTCGCAAACCTTGTTTTCTAGGTGGTGTTGGCTATGCACACTACAGAAAATGTTAAAACCTACATTACATAATAAAAATCTTACCTTTTAATGCAACAACCTTTTATCCAAAAAAAAATTTAAATAGAAAACTATAAAACTAAAACACTTATACTCTTGTCAACAAAATTTATGAATTAATGAAGCAATTTATTAAAAACTATATTCTTTCTCTTACTGTATTTAGGCTAAATACTGTACATAGTAGGCTTACGTAAAAATAAAAGAAAATCAATTAGGCTTGAAAAAATCTAGCATTGACTTTTGTTTTAAAAGGTTAGTTTTACTTGCTTGTGTTTCAGTTATTGTTTTTAGTTGTAACAAATGGTGACGCATTTCTGGGCTGTTTATACGTACCGCAAAATCTTCTAATTCACAAATTTTCATTAAAGTCTCGCCAAATGTTTTTATTTTGTTTTCTACGACTGGTCCGCCTTCAATTTCTTCTTTTTCTTCTATTTGCGCATGTTTTTTGCCTTTTAGAATGAAGCGGTCTCTCGCCTTTCAATATGTCAATCAATAAGTCTGGCCTTGTATGTTTGTAAACCATTCATTGCGTTATCTTGAAGGAAACGAGTGCTGACACATAGCCTATTGTAAATTATGGATGTTTGTATACCATTGCGTTATCTTGTGCATATCAGCAATCCTTAACGTTGTTACAGAGTTCTCAAAAATAAATATGATCCGTTACAATTAAGCAGAACTATTAGTGAATTTTGTTAAGGTAAAAAAATATATTATAAACTGTATTTTATCTAAACGGAAGTCATTGTAACTTTATATTTTACAGCATGTATATGATTAGATTTTCCAGCGTATGCAGAACTAAGACGTAGTAAATACGTATCACTCATCCTTTTGCTTATTCCGCTTCCGAGTTAAAGACAGTTTTCGGCTTATGAAGGTTATTAACCAGGTAAATTAAGTAGGCGACAGTTGGGACTTTTAAAGTTTTCCGCGATAGACGGGATTCCGCCTAACACAGGGTCCGTCTAAGACAGGTTTCACTGTATATTAGAATGTTTGTGATATCAAATGATGTAAATTTTGGTGTTTTTTGTTATGTTTATTGTTTTTAGTATTTCGGTTAATTTAATTGAGTTTTTTTATGGTGTATTTGTTTTCTAATTTATGTTCGTGTTTTAGGTTATTGGCGATTATTTCTGATATTTTATAGGCAGGTGCATTTTTTAAATTCATTAGGGGTCTAATGGGATTGTTGATTTTATGTATTTTGATGAGGGCGTTCATTTTGGGGGACTTTAGATTGTCTATTGAGTATTGGTACGGGTTTTTTGGCTGAATAAATTGTCATTGTTTTTTTGCTAATTGTATGATTTCATTTTGGTATTTTTTAGTGGGGTCTTTGTTTAATTCTATGCAATTGTTGGATTTTATGAATTCTTCAGTTTTTTAGTTACATTGTGTTTTTGATATGATTACTGTAGCGTTGCTTTTGTCCGCTTTTGTTGCAATTATTTCATTTTTGAATAATTTTTGTTTCAATTTGTTTATTTGTATTTTATTTTTTATGTGATTTCCTTTTTTACTTTTTTGTTGATTTCGTGTGATGCTGTGTTTCTAATGTTATCTTGATTTTCATAATTTATAAGGTTTATTGCCAGTTCTGTTTCTACTATGACGTTTTCTATTGTGCTTTGTAATTTAGGCTTGATGTTGGTTTTTGTGCTATTTTCGAGTATCTTTACTTCTCCTTTGTTGAAATTAATTTTTGTAAGGTTTATAAAACTGGGGTGGAATTGATGGATTGTTGTACCAAAGAGAACAAATTCACAAAGAGAACAATAATCTTCATGCAATTTTCTTTCATTTCAACAAAATCAGTGTTTTAACATTTGGTGATATTAAGGAAACTATTCTATTATTTACAATCAAACTAATTTACATCATTCAATGCTTAGAAACACTACACAATTTTTAAATTCATATTATTATTGAAAAGTGTGAGACATTTTTTTTTTTTGAGTACCGGGTCGACTTTACCAATGAAATGATTGTTTCAAAACGAGTCAGCTAGTAAGTTCAAAAGTTTTCCCTCAATTACACAATAATTACTTATAACAAAAGTAAATGTTTGTATACATAACATACTTACTTCTTGGAAGAGACGAGCAAATTCACACATCACACAATGGCCTGGCTGATCCTGAAACTGGCAAATATGTTTGTCTGACAGAAAATAGTCTCTCAAAACTGGTGTGTGTGTCAATGCTTGAACTATACAGTTCATGAAACATGTGTTTCCTAAATTTAACAACCCCCGTAGACCTGAAACAGTTACTAATGCATAAAAAAAATATAGGTGTAACTACTTAATAAAAGTAATTGAAAATTAATCAGATTATCATAAATCATGTAATTTGGTAGTACAATGATCTACTGTGATTTATTTACTGGAACTACAAAAACACCCTCCTTATAACAAAAAAAACTAATTAAATTAAACTTCTTTTACTGAGCAGAGTTTTTTTTGAGACTATGTAATGGAATGTAATTAAGTGTTACAGATTATGTGACAATCAAACTGTTTTTGGACTAACATTTATTAAAACATAGAAACACTTTGTATCAGTTTGTCCTTCTTGAACAAGAATTAACAGGTTTTATAAAATAAAATTGCTTTATATTGAAAAATTTATTAACAGTATTTGTAAAGTTCAGCAGTCCTGGATTTGTATCACTTAAGATAACCGTGTTGAAATATGTTTAAAAATTAATTATTCTACCAAGCTTCAATTTTCTGTTTTAGTGTATATACTAAATAAAATTTGAACTAAATAATAAAATAACACGTTTAAGGTTATGTAAGAATAAATAAAAATGAGTTACAATTAAAGTTGCAACACATATATATATATATATATATATATATATATATATATATATATATATATATATATATATAGATTTTTTGGACTAGGAGACTGACAGACTTACCTTGGTAAGAGTCCACTTGTAGTCTTGAAATAGTCTTGTGTTTCTATTTCAAGACTACAGAGTAGACTCTTACCAAAGTAAGTCTGTCAGTCTCCTAGTCCAAAAAATCTAAATAATCTTTACCAACCAAAACTAACCTATAAATATATATATATAACCGTGTTGAAATATGTTTAAAAATTAATTATTCTACCAAGCTTCAATTTTCTGTTTTACTGTATATACTAAATAAAATTTGAACTAAATAATAAAATAACACGTTTAAGGTTATGTAAGAATAAATAAAAATGAGTTACAATTAAAGTTGCAACACATATATATATATATATATATATATATAGATTTTTTGGACTAGGAGACTGACAGACTTACCTTGGTAAGAGTCCACTTGTAGTCTTGAAATAGTCTTGTGTTTCTATTTCAAGACTACAGAGTAGACTCTTACCAAAGTAAGTCTGTCAGTCTCCTAGTCCAAAAAATCTAAATAATCTTTACCAACCAAAACTAACCTATAAATATATATATATATATATATATATATATATATATATATATATATATATATATAACCGTGTTGAAATATGTTTAAAAATTAATTATTCTACCAAGCTTCAATTTTCTGTTTTAGTGTATATACTAAATAAAATTTGAACTAAATAATAAAATAACACGTTTAAGGTTATGTAAGAATAAATAAAAATGAGTTACAATTAAAGTTGCAACATATATATATATATATATATATATATATATATATATATATATATATATATATATATATATATAGATTTTTTGGACTAGGAGACTGACAGACTTACCTTGGTAAGAGTCCACTTGTAGTCTTGAAATAGTCTTGTGTTTCTATTTCAAGACTACAGAGTAGACTCTTACCAAAGTAAGTCTGTCAGTCTCCTAGTCCAAAAAATCTAAATAATCTTTACCAACCAAAACTAACCTATAAATATATATATATATATATATATATATATATATATATATATATATATATATATATATATATATATATATATTGTAACATTTATAGAATGGGCTATATAATATTATTTAAGAATTGGAAAATAGATGAGAAATAACTCACTCAAAATTTAGAAAGAAATTCATTAAGATATTGGTTAGGTTAAATGAAAACTAAATTTAGGTAAAAGCATAGAATTGTAAACAAGGTTTTTGAACTGGAAATGTATTAGGAAATTTGTTATATCAAATAACCTAACACATAAATTAAAATAAGATAATCTAAGAATAGTTATGTGTAAACAAATTTGTAAACTGTAGTAACATAGGGCCTAAGTAATTACTTGAAGGAGAAAGTGAACACGTTTGTAAACAAAAGAAAATTGAAAGGTTATGTTTATGAAAGACCAAGCAAAACACACACAATTCAGAACTATTTCAAAAGTAAAACACAAAGACACTTTACACACTAATAATATTAATAAAATAAACACTGGAAGGTTTGTTGAGGATAGGAAATTAAAACAGTAAGTTTCAACCAGGTATAACCAAGTTAAAACGCCATTCTAAACAAGCTCATTGTGGACGCATCAGCTGTAAAACGGTGAAAATAGTTCGTTGACATTAACATGTGTGAAAGTCAAGGAAACATCAGCTGTAAAAAACAGAAGAAAGTAAGTCTGATGTAAAGTCTAGTAGAAAGAAATCGAACTAAATTATAACCCATATGTGTTTTTTTTAAGAAGAAGGCCGCCATATTTGTAACATTTTAAAAGAAAATCGAAGGACGCGTAGTTAGAGCATTCTAGCGTGGGTGACGCTACTAGAGGAACCAGCCAGGACCAGTCAAAATTCTATTTATTTGGAAAGAGTTCGTCTAAATTATACAGTTTTGTGAGTAAACTTGGCCAGATTAAACAGGAATAAGAAAATTGAAAGAGTTAATACAGTGAAAATATAATTTGAAAGAACTAAAACGGATTTAAGTGTGTAAAAAGTGAAATTTAAAGACAACGGAATTCTACGTGTGAGCAAGCAGCCTTTCGCCGTTATTTGATAAGTTAAGTACCTAGCGCTATATAAAAAAATAAACTTTAGTGGACTTTTAAGATAATAGAGAAGTTTATAATTGTACATTAGGATATCTTGTAGTTAATTAATAGTAAGTAATAAGAAATAATCCAGTTCAAATAGTTTAGCCTTTTTGCAAATTCAAAATTTAAGTTTTTCCATCAGGAAAATATTTATTAAACTTATTTCAAAATTTAATATTGTTTGTTCAAAATTTATTTAATTAACCTAAGAATTAAAAAAAAAAATATAGCCCATGTTATAACCCCGAGATATCAAGAGATCTTAAACTAGCCAAGGGTATTAAAATTGTGTAACTCTAAAATTAAAAGAAAAAAGAGTTAGTATATTTTGTTAAAAATTGTTAAGTTGTAAAATTTTGTTTTGTGTGTATTGTTTAATGTCGAGATGAAATGATAATAAATGTTAATGAATTGTTCCTGAGTAGTTTTATTTGTCTTAAATAAAAAATTCAATTTATTAAATAGTAAAACATAAGTATATTGTATTGTGTCTCTTTAAAAATTATGTTATAATTGGCGCAACAACGTGGGGCTCGATAAAATTTATTTAGAGAGATTTTGAAATAAAATTAATTTAGAACTTTTTATATGAAAAACATTTGAACTGGAAATAGATTTAGAAAAAATTTTGGAAAATTAAACACTGAGTTGAATAGAATCAAGGCTAGGTTTATAGTATATATAAAAAATTATTTATGTTTGTATAATAAGTTACTTACAGAAAAAAAAAGAAGAAAATATTATAGGCGAACTGGTAGTTGTAGGGGACCAGGAAAAAGGGACAAGTTTGGAAATGAAAGAAATGGAAGGCACAGATATGCCAATAGGAAACATTGAGGTAGAAGAAGCTAGGGGACTACTACCTATGCAAACCCAACAACAAAAACGGGGAAATAATGAGAATGAAGAATTGAGGGAAATGATGAGATCTCTCATGGAAATGAGTCTAAAAGGGAGAGAGGAAATGAAGGAGGATATGAGAGAATTAAAAAAGGAATTAAAAGAGAATATAAACGAAGTAAAAGGAGAGATAAAGGAGGAAATAAGGGATTTAAACAAAAAATTAGAGGAAAATAGAGACGAAATGAGAGAGATGAAGGAAGATTTCAAATTCATAACACAGGAAATAAGGGAGGAAAGTAAGAAAATGATAGAGGATATGAGGGAACAGTTGAGAACAGAGAATAATGCTGTAGTAGGAGTTATGAGAAGAGACTTAGAGGAGAAGATTAAGGAGAATTTAGAGGAAACAAAAGAAATAATAGCTGATGTGACAGAAATTAATAAAAAAGAGATAGAGAAAGTCGAATATATAACAAAGAAAAACACAGAAGAGTTAGGAGAGTTAAAATTAAGAAATGAAGTAGGAAAGATGGAGGTACTGCCAATAAAAAATATAACAATTCAAACCGCAACTAAAAGGAAGACTGAACAGATTAATAAAATGAAAATGGTAATAGGAGAAATGGAAGGAGTTAAATATCCGTTTCAATGCATAGTGGTACAAAGCTTGTTGAGAGAAATGATCATAGGTACGGATATGTTAATGGATGTGGAGGCACAACTCAAGTTTGGAAAAAGGGAAATGGAATTTAAATATGAGAATAACAGAGAAAATAGAACTTATGAAGCAGATGAGAGATACAATGGAGATGTAAACGGTGTTACGGCAAGGACAGGCGTGGGGACAAGAAAAGAGCAGGGTGCCCACAGTCAATCGGAATACTAAGACAATAAGAAACCCAGGAATAGAAATTAAATAGAGGAAACAAGTTTACAGGCATTAATAAACACAGGCAATAATATGACATGTATCCAGGAGAACTGGAAAAGGAAAATAATAATAAAATAGGAAGGGAGATATTAAATATAGGTAAAGGAAGCAATATGAATAAACTCTAGGTGATTATGTGTATAAGAAAACGTTAGCAGGAGATAAGTTTAAGGGATGGTAACTATATCTACGATAATTTATTAGAAACTTCGTCGAATAATGAATAAAGATAAATATAAATCTATGTTAATAAATATTGAAGCATCGTTGTAATAAATAAAATATGGTAATTGTGTATTTAAACTTCGTCGTATTGTAAGGGAGAATCTGCGTTGATAAATAATGGAACTTCGTCGTATATATTATATATTATAAAAGAAATATGAATCTATGATAATAAATATTAAAGCATCGTTGTAATAAAAATATGGTAATTGTGTATTTAAACTTCGTCGTATTGTAAGGGAGAATCTGCGTTGATAAATAAGTATTAAAACAAAATTTATATTCGTTGATATAGGGACAGTGTAATCGAAGGAGCTATAGATATGATCAAATAGAGGATATGAGATTGCGACCTTTAAAAATATTAGATGTTAAACTTCATACAAAATAAACTGAAATGATATAAGAAAATAATTGAACTGGATGTGAGATTGGAATGGGAGATAAAATACTAACTTAGAACTGAGAGTTAGATGAAGCTAAAAGCAAAATAAATATGAGATAAATAATAAACAAGGAATAAACAGAAATAAGGGAAAGAGAAATGTTATAACCAATTTGACCAAATCTAGACATACTATGACTCGGATAGGCTGGGATTTAAAGACATGGTATCAGAGAATATATATTATGTTAAATAAATATTGAATCAGACTTATGATTGGAAGGGTTCCAATTGTAATAAACGTAAAAAAAAAAAAAAAAAAAAAAAAAAAAAAAAAAAATATTTATAATTATGGAAGAAATTGTAAATACCAGAACATGGTTTATTGTTACTATATGTTAGAGTTGTTAAAGAATTGTTGAATGAATGTTAGTTATAAGTATATTGTATTGTTAGAAGATATGTTAAGTAATATGTAGCTTGAAGTGTTCAGCTCAGTATTTGATTGTTAAAGAATTAAGATAAAATTGTGTCGTAGGAATTAAGTATAAATGGACAATTTAAAGTATAAATGTTAATTTAAATTTAATTAAAAAAAAAAAATATGTATATTTAATCAAGCTTGTAAAATGTAAAGAATGTGTAATGTAGAGATTAGTAATATTTTTTTTATTTAAATTAAATTAGGGGACATTGTAACATTTATAGAATGGGCTATATAATATTATTTAAGAATTGGAAAATAGATGAGAAATAACTCACTCAAAATTTAGAAAGAAATTCATTAAGATATTGGTTAGGTTAAATGAAAACTAAATTTAGGTAAAAGCATAGAATTGTAAACAAGGTTTTTGAACTGGAAATGTATTAGGAAATTTGTTATATCAAATAACCTAACACATAAATTAAAATAAGATAATCTAAGAATAGTTATGTGTAAACAAATTTGTAAACTGTAGTAACATAGGGCCTAAGTAATTACTTGAAGGAGAAAGTGAACACGTTTGTAAACAAAAGAAAATTGAAAGGTTATGTTTATGAAAGACCAAGCAAAACACACACAATTCAGAACTATTTCAAAAGTAAAACACAAAGACACTTCACACACTAATAATATTAATAAAATAAACACTGGAAGGTTTGTTGAGGATAGGAAATTAAAACAGTAAGTTTCAACCAGGTTTAACCAAGTTAAAACGCCATTCTAAACAAGCTCATTGTGGACGCATCAGCTGTAAAACGGTGAAAATAGTTCGTTGACATTAACATGTGTGAAAGTCAAGGAAACATCAGCTGTAAAAAACAGAAGAAAGTAAGTCTGATGTAAAGTCTAGTGGAAAGAAATCGAACTAAATTATAACCCATATGTGTTTTTTTTAAGAAGAAGGCCGCCATATTTGTAACATTTTAAAAGAAAATCGAAGGACGCGTAGTTAGAGCATTCTAGCGTGGGTGACGCTACTAGAGGAACCAGCCAGGACCAGTCAAAATTCTATTTATTTGGAAAGAGTTCGTCTAAATTATACAGTTTTGTGAGTAAACTTGGCCAGATTAAACAGGAATAAGAAAATTGAAAGAGTTAATACAGTGAAAATATAATTTGAAAGAACTAAAACGGATTTAAGTGTGTAAAAAGTGAAATTTAAAGACAACGGAATTCTACGTGTGAGCAAGCAGCCTTTCGCCGTTATTTGATAAGTTAAGTACCTAGCGCTATATAAAAAAATAAACTTTAGTGGACTTTTAAGATAATAGAGAAGTTTATAATTGTACATTAGGATATCTTGTAGTTAATTAATAGTAAGTAATAAGAAATAATCCAGTTCAAATAGTTTAGCCTTTTTGCAAATTCAAAATTTAAGTTTTTCCATCAGGAAAATATTTATTAAACTTATTTCAAAATTTAATATTGTTTGTTCAAAATTTATTTAATTAACCTAAGAATTAAAAAAAAAAATATAGCCCATGTTATAACCCCGAGATATCAAGAGATCTTAAACTAGCCAAGGGTATTAAAATTGTGTAACTCTAAAATTAAAAGAAAAAAGAGTTAGTATATTTTGTTAAAAATTGTTAAGTTGTAAAATTTTGTTTTGTGTGTATTGTTTAATGTCGAGATGAAATGATAATAAATGTTAATGAATTGTTCCTGAGTAGTTTTATTTGTCTTAAATAAAAAATTCAATTTATTAAATAGTAAAACATAAGTATATTGTATTGTGTCTCTTTAAAAATTATGTTATAATATATATATATATATATATATATATATATATATAGCTTTGAAACACTGTTTTCTTGTATTCACTTACACTATAATATACTTACACAAGAATTTTACTTGATATATATGCGAGGTAACTTTCGAAAGCTAATGCGGTGTCCTCAACTGAAACAGAATACTCTTGTAGTTGCCATTTGTGTAGGATTTCTGTTGTCACGTGATATAACGGTACTGTTCTATTTTCGGATTCACTGCATTTTGGGAAAGTTTCTAGTTTGTTTCGGGGTTAATTTTGTCTATTAAGTTGAATAATTTATCAGTTTTTTAATTTTATTTGTATTTGTTAGTTAATGATATTATTTTTGTGCTTATAAATTTGTAGCTGTTCCCAGATTCTCATTTTGAGGCCTTTTTGTACTTTTTTTTATTAGATGTATGTTTTCTAATGTGGGGAATGTGTGTTTGTTTTTGATGGCGTGTGTAGCTAAGTTTGAGTTGTACATATTAGGTTTGATGTATGCATTGAGCTGCTCTTTATATATGTCTGTTAATTGTGTTTTTGTTTCGATTATGTATAATTTGTTACAGTCTAAGCATTTGATTTTATATATTCCGTTATTAAATGTGGGACATATTTTTTCCGGTTGGTTTATTTTGTTGATTATGCTTCCTGTATTTTTGTAAGTTATGTTAATATTGTTATTTTTTAGTATTTTAGTTATTCCTTTTATGTTGTATCCTGTGTGTGTGTGAACGTGACCCATTTTGTTGTTCGTGTTTAGGTAGTTTTAATTTATTTAATATTTTTAATTCTAATTTATCTATAGTTTTTTTATTGTATCAATTTTTTGGGGCTATTTGATATATTATTAGTTTTTCTTTGGCTTTTTCTTCATTTTTTAGTGGTACTTTTAGCATTCTGTATAAGAGTGAGTTGTAGCAGCCACTTTATGTTGTGGAGGATGGTTAGAGTGGTTTGGTATTATATTAATCATATGTGCAGATTTCCTATAAATTGAGTATTCAATGTTATTTGTATTTCTGGTTATTGTTAGGTCTAGATAGTTTATTTCTTCTTCCATGGTGAATTTTATGTTAGGGTGCAAGTTGTTGAATTTTTAGGACATTATTATTATTTATTGCATTATTTTAGGAGATGTATAATCCATCATCAACATATCGTATCCAATGTCTGTTGGGGTTGTGTGTTTTTATGGTTTGTGTGATTATTTTGCCATGGTTTTAAAGATAAATTTCTGATATTATACTTGATAGGGGTGGTCTCATTGCTAGGCCGTTTGTTTGCTAATATATCTTATTATTAAATCTGAAATAGTTTTGGTTTAGTACGGACTTTAGGCATTTTGTTATATGGTTTGTGTATTTGGAGTTGGTTTTAAGATTAGTCAATTTGTTTTTTTATTATTTGGATGGTTTTGTTTATTGGTATTATATTTTTTATAAAGGAGAATGATTATTGAATGAATATATGATTTCTATTAAATTTAAAACAAAAACTCAGAAATAATTAAAATTCTTTTAATTTTAACAATTTTTTAATTTACACAATAAACAGAACAAAAACACTTAACAAGTTTTAACACAATAGACTAAACTCAATTCTTAATATTTTAGTTACAAGATTTTATAACCTAGGCTATTTTCTAAGATCTCTTAAAATCTCGGGGTTTTTTGCATGGGCTATATCTTTTAACTCTCTGGTTAATTAAATGAATTTTAATAAATAATATTAATTTTAGAAAATAGCTTTAATAATTAGCTTAATGATGTAAAATCTTAAATTTGGAATAAGAAAAAGGTCCCTAACCTTTTTGAACGGGATTAGGTTTTCTTACTACTAAACTATTATATTATTTCAAGATATTCTAATAATTTACAATTTTAGATTTTCTTATAATTTTAAAAGTTCACTAAAGGTTTATTTTTATAGCGCTATGTACTTATCAATTTTCGGAGTTTTGCTGGTTGTTCATATAGAATTCAGTTCTCTTTAAATTCTATGTTTCACACACAGTTAAATTCTTTTTGGTTACTTTAATTATAATAAACTGTATTATAAGTTTTAAATTCACTTATTTTCGTTTTATTTTGGCCAAGTTTCTTCACAAATTCATATAATTTTGATGAGATGCTTCAAACGGGATTTTGGCTTCTAAGAATGGCTTCGCTTCGTTCGGCTGCCCACGCCAGACTAACGCGTCGTTTTTATTTTTAAAATGTTTAAAACATGGCGCCGATTCCTTCTCCAAACTCTATATTAATTACCCATAAACCTTTGCTTTCATGTAATGAGGTTCCTTTTTTTCCCACTAGAGTCGACTGTAACACTGACCTATTTTATTTGATTAAAATTGATCAAATAACGAAATTGTTTTCAACCGTTTTAATTTGGTTAACATACTGTTTCACCTATCCTATCCTCAACAAACCTTCCAGTGTTTATTTAATTACTATTATTTGTGTGTGCAGTGTCTTTGCTTTTTACTTTTGTAATAATTCCGAAATGTGTGTGTTTGGCATAGGTTAATGCAACATAACCCCTATCTCACTTCATTGTTTACAATTTTGTTTTACCTTTTCTTTCAAGTAATTACTTATGTCCTATGTTAACAAAGTTTACAATTTTTTAAATTTTATTATTATTAGATTATCTTGTTCTAATTTTATTTGTTAGGTTATTTGATCCAACAAATTTCCTAATGCATTCTTTCCAGTTCAGAATCTATTTTATATGTTAAAACCTTTTCTAGGCTTTCACCTAAAATTAGTTTTAATTTAATCTAACCAATCTCTTAATGAATTTCTCCGATTTCACATTTTGTGTGAGTTATTTCTAATCTGTTCTTCCAATTCTTAAACAACATTATATAGCCCATTCTATAAATGTTATTACTGATAAATAATATAAATAAATAATATACTGATATTAGAGTACATATTTGTGATATCAAATAATATAAATTATTATACATGAAGAGATATTAAACAAGAAGCATTGGGGGCTGGCAAGGATAATATACCATGGACATTGGGCTATCGGCTACTCTAGTTGTAAGTTAGAGTTTGTAGTAGTAACACTCACTGATGATGATGACTTGGTCATTGAAACGGATATGAGTAAATAAATTATTAATTTGTGAGTTTTGTGTATGTTTTTATTTGTTTTTTTGCAATTGTTGGATTTTATGAACTCTTCTTTTTATTTAATGTATTCTGTTTTTTTTATTACTGTGGCATTGCTTTTGTCCACTTTTGTTATTATTTCATTTTAACTTTTCTTGTGATGCTGTGTTTCTTACGTTATCTTGGTTTTCATAGTGAAGTGAATCTAAAAATAGAACAATACCTGTATATCATGTGACAACGGAAGTCCCACACACCTGGCAATATACATAAGTACTTAGTTTCAGTTGATGCTCCATAATGAAGACACCATAATCAGTCTTTGAAAGTTAACTCGCATATATACCAAGTAAGATTCTTGTTTAAGTACATTATAGTACCTTAATGTACTTAAACAAGAATTTCTCTGAGTATATTTGTGAGTCGACATTCAACAATTATTAATTACATGCTTTTATTTTTAAAGCTTGAAATTGAGAGTATGTAATTAACAGTTCTTGAAAGTTATCTCGCAAATATGCTAAGTGAGATTTTTGTTTAAGTACAATAAAATGTGATGAGCGAATACAACAGTGTTGCAAAGTTAAACACACACTCTCATTACTCATAGTAAATGAAGAGAAATGTGAGGGGGGATGTACAATATACTTACAGCCTATAAGAAGTTTAGTTAATACAGTATTAACTAAATATTACCTAATGTAGAGTTTTTTACTATTGTCCGATGTTGTGGGTTAGCTCTTAATAATTCTATTTCTTCTTTTGTAGGCTCCCATCTTTCATAAATTGTTGAAATTCCTAAGGAAGTTGCTGCTTTTTGTACCTGCTCTCTAGCTATTTGGTGTAATTCTGCATCGTATACATAGTCACCACATTGGAAGCACATTATGTTACCATAGGATAAGTCTAATGCTGAACAAATAAAAATGTATTGTGAAAACCCAGTGTGTGCAATTATTTCATTATAGGAACTCTAAACACATGTAGGAGAAGCAGTGCAGTAGAAACACATCATAGTAGCTAATATAAAATATATAATAGTATTTGCAGGAATTATTATTTTAAATATATTATATTGTGATGTTTATAAATGTAATGAATAAACTTGTGTTAAACTTAAATACCATGTACTACTAAAATATATAATAATATTAGCAGAAATAATTATTTTAAATATAATATGTTGTGATGTTTATAAATGTAATGAATAAACTTGTGTTAAACTTAAATACCATGTGCTACTAAAATATATAATAATATTAGCAGAAATAATTATTTTAAATATATTATGTTGTGATGTTTATAAATATAATGAATAAACTTGTGTTAAACTTAAATACCATGTGCTACTAAAATATATAATAATATTAGCAGAAATAATTATTTTAAATATAATATGTTGTGATGTTTATAAATGTAATGAATAAACTTGTGTTAAACTTAAATACCATGTACTAATAAAATATATAATAATATTAGCAGAAATAATTATTTTAAATATATTATGTTGTGATGTTTATAAATGTAATGAATAAACTTGTGTTAAAATTAAATACCATGTACTACTAAAATATATAATAATATTAGCAGAAATTATTATTTTAAATATGTTATGTTGTGATGTTTATAAATGTAATGAATAAACTTGTGCTAAACTTAAATACCATGTGCTACTAAAATATATAATAATATTAGCAGAAATTATTATTTTAAATATATTATGTTGTGATGTTTATAAATGTAATGAATAAACTTGTGTTAAACTTAAATACCATGTACTACTAAAATATATAATAATATTAGCAGAAATTACTATTTTAAATATATTATGTTGTGATGTTTATAAATGTAATGAATAAACTTGTGTTAAACTTAAATACCATGTGCTACTAAAATATATAATAATATTAGCAGAAATTATTATTTTAAATATATTATGTTGTGATGTTTATAAATGTAATGAATAAACTTGTGTTAAACTTAAATACCATGTACTACTAAAATATATAATAATATTAGCAGAAATTATTATTTTAAATATATTATGTTGTGATGTTTATAAATGTAATGAATAAACTTGTGTTAAACTTAAATACCATGTACTACTAAAATATATAATAATATTAGCAGAAATTATTATTTTAAATATATTATGTTGTGATGTTTATAAATGTAATGAATAAACTTGTGTTAAACTTAAATACCATGTACTACTAAAATATATAATAATATTAGCAGAAATTATTATTTTAAATATATTATGTTGTGATGTTTATAAATGTAATGAATAAACTTGTGTTAAACTTAAATACCATGTGCTACTAAAATATATAATAATATTAGCAGAAATTATTATTTTAAATATATTATGTTGTGATGTTTATAAATGTAATGAATAAACTTGTGTTAAACTTAAATACCATGTACTACTAAAATATATAATAATAATAGCAGAAATTATTATTTTAAATATATTATGTTGTGATGTTTATAAATGTAATGAATAAACTTGTGTTAAACTTAAATACCATGTGCTACTAAAATATATAATAATATTAGCAGAAATTATTATTTTAAATATATTATGTTGTGATGTTTATAAATGTAATGAATAAACTTGTGTTAAACTTAAATACCATGTGCTACTAAAATATATAATAATATTTGCAGAAATTATTATTTTAAATATATTATGTTGTGATGTTTATAAATGTAATGAATAAACTTGTGTTAAACTTAAATACCATGTACTACTAAAATATATAATATTATCAGAAATTATTATTTTAAATATATTATGTTGTGATGTTTATAAATGTAATGAATAAACTTGTGTTAAACTTAAATACCATGTACTACTAAAATATATAATAATATTAGCAGAAATTATTATTTTAAATATATTATGTTGTGATGTTTATAAATGTAATGAATAAACTTGTGTTAAACTTAAATACCATGTACTACTAAAATATATAATAATATTAGCAGAAATTATTATTTTAAATATATTATGTTGTGATGTTTATAAATGTAATGAATAAACTTGTGTTAAACTTAAATACCATGTACTACTAAATTATATAATAATATTAGCAGAAATTATTATTTTAAATATATTATGTTGTGATGTTTATAAATGTAATGAATAAACTTGTGTTAAACTTAAATACCATGTGCTACTAAAATATATAATAATATTAGCAGAAATTATTATTTTAAATATATTATGTTGTGATGTTTATAAATGTAATGAATAAACTTGTGTTAAACTTAAATACCATGTGCTACTAAAATATATAATAATATTAGCAGAAATTATTATTTTAAATATATTATGTTGTGATGTTTATAAATGTAATGAATAAACTTGTGTTAAACTTAAATACCATGTGCTACTAAAATATATAATAATATTAGCAGAAATTATTATTTTAAATATATTATGTTGTGATGTTTATAAATGTAATGAATAAACTTGTGTTAAACTTAAATACCATGTACTACTAAAATATATAATAATATTACCAGAAATTATTATTTTAAATATATTATGTTGTGATGTTTATAAATGTAATGAATAAACTTGTGTTAAACTTAAATACCATGTACTACTAAAATATATAATAATATTAGCAGAAATTATTATTTTAAATATATTATGTTGTGATGTTTATAAATGTAATGAATAAACTTGTGTTAAACTTAAATACCATGTACTACTAAAATATATAATAATATTAGCAGAAATTATTATTTTAAATATATTATGTTGTGATGTTTATAAATGTAATGAATAAACTTGTGTTAAACTTAAATACCATGTACTACTAAAATATATAATAATATTAGCAGAAATTATTATTTTAAATATATTATGTTGTGATGTTTATAAATGTAATGAATAAACTTGTGTTAAACTTAAATACCATGTACTACTAAAATACATAATAATATTAGCAGAAATTATTATTTTAAATATATTATGTTGTGATGTTTATAAATGTAATGAATAAACTTGTGTTAAACTTAAATACCATGTACTACTAAAATATATAATAATATTAGCAGAAATTATTATTTTAAATATATTATGTTGTGATGTTTATAAATGTAATGAATAAACTTGTGTTAAACTTAAATACCATATACTACTAAAATATATAATAATATTACCAGAAATTATTATTTTAAATATATTATGTTGTGATGTTTATAAATGTAATGAATAAACTTGTGTTAAACTTAAATACCATGTACTACTAAAATATATAATAATATTACCAGAAATTATTATTTTAAATATATTATGTTGTGATGTTTATAAATGTAATGAATAAACTTGTGTTAAACTTAAATACCATGTACTACTAAAATATATAATAATATTAGCAGAAATTATTATTTTAAATATATTATGTTGTGATGTTTATAAATGTAATGAATAAACTTGTGTTAAACTTAAATACCATGTACTACTAAAATATATAATAATATTAGCAGAAATTATTATTTTAAATATATTATGTTGTGATGTTTATAAATGTAATGAATAAACTTGTGTTAAACTTAAATACCATGTACTACTAAAATATATAATAATATTACCAGAAATTATTATTTTAAATATATTATGTTGTGATGTTTATAAATGTAATGAATAAACTTGTGTTAAACTTAAATACCATGTACTACTAAAATATATAATAATATTAGCAGAAATAATTATTTTAAATATATTATGTTGTGATGTTTATAAATGTAATGAATAAACTTGTGTTAAACTTAAATACCATGTACTACTAAAATATATAATAATATTAGCAGAAATAATTATTTTAAATATATCATGTTGTAATTTTTAGTAATACTTTTTTTGGTGTTTTAGCAATATAACTTTACTTCAAGTTGAAATAATTATACTTGTAACAAAATTCTAATTTACAGAACAGAAGATTATTTAAAATTACTAAATTTATCATTAAAAAATATTTAAGCAATGTTTAATAGTAAAAATATTTATATAAACACAATTTCCAAACTACCCAACGTATAATGAATGAAATATTGAAGGTATTAAGATAATTGTAAATTTAGAAGAGATAAAAATGTTATTATAATAAATTATTGTCAAATAAAAGATAAAATATTTATCACAATTTCAAATGAAGAGGTATTTTAATTAAGTTTAAAATTCATCATAATTCAGATACAAAAGTAAAGAGCAAAATTTGTCAGATAAAAATACAAATACATTGGACAATATTCAACTATAAATAATTTTTTTTAACAAAATTAGAAACAAATGAAAATATTTGAAATTGAACATTTCATGAATTTGGGACAATTTATTCAACATATTTAATTCTGCAAATAAGTATGAGTTAATAAAAGGAATTAAGCACAGAAGCATAATAATAATTACTAAGCAATTAGAAACCCTTGGTACAAAATAGTTACACAACCTTCATGTACATTTATTCTTGAAATTAAAATAAGAAGATAGTAAGTAACTGTACAGAGCATAAACACTTGAAAACTTTGGAACTAAAATTACCAAATAAAGCTGTACTATACATGTTCTTGATAAAAATTTGAAAATAAAGCATAATACAATAGCAGTTTGTATAGGTCCTAGCATAGAATTTTTTAAACCTATATTTAATTTTTTTCAAATAATTAATTTGTTTTCTTGAATTGTGTAGTCCATTATGTTCGATGAATCTTATTAATCACTTAAACAATAGTTTATGACTATCCGAACTTTAAATTTTGTAAATTTTTTAAAAACTTACAGACAGAACGTTTTTGATAGCTATGTGCCGATCTTCATCAGTGTCTTTTGCTTGGAGATGTTGGATCAAGCGGTGGCGGACAATTAATTTGTAATTGGTTTCAAAAAATTAATTGTTAACTGTTTGAAATTCCGTTTTCTGCATCTTTACTTAAAGAAATTAATTTTTTGTATTCTAGATTGTACTTTTGTATTAGGAACGTCTGAAGATGATGACTTTGTCATCGAAATGTACATAAGGATTTAATCTTAGGTAACTTATTGAATTTATTTTTTGATTAATTTTTCTGGTTTTTTCACCTATATTTTTGTAATATATTGTTCCACTGTGCTCTTGATATTGTATATTAAAGAAAGAGCTACATGTTTAATTCAATACTATAAAACTTTTGAGTTTAAATATGGCAACAGATAATTTTTAAAAAACTTACCTAGAAAGTGTTTTTTTGCCTTAGCATGTTCTTGAATATGTCCTTTAGATGCACAGCCAAAGAAAATACAATGAAAACATGAGTGAAGATGAACATCAATACCTTTACAAGTGTAACAGTAACAACTCAAGGCCTGTAACAATAAATATGAACATTTCTATTTTTCTTCATTTAATAACAAATGTTACAAAATAGGTTATAGAATTAGAATAACATTCAAGAATGTCAATAGTAGAAAAAAAAGGAAATCCAGTTTTAATCAAATTCAGTTTAATAACTACATATAAAAATAATTTACAGAAACTAGACTGTTACCAATTTTTTCTAGAAAACCTTATGATTCAAGTAGAAGCCTGCATCATATTTACATGAACAATTTTTAATGAAGTATGTAAATAAAGAGTAACTGTATTAATTTTCTGGAGATGTATATACAAATATCTGACCTACCAAAATTTTGCTTATTAATATTATGGTATTTATTTCCCGTTCACAAATAAATGATTTTAAGAAAAAATAATTTAACCAGACTATTCAAAAAGTCACCAGGAATATGAAAAAAGTTTTAAAATTTTGGAAAATAGCAATCCCCCCCTTTATTAAACATGTAAAACATTGCTATTTCAACATTTTGGCTTTATTTTCTTGACGCAGTAGCTCACAAAATGCCTCGAAATATAATTAAACTTGCTGTTGACTCCCAAAATATTACAAAATTTGAAAAAAAATCAACTTGAACACTTCAATTTTACACTGCTCTGCATGGCAAGTTCTATCGTTTTTAGGCCAAAGTTAGAAATAAAAGGTATGTAAATGTTCAATGCAATATTTTCTGTCTTGTGTGTGGAATAGTGTCTGTAACTGTTCATCCTTTTACGACTTACTGTAGCAAAAAAATAAGAGGTGTGTGTGAGTTTTATAAATCTATAAAGTTTGTGCGCCCGGTGAATCGTGGTGCTTGTTAAATCGATTTTTTTCCAAATTTGTAATTTTTTGGGAGTAAGAAGCAAGTTTAATTACATTTCTAGACCTTTTGTGAATTACTGCCAAAGAATTAAGCCAAAATGTTGAATTAATAAGGTTTGACATGTGGCGTAAAGTGAGAGGGGGTTGCTATTTTTCAACATTTTTGGGGCATGAGCTGAAGTTTTTATAAATTTTGTTTATGTTTATGATGATTTTCTGCATCACCTGGTATAATTTATTTTGATAAAATCGAATGTGGGAAAGGGAAATAAATACCAATATTACTAAGTTAAAAACGCATTTTAGTACTATCAAGATATTTCTATATATATTTTCAATTCTAGGTTCAACATATACTTTACATATATCATTGAAGTGCCGTTCACAAGTTTTGAGGTTAGAACTGTATGACATAAGTTAATTTAACCTTCATATATATACAAGAATATCCTTTAATTTAAATTCAATTTCTCCCTTACAGAAGCTTATTCTTAATAGTTCAAGTTAATATCTCCTTAACAATTAAAATCCTTGAATTCCATATATACTCATTTGAATTTTACAATAAGGAAACCAAGTCAAAAAAAAACGCTTCCTGTATATGCATGAGAACATAGTGGCCGGGTGTGGTACTTCAAAAATGTTTTTCTTAAATTTTCTCATTTGAGACCTAAATAAAATTATGTAAACAACTTTTTAAAAACTCAACCTAACAATACTAGAAATACTGTAATAAACAATGCAGATCTTCACGAGTTAACTATACGTCTGTTATTTACGAAATACTCGAAGACGATCTAGAAAAAATTCTTTCTAGAAAATAAAATAGTAAACAGACCTTTCTCCAGCGGGCTTCTTGAGAAGTACTGGCAACAAAGAATGAGTAAATTGTTCGATAAGGTTGGACTCCTTTGGCAACTTTAAAATTACTTAAATGTTTGCAACCATTTTCGCTCATTTCAAATAAACGCAGCACAGACTTATGTAAACCACTATCTTTATAATAAATATAAATTGAAAACCGGCAAAATTAATGTACAATTTGTTTCAACATGCTTCGGCAACATACTCGTTAAAATAGCCTCATAATCAGTGTGAACAACTGCAGTGATAAAAACTACGTATAAATTTTACAAGAAAAAATTAAAACTTGTTCCAGACAAGTCATAAAATAAACATATTATATTTAATATATTTTAAAACATTAACTAAACAGAATTGTCGAATTAGAATCGAAAGTTGAAGATTTGGACTCTCAATTGGCATAACTGCCGGTCATTTAACCCTGTGAAATCATTACAGATTACACTAGTGGCTTTAACCGGTACTACAGCTACTACAACGCAGTCTAGGAACGAATAAAACAACACTCTTCACACACTTTTTTTCATAAATATTCAATTATAAAAAAAGGTTTAAATGATAACAGAACTCCACAGTAAAATGTGCTTTTTATTATAAAATTATAATACTACTTCATCACATAATAAATTTATAATTGCTTAAATAAACTTACAGTCTACAAAGGATGTAAACAAATCTAACAGGTTTAATAAAAATGTTAAATAAATTCTTAACAATTTAATTTACATTTTCAAGCACAATTAAATCACAATGCTGTTATTGTTCTTGAAATATTAATAAAATATTTATAGTATTCCATCTATTTTAAACGTTAAATTCATTTAGGCACTCATTTCAATTATATTTTTAAAACTTAAAACCATCACCAAGAACATCAGTATATTTTTTCTTTGCAACAAATAACAAAAAATACACACCTTATAAGCATACAAGAAATATACATAATAAATTATTTATACCTAAACTAAATTAAAAATACTGGTGGACAAAGATGTGTGAAAAAGCTACCTTCAATATACAATTGCTTATATTAAGTACAAATGCAATAGAAAATTCTATCAATCTATGAAATAATTCAAGCAAGTTTGTGGCACAATAAAATAAAATAAAGAAAATTTTAAATTAAATGAATTGATTGTATCAAATTCCAAAATTAATCTGGAAATAAACTATAAGATATTGTTAAAAATTCTTTATGCAGATAAACTAAATACTCAGAATTTACAATCTGCTCAATTTATTTAAAAAAAAGTAAAACATACTAAACAATTTTGTTTTTACAGAGTAATTTTCCTATATAACACTTCATTTGCTCCATTATGATATTAAAATAATCACAAATATAGTGACCAGTTAATCGCCATTTTATATTTCATAGTTCCTGGTATAAAATTCATAACTGAAAATTGTCTCACAAAATTTCTCCAAATATAGCTAAAATAATTATTTTAAGTTAATAATTTATATTCATAAATAACATTAGTTATAAACTTTGAAAACATTTTTTTTTGGATTGTTCAATAGGCAGTAAAATTTCTAAAACAGTTACACACAACTAGGAAAAATACTGACTCTTGTTGAGGTATGAAGAAGATATCTATATTACCTTCAGTAACGGTTCCAGTAGATTGGTACACTTTAGTATATTTATTTGTTAACACCCTTCTTAATTGTGAATAATTTTAAAAGTTAAATATTAACTTTTATGAAACTATATATTTATGAAAATTAGACTGCACCAAGCAACAATAAAATAGCAAATAATCGGTATTTTGTTTAGCTTATTTTATCTATTTGCCCTCAAACACACCATTTAAATTTTAAACAATATCTGGGGACGTTAGCCTCCTCCCCCTGGTAGTTACAACTCCCCTAAACTATGCTTACCCTTAGAAACAAATCCTGAAGTCGTCCCTGATTATCTTCCTATCTTTTTTTATTGCCAAAATTTATGCTTATTATGACAATTTTTCATATCCTTTGTGGAAGAATGATAATTAACAAAGTATTTATTTTTTTGAATTAACTGGAAAATAAATTTTAATTCATATTAGATAATTTTTTATTTCCTTGGGTCTTTGAACAATGCTAAATAAGTTAAACATGTTATAAATCACACAAAATTTAGTTTTAAAATAACTACCATGATATTCAAATATACTCACATAGTATACTAATCAATATTGTATTAATATCACAAATAGAAATATGTACATATCAAGAGCTGTTGTGTAGTCTTCAAGATAACAAATTTGTATGGTGTTTCATGACCATTATTAATTACAAAGTTTGCAAACTTTTACATATCAATTAACTATATTTCTATTCACAAAACTATTCATATAGTTCCTCAGCAATAAATGTCAAGATAATACTCATAAAAATGTTGGTAATTATTAAAATCAGAGACTACCTCTCCGACCGGCAAAATTTTTTTTCGTTATCAATTTGACCTTGCTGAGCAAGAATCTGAAGTTTTTTACTACAAACACATTAAAAAAATTAAAATAATAACCTAACCTGACCTGGTTTTCTTAGGTTAATAGGTGTTTGCCGATCGGAGCGTCAGTAAGTAGCAAAGTCAGGTCAGGTTATTTTTTTAAATGTAAACATGTGTTTGCAGTAAAAAAAACGTAAGATTTGTGTTCAGCAAGGTCAAATTGATCAGGAAAAAAAATTGCTTAATAATTACCAAAATGTTTAAATACTCCATTTTTGCTATAACATATATTACTTAAAGCCCTTCTCCAGTGAAATACTTCTTTAGAAATAACCGAATTATTTTATACTACACTATATCTTATATTCAATACATATCTATAATTAAAATGTAACTAGATGTATCCAGTTTGGATATATTTGTTATGAAAACATACAACATTAATTTTGCTAACATAAAATAAACCTTGTCAATTTTACTTTTATTATTTTATATTGTTAAACAGATTCTATATTGAATATATTATTTTATTTGTGTAGAGGCTGTTACAATTTTTTGTTAAAATCGTAACCACTGTTTATGGGTTAACACTTTATATATAGCTTGTTGCTCGTCTAGATTGTATTTCAGAGTAACATATTTGAAAATAACAAATAATCAGGGATGGCTAACAGTCAAAATGAATCTTGCTCACAAAGCACCCAAAAAATCTTACACAATACAAAAAGTAGAAATCTTTCAACATTTTTAAAATTCAAATAAACTATTTCTCAACACATCAAATTTTACCTTTGGTAGCAGATATAATTTAGTTTGATGAAAAAATTTAGAAAAAAATTACTATATTATTTAACTAAATAAAACCCACTAACCTGGGTTTTATTTATTTAGTTAAAAAATTGGTCTACAGTGCTCAAGAAATTTATTTAAAAAATACTAATTTTGAACCTTTATAACAATTTTGACTTTTTAATTTTAAAAAAATGTACTGTAATTAGTATTAGATTTATGAAATTCATTTAATTTTTAAAATGTTATAAGTAGGAATAAATTTTAGTTGTTGTTAAGAGTATGGATATTTAATGATAATGAAAGATATTCCCAGAAAGGCTGACTAGCTAAAATTTTTCCTGTTATTGACCATCCGAACATACAATTTAAGATGGAAATAACCCCTGATAAAGATTTTGTTGTAGATAAGAGCATGATACCTTTCAGAAGACAACTCGTCATTCGACAGGATGTCTCAAGGTGAGATAAAGGTATTCAAAATATATAATACTACTGGTTACACTTTTAAGTTGAAAGTCTACATGTAAAAGTCAAGCTATAAAATTCAGGTCGACTATGTATTAATTTAATTACTCTTACTGAAAACGGTGAAACAAAAAAATATAGTATTGATGTAAAAAGGTTAGGACATTTTGACTATTTCTATATAAAATCTTACAAGAATAATTATAAATGCACTATTATATTCTTGTAGCTTGATACTTAGTTTTTAGCTCATAAAATAGAAGAAAGATTATAATGACAAAAGTAAAAAAAGAAATATAGTAAAGTCTTATGAATTACCAGTGCCAAGCTGATTGGATCAGTCAATGTGATCAAAGAGAGTAGCTATACCAAGCAGATCGGGTCGGCATTGCAGCTAATGTGATAAACATAGCACTTGTGAATTTAACCTTCAGGTCTATTTATAAAAAATTGTCAATCAAGCGTGTCGGAGTTTCAAGATAAAGCTGTATAACATTAATGAGAGCATTTAGAATGTTTATGAATTGACAATTTGAGTGGAAAGGGTGAGTTTGGCAACAGCTTAAGTATCAAATTTCTTTTCATGGCATTGAAAATTTTTTTTAATTCGCTTTTCTCCTTAGTTGACTTTTGTTTTTATTTGGACAGAATAAATACTGTTTTACTGGTCCAGTATTTTCTACTGAAATAAGTGGATTTTCAAACCAATTAACCAGTGTAATGTTTTGGATATTTGTTGATTCCATCTTCAAGTGATCTACTAGTTTCCACTAAACAATTAGTTACGGTCTGAGTTGACAATGGAACACATCTCCCGAAACGGCCGTCCTCAACAAATATAAGTAAGTGCTACTATAGGCAAGTTTATAAATATTTATAATTCTTTAGTTTTGGATATATTATGCATTTGTTTTTATTTTTTAAAAATATGTCCAATTAAACAGCTGGCATGATAAACCGGTGACTTAATTATCCAGAGACCATTAGATATAACTTCAGACCATCCTACGATGTTTTCTGTTGCCTAATTGCCATTTATTTTATTTCAGTTGGTGCAATCTTCATTTAAACCTCTTATGTTCGTTCCAATACCTTCCATCCAAATTTTTTTTTGGTTGACCTCTTTTCCAATTTTTTGTTGGTAGTATAAATATATCTCATTAAGTTTCCCAAGCAGCTCTTTCTCACTCATTCTCTGGATATTAGCAATAACAGGAAAATTTTTCTTTGCAAAAATGACTCGGTCCAACTATTGGTTCAGATAGCTGCCAATGTTAGGCGTAACTAAAATTTTGGTTCACCCACAATGAATGGGTCAAGAGAATACTAGTCACAAAATAAGTTAAGGAATAATAATCTTCACTAATTTAAATTGATAATAAAACAAAACGTAAAGAGATAAATCTATTACATTATTTTTAAAGACAATTAACCAAAAATAAGATCTGATTTGGCAGTTTGATTGTTGCTATTGGACATACTTCGAAATAAACGAAAACTAAAGAAATTGAAATTATGATCATAACAAGCTGTGATATACAAATCATTGATGAAATGGGTTTGTGATAATTTTAGCACATTTTTAATTTTGGCATTCATTAAAAATTAGAATTAATAGAAAAGGCTATATTCAATATTTATAATTAATTTTTTTTAACTTTTTGATCTAGCGTACTACATTTAATAGATAATGTCATATTCATAAAACCCTTATAGTTTAACTTGCTATTGTCATTTTCTTTCTTTAGAAATATGGGTTAAAAAAAAATATATTACATACAAATTTTATAGGTTTTTTAAAAATGATGGTTATGATGAAACAATGCCCAGGTTTATAGTTATCACGACTAACGATTATAAAAATGGGTAATTTTTAAGATCAGCGGCTACTACTCTGATCGGTAAATTTTTTTCCCAGATCAATTTGACCTTGCTGAACACGAATCTAAAGCTTAGTTTTTACGGCAAACCCATTTAAAAAAATAATAATAACCTAACCTAACCTGACCTGGTTTTACCTTAATATCCGGTTTTTTTACCTTAATATGTGTTTACCGTTAAAAATAACTTCAGATTCATGTTCAGCAAGTCAAATCCATCAGGAATAAAAAAATTTTGTTAGAAAGTAGTTGTCAGGTCAGGTTAGGTTAGGCTATTTTTTAAAATGTAAACATGTGTTTGCAGTAAATAAAACTTCAGATTCGTGTTCAGCAAAGTGAAATTAATCAGAAAAAAATTTCGCCGATTGGAGCGGTAGTTGCAGATCCTAATTACTTTAAAATGTTCACTGCATCAACAATATACATTCAAAATAAATATTTTTCTACGTTTCTTTACAACATTTTAATCCAAAATGAAAAACCAAAAGTTTAACTATAATAACCCTCATTTTGTTTTTTCTTTGAAAACTATTCATGGTATCAATTCTGATTTCAATGTTTTAAACAAAATATGCCTGTGTGTCAGTTTTGGTAGTGCTAAAAGCTTGAGATGTTTTGGATTAGTTGGGAGACTGACAGACTTACATGAAAGCAGTTCGGTCTGTAATGTTATAAAGACACATGAGTTACAGAATAACTGTGTCATTTGTCAATTAGAAAGAGAAACTGAAATATCAGAGTGTGTCCAAAATATATCATGATTATTGTGTTTTAATGTCTTTGTGAGACTCTTATCTGAATAGAGACCAAACAATTGTCAAATTAGATCTGTCAGTTTCCTATCTAGTCAATAAAAAACACACCATAGTAAAAAAGACAAAATATCTGAATTACACTTTTTTGTATTAACTTGGCAAAAAAACCACTACTTTCTGATTTATTCAGCAGATGCGTTTCATGCGTCGCATTATTCAATGCTGTGAATTACTGACAAGACTGTTACTAAGGTGTGTTGTGTTGGTGTGAGTCTGCGGTGTATTTTTGTTCTGTGGTGTGTTATTGTTCATAAATACACCACAGACTCACACCTGATCAACAGTCTTGTCTGTAATTCACAGCATTGAATAATGCACTGACCTAGCACGAAACGTGTCTGCTGAATAAACCAGTAAGTAGTGGATTTTTTGCGAAGTTAATACTAAAAAGTGTACTTTATACAAAAAACCTCAAGATGTGCAACACAAAAACTGTAAGTTTTAAAATATCTGACTTTATTTAGTATAATTTTTTACTTGTTGGTTTGACAAAATGGGCTACGTACTTAAATTTCAACATTTTAATTAAAAGAAATAAGTTGTTCTTAAAACAAAATATAATCTTGTTTTCATCTCGAATTTTTGCTACTAGAATTTCATTTGCTTATAAAAAGGCTAAAAAAAATATAACTAAAAGTATAACTTACAAACATGATGAATAATGATAAATGTTGAGATGCGTCTCCCAAGGCTATCCTAGTATATTATAATTGTAAGAGTTACTACTGTTTACATGTATTATATAAGTCTAAGAAATTATATTTCAAACAATTATATCTTGGTAAATGCAAACCCATCACGCTTTTTTAAATACTCAAAGCTTTAACCGATGGGTAATGATTATACGATTCCTCACTGTATAGTTGCTTAACAAATAATCATTATAATTAATTATTTCCTGATAACAGTTTATCCTGGTTCACCGATTTATGGTAATTTTCCGTTTATTTCTAAAGTACTTTGTACAGAAATATTCAATCATTATTTGACTACCACTAAATTGTTCTGCTTATAATAGTTGTGTTTGAACGCCTATACATCTTTATTACCCAGCATTGTATAAATATAGGTCATTGAATTAAAGAGTTTTAAACCAGTTAAATTATGTAATGTGAATTATTTTGCAACTTTTTATCTGTCATTTATAAATTACCTATTTGCTTGATACAGTCATTATAAATAAGGCAATAAATCAACAACTCTAGTTAGTATTTTGAAAGTGCTGCTCAATGTTTCAAACATAATCTGGACCCATCGATAGGAGCTAAAATATTTATTAATAACTTTTAACAAAAAAATAAACTAATCTAACATTCTAAAACAACAGTAATATAAATTTTTTAAATTACTACCCTTACTTTAATTGAAATTAATGTTAAAACTATGTCTTATAATAAATTAACCCTTGATTAGCATTCATGTACCAGTACATGAGATCGTGGAACTGCCACCGGGAGCATTCCCGTATATGTATGTTCTACCATTCATCTCAGATTAACATTACCGTACGTTTACGATTGGTTTTCCTGTATATTGTGCTTTATTCTAGGTTAAATATTTGCAACTATCTGGACAGTAAACACTACACAGAGTACATAGTCACCGTTCTTTTGTTTCCAAAGTCTATGGGCTTTCCACGTATTTACAGATCGTTTCGCAGTTTGAGCGGTATTTTACAATGAATAGGGTATTGAATAATGAAGAAATTCTTTTGTTTCTAAAGTCTAAAGGTTTTCCTACGTGTTTACAGATCGTTTCTAGGTTTTTGAGGTTTGTCACAATGAATACGTATTTTACAAAAAAAAGATACTTTTTAGTAAAGAAATTTTTAAGTAAATGTAAAGTAAAGATTGGTTAACAAGAGAAAATAAGTGAATAAAAAAATATTAATAAATATTACTATGATGTAAAAAATTAGAGAAAATTTTTTAAAAAATTAGGAAAAAGGAAGAGTGTAAAAGTCTTTCAAAAATATGTTGCTCCCAGGGGCCATGGCATATTGCTAACCAAGGAGTTAATGTAATAACTTTCAAGATGATATTATTACTTGTATGCACTTTTTCACATGGAGTAAACGAATGAGATTACTATTCAAAACCTATGATGCAGTTATATCACAATACAAACTTAAAATTGTATGTGTAATACATTAATAAACAATTGACAAATATTTCAAACCTGGTAATTCATTCATAAAGCGTTGCCTCTCTGTTATAAAAATCAATTCTTTTATAGCCAATTTCTGTTGACCCTTAATGGAAAATGTTAAAATTAGGCCAATCAAATCTATGTTCTTTATTATCAATTATATTTTTAGATATAATATAATATTTGAGTTTGTTCAAGAGATTGCTTTTTATGTTCATACAGCACATTAAAACTATGTGGTCTGTCACATGTAGTTTTTACTTTAACAATTTAATATTTCATTTAAACTACAATAGTTTTAGTTGGAAAAGTTTAACAACAGTTATGAAAACATAGTTTATCAGATGAACTATGTATACAAATAACATGAGGCGGATAAAAAGACTTAATTTTTAAGTACTACTATAAAATCACCTCTTGAAAAATCTCCCAAAATGTTACTTCAGATGTTGTGAGCAAAACAACAGGAAATAATACTTCATTGACTATTTGTAAACAAATGCATACAAGTAATTAAGGGGGTACCAAACAAGCGATTGGTTCAAAACTAATTAACCCAAATAACTTTAAGTTTGTTGAGATAGTTATTGTAGAGTTTATTTTTTTGATGTGTCACGTACTAAACAAGACATCAGAGTTGTCTAAGGGATATTTATTGCCTCTCAAAACTTGCAGCATAGATAATAATAGATATTTATAGCCCATAAGTTGTCTTTTTATCAGATGTGCTATAGACGATAGATAGACCCCGTTATGAGATTTTATGTCAAGTGGACTTTCTTGCTCAATAGTGTTGTTCCTTGGTATATGTCAGTAGTTGATGACGGGTGTGTGTTGTACCATGTGAATATGAAAAATCTACGATTGTTCGCACAATTTAGGAATTTTAAATTTAAAAACTATTTAAAGTAAATATTTTTTTTATAATTAGTATATGTTTGTGTATATGCAAAGTGAACGATTATAGTGGGGAGCCTAGAAGCTTCAACTGAAAAACTTTAAATTTGTTTTTACTAATTATGATTATAAACAAGTCAATATAACATTTTTTTAAAATTAACTTCCTACTGAGGTCAAGACATAAAAAAATTATCATTGTTTGTTTATTTCCAGTTTATTTATTTTATTTGTTTCATTCTACAGCCCTATTTATGATATTTTGTGATAACCATGTCAATAGTTAAGATTGTACAATGGAGGTTTCAACGACAACCAGATGGGGGAAAAATTCATATATGTCTTTGAGAAATTAATTTCTGGGTATAGGAAAGTTGGCGCAGTGCCAAAGCTTTGAACATGATGATTCATAGTTTGAATCTTGATATAGTCTCCCAAATTTTTATAACTTAATTATTGAATAAATATTTGAAAGAGCTTTTTTAACATCAATTGTCATCTAATACATGTTAAAAGAAATGTATTTGAACATAAATTGGATGAATAGAAAAGTATTTTATTAACGATCGAAAATTTGTACAAGATATATATCAGGAGAGTGTAAGCTAATAGAAGGAATTTAATAATAATGAATTAACAATTAATAAACTACTTAAGGTACAAAATAATAAATAAAAAACTGCACCTGTACAAAATATATAATATTTAGTGATTTATAACAATATTTTTGTAGCGAAGTACAACTCAATTGACGCAAGTAATTAATTTGTAGCCCCTGGAACGCTTGGATTGTTAATAATTTAATCTCCAATGCGTTACAGTTGTTTCAATTTACTATCTTGATCATTTAGTCATGATCAAGCAAATTATTATATTTGTTCATTTTTATATCAGAGTAAATAGCATTTAACATTTGCATACAAATGTTACTTATTCTAAAAACCTGTTGTTTTATTGGCTTTTCTTGAAACAACATGGTTATTAAAACCATCTGTAAAGTTGCATATTCTTAAAGAGCATTAGGAATTTTTTTTTAAATTGTGACTCAGCAAAATATGTGTTTTTTAATATTACAATCTAAATAAATTTTTTTTTGTTCGAAATTTTAGTTTTTTTCTTCTTTTAGAATAAATATTCTTTATATTATACACAATGTTATACAAAGAATCATTGTGATTCTTTAAAGTTAATGAATCATTTCCTAGATTCCTAGAGTAATGTTTTACAGAAAATTTTAAAATCTATAAAGCATTTCAATTTGCAAATGCTCAGAGTAGCATAGTCATAACGGATTTGCATTCATACCAATAAATATGTAATGAAATGTTATCAATATAACATTAAATGAAAGAATCCTTTAACAACTAAAATATACTTAAAGTTAATCATCGCATGATTTAAATAAGCTTAAAAAATATGTCTTAACAAAACAAACACATTCAACAGCAACAGGTAATTTCACTGCAGCGGTGAAACAGAACGGAAAAACTGAAGGAAAAGCATCGCAAACTGCAGGAAAAGAGAATGGAATGTTAAGTATGTGTATAAAAATATTTCTAAAATGTGGAGTATTGAATTATTTCTGTACAACAAGCTAGCGAAGACGTGAGTGATGTCATGCGACCTCCAATTGTTCAAGATCCTCCATTGTAGCCAGTGGAGCTTTACGTATCTGAAATAAACATTAGGTCAGTAAGTATTGAAAAATTCTAAGGTGGTTCTGTAAAATGAATAAAATAAAACATTAATATTGTTCAAATTTGTCAGATTACAAGAAATACATAAATCTGATTGTAGATAGTAACTTTTATATAGAAAAATTATACAACTCATCCTCTTTTGAAGAAACTAGACATTTTAAATCAACTATAAATTTAATTTTTCTACTCTTTAACCTAATAATTTTATATTAATATTAGGATAAGAGACAGTTACCATGGATAGACAAATCACAATTTACTTAAGTGTTCTCAAACGTTTTTAGTTAATAAGAGTTGAAATTCGTTATTAGAATAATGAATAAACTTTTATTACTAAATCCATGTTAACATTTTTACTTGCTGCTCAAAATGAAAAGTCATTTAGGAGTTTGCTCGCTATCTTTTCCTGAGCATGAGTAAATTGATTGCTGGCTACTCGTATCCGACTACTACAGACTATTTGTGTCTGAGTAGGGGGTGTGCCCAGCTATTCATTTGTTTATTACGAGACTAGCGTTTGACAAGAAAGGCGGTTTTGTTTTCAGCATGATCAGAACATTGCATTGGTTTGTATTTGGAAGTTAGTTTTTGCCACACAGTTCTTGCATGGTAGGTTGTATTTATTGTTTATTTATGATAAATGCTGTTGTAAACTGTGTATAATATTTGTAAATATTGTAGATTTCTAAAAAAGGCTTCTAGAAAAATACTCATAATTTATCTGAATGCGAATACTCAAATAGCAGTGAAACATCAATTGAGAGTACACAAAATGAAGTTGCCAGTCAGGATTTGGACCTGTTATGGCCAATGTGTATAAGTATACTTGGTATATGTTATGTTTGTAGTATCTAACCAGACAAACAAGGGCTCTGTCCTGAAAAATGTTTCGAACAGTATCACTCATAAAAGTAAAACAAAACAAAAGAACATTGTATAATCAGTTTATATGAATTTAAATCAGTTTTTAGATTATTTTATAAATTAAAATGATAGTTTAGTGAACAAACTACAAAAAAAAGTTTTATACTACAAAATAAGATAAATTAGGAAAAGTTCTTAGTTACTGGCTGGACGCAAGCCGGTGACAACTCGGATGCGACTACCAGATATGATGCCACTGTTGAACTGGAAATTCCACGAGTCAATTTTGGGATAGGTTTCATGCATTGCAGAAACATTTGGAAAGTTTTTAAAAGAGAAAATTTTTTAGCAGTTTATGGTATCTTAGTTAAAATTTTCAGCAAAGTGTTAATCTATTAAATTTTTATAAATAAATGAAACATTGTTTTACATACAATAAAAAGTTGGAAATGAACTCTAGATGCAAGTTGGCAAGGTAAGAGAAGATTAAGACAGCAATTCTATATGATTCTAACATATAAATGAAATACAGACAATGTAAAATGTGCCATGAATTGTTAAAGTTGACCCAGTAGACAATAATAAATTATTATTTCATATGAGATTTTAGTTTTTCTAAATAAATTATTTGGTTCATAGACCTCCCCATTTTTCAAACTACTGATATGTACTCCATACTTCTTTTGTCAACTAAATTGACAAGATTATTTAATAGGTTTTAAACCAAAACTTTCCAAGCAACATTTTTGAGTTACTACTATTACTATTTGTTTTAGTAATAAGATGTAAATTGTAAAAATTAGGGAAACGCTTAATCCAATTCTAGGATTTGTCCATTCTAATGGTATCGAGCACTCGTCAATAATTGTTTCTCCATTGATTAAGTCCCGATTCCAATTCTTGTTTTTATAACTGTTAAAATACACGTGCGGTGTAACTTATTGGAAAAATAATTAACTATCAACTGTGTCTTAGTTGCTTTAAATTAATTATACAATTAAAGCAAATGCCGATGAGATAACAAAAATATTATTATTTATGACGCAACAACAGACATCGGAAGCATTTTTGATTCGATGGGAATAACATATTTATTTATAGTATACTACTTACTTATAAAAATGTTATGAACAGCAATTTTTTGTAGTTCATTACAACCAACCAAAAATAATTTATGAAAATTGATTGAATATGTTTACAACAGTAACTTAGAGCAACTGAGGTGTAATTTTTAATTATGAATAAATAAAGCCTTTAAAACTAGAAAATTTTTTTATTTAAGTCCTCATGTACATAAATGTAAGTTATAAATGTACATAAATAAACAGTTTTTGCGGTTTAAGAAACTTTATTTATTTATATTCTTTTTAATGAGTTTTGCAAATGCTTGCAAAATTGCTTGGAAATTTATGGCTCTAATATGGGAAAATGAGTACAGCACTAAAAGGGTTAAAATACCTAGACATATCAAATTCAAGAATTTAATTTTTTTAACCATAACTTTTAAAATTTTGTCATTTGAAAAATTATGTGACTTGAAAAACGTTTGTCTAAAAATGTTTTGAGAAATGCTCTTACAGATAAATAGAATGAAAAACTTTAGTTATGAAATATATTTTATAGTTAGTTCTAAACCTCTAACGCTTTAAAAGTATAAGCCTATACTCTAAACTATATCTCATGTTAAAAATGCAAAAACGCCATGACTTACTTTAGCCGTTCTAAAATACGAAAGCCAAGCCGTTTCACAACTGAATAGATTTTTATTTGTTTTTCTACTAAAAACAATTTTTTAAATAAGTTAAACACCGACACAATGAAATGATTTATTATCAATGCATGTGACTTTCACACCCTCTACTAGAAGTAGTACAGCCAATATTTCTTCCAACCACAAGAGACAATTGAATCATTTATTTGAGAAACCCCATAAGTCCACTTTTTATCAAAAATGAGTTAGTTTTATTTTACGTTCATCTACATGTCCGCAAGAAATAACATAAGTCCAATGCCTATACAGTGAGATATGGACCCTCTGTTTGTCTAATGTATTGGAGAAACAACATTAGTCCAGGACTAATGTTGTTTCTCGTTTACGCCATCAGGTGGTGTTCACTTGTTATTCTTTGTCAGCATCTGTCACCTAGTATTAAAGTTATATTCTGTTTGTGACAATGTCAAGTGAAGAAAGGTGTTTTGTTGATACAAAAAAAAACGAAAAAAAGGGTTTAGAAATGTATCCATACTATGATCCGACTAATGAGTGTGCTAACCGTCCTCAAGAATTTGAAACAATGGAACAGTATTATCCTATTCGGGGCCATTCATTGTTGCCCTGCGATAGGGATTTTGCTGTATTAAAAAAAAAATTAAAAACATGTGATCGTATATTCACAATCAAAGAATATATTGAGACTATAGTGACTGCATCTGCAAAGGGCTCTTTTACTGTCATTGTGCCTGAGTCCAATCAAATTATTGACTTTAAGAAATGGTGGCCTCGCCATTACAAAAGGGCTATCTTGTCTGTAGAATCTTCTGGACGTGCTGTTTCAAAAGATGAAAAGGTAACTTTGAAACCTAGTCAGTTCATGCAGTACTCCTATAGCAGTGACACTCCAGGATTGTTAGTAGCTAGAAATGTTATTGATAGGATATTGCAGCATCATTTCGATTGTTAAATTCCCGAGTTATAGAAGTAACTTTGCCTGCATATTCAGAAGGAATAAGAGCAATAAATTTTTAAAAAATTAAAGATTTAAAAAAATTTAAAAATTACATTCCCCACAGAGAGGATGAAGAAGAATTTTATAATAGCATTTTCAAGTGGCCAACTACTAAAAAAGATGATGTCGATGGAATAAATAATTCAACAAATAACTGACAATATGTTAAATACATTGTTCAATAATAAATTATGTTTTTCATTCTGATACTAGGTTCATTCTTATAACAACCTCAATATCCCAAAAAAATATTATTAATTATGAGATGATGCATTTGAGAAACAACACAAGTCCTTGAAATTAAAAAATTCTATAATATAAAAAATCACAAAATGTCTATAATAGGCATATGGACAATTCAAATGTGTCTTTAAAGTATTCTAAACCACCCTGAATTTTTTAAAATTTTTATGTTGCATGGTAATGGAAAAAATCATTTTTTTGGATTTACCGAAAATATATTGTTCTGGACTTATGGGGTTTCTCAAATACGTGATTCAATTGTGCTTTCAAAATAACTGTCTGATATATCATTTTACTCTTCCTTAAATACCAATTTTAACCCTATAATGTGAGCATTAATATTGACAATTTTTTAAATAAAGTACTTACTTATATCGTCTATAACAAAAAAATCCAAGCAGCACAAAATTAAAAACAAAAATGTATTAATAAATGTTATGACAGCAAGATTTTGAAAATAATATCATGCAATAACGAAATAAATCATGCAAAAGAGACAACTAGTAAACAGAAATTATTGCAATAGTTATTAAAATAATTAATTCTGAAAATTTAAATCAACTTCCTTCTAAACATGTTCGCAACCGCAATGTTAATAAAATAACTACCAGTCAACTCATATATGCACCATACGGTCTCTCGTCGAGGACCGACGTCTCACATATGCGCCGCTCTGAGTAGTTGAAATTGACCGACGGCTCATATTTGCATTTTACTTTTATTACTCTCACAAATCAGTGGTTTATTTCAAGGGTTTGATATATTCTTATCAGACTATAGACATGTCTGACGTTAATGTGGGACATTTGGTCTCTCAGTTATCAAGATCAATGACATTGACACATTGTTTATTCCTTTGTGCACCATTCTATTCCATTAGAATTACAAAGAATGTACTCTAAATGGCAATCTGTCTAGCATGACTAGCCAAGAGGAGTTAGTTAGGAATTTGTTGATATAATCCATTGTATGACATTTCTGATTTTACGTATATAGTGTAATTTCTTAATATATTACACATCTAAGCCCTGTTTTATGTAAGCAGCAAAATTTAATAGCCTATATACTTTTTATAATTTATTAAATTTTACATACTTTTAAAAATTTGTTTTCATCAAAATCATATTTGGTTTCGGATTTGAGGGGATACATTGTAGTGCCTCATACGTGGGAAGCCTGTAACATAAGATTTCGTGCTGTAGACCGACCGGCTCATATATGCGCCATCCTAAAAAAACACTAAAAACAGCAAAAACAAAAATATACAACAAACACAATACGCCAAAGGTTTGTATGAAGTATAATAAGTTATTATAACAACTTTCCACTTTTGGTCTGTAATGAAGATCAGGCCCACGTTAACATGGTCTGTGTGGAAAGATCGAATTCTTACTGCCTCGTGAAATCCAACGCATATATGCGCCGCTCGGTAGCGAACGTGTTGAAAAACATTATACCTGTGTTACATGTCGCCCTGGACAATATTTAGGTCTGATCACAGATAGCCTAGATACCAGAATGAATGTTCATAGTCATAATGTTATAACCATGAATAAAGGTTGGTCTCTTAATAGCATAACCCACTGCTAGTTTCCTTATCACATCTTTTGATCGCTTTTGTGACAAAAACAAAAAAATAATTATTATTGCAGACCCAACAGAATTGAACAAATTAAAATTGAAATACCAATAAACAATGAAAGAACCCCCAACTTAAAATTCCCTTTCCCGAACTGTGAGTAATTTCATTCGCCTTCTGTCTGACAAATTTTTTATTCTTTTTTCAAAAATTATCATTAATGTTGAAATTATTCAATATATATTACAACTCTATACATTGTGCTAAGTTGAACACATCCTGTAGCATGCGTTGAAATCTAATGACAAATATCAATTCATTTTTAATGTTCTATGTGATTAAGGAAAAGGTTTGATGAATTAAAATTATATAAAATGCATTATTGCCTTTTTCCTTCTCTGTGGTACAGTTTTGAAAGTGACAGATTTTTTATTAAAAATGTCTGCAGTCCCCCATCTAATTCTAATCATAAAAGTTTAACCTTTTTCTATAAAACTGTAGGAAAATTTGTTATATAACACAATTTTAATAAAATGGTAGCTTTATTTTTAAAAATTTCTCATGTATATTTTTTTAAAAATATATTTTATTGCAAGTATTTCTTATTTATTTTACAATTTCTGCATTAAATACTACTTTTAATAAAATTTAGTGTTGTGTCAAAGTTAAAATGTTTGCACTGGATTGCTTTGGTGTTTACACAACTTGATGTTCAATTTATACACTAGATGTTATACAGCAAATTTAGACTTGTTTCGTTTTGACAAATTCTTCAAAAATTCAATATTTTGAAATATGAACAAGTTGCAATATGAATAGATGAAAGGAGCAAGAAAAAAAATTCTTGAATACATTTTTAACATATTCTTGAGCAACTTCCACAACTGAATTTATTATTTAAAAAAACCATTTACCGCACACATGAAAAACATGATTGTTTTCATTCATATTTTGAAGAAATTAAAAAATTCTAATTTAAAAAACTGTCATTGCTAAAAAGTTTTCAATGATAGTAAAGATTTGGAAAAACCAGGTTTTTACAAAATGTTATATAATCTAAAAGCTCTACTAAACTGCCAACCAATTTCATTCAAATTTAGTATTTTAAAAATGTAAAGAGTTTATCCTAAAATTTAGTAATTTATAGTTAATTAAGTAGAAATTGAAGAAATAAAAAGTTTAATACAAGAAATGACAAAAAAATTACAGAATAATTTTAATATAAAGTGCTTTTCTTCTTTAACTTAATTTTTCACGCTCACAGGTACACGCTAATTAAAAGGTTAACACTAGATATTCATAAATATTCTTAGAAGCAGTAGCTTTTCTTTCATCAACTCAGCTCAAAATCAGGCACGGCAGGATATACACACCATCACTCAAAATATTTTAGTTAATAAATAATTAAACATGTAATTATATATGTATATGTATGTGTGTATATATATATATATATATATATATATATATATATATATACACATATTTTACTTTTAGTAAACATTTTTTCAGTAAATCATGCACTTTACAAAAATTTAAACCAATTTAAACAGTGCAAAGCAAATAGGTTAGATTTCCGCTGTTAGCATTGCATGCAGACATAATAATGCGTGATTGGACGAACCAACTTGATTGTGTACCTCGTCGAGTTGCAACTCTGCTATGAGACCCGGGACTGGAGCGTCTGCTATACAACCAAACACAAAAGGGATAACACCAAAAACTCAAACACAACCACATGCACTTATACAGAACTATTGTCTAAGACTATGTTCACTACGACTCTAGTTTTTGTACAAAAATACATTTTGTGCAACACATAAATTGCTACTCCAAAATAAAATACTGAAAATCGTGGATTATAGTAAAACTGGTATGGTTTATACAAAATCAAGATTAAAAAAAATTTTAATCCTGTATTTTGGAAAGTTTTATTTTTCAAATTATAGTGTAAAAACATTTCATTCATGCTACAACAGTCATTTTTATACATTTTGATTCATTACAAAGATGATGAACACTAAACAAACAATAACTAGGATCTGACGTTCTATTAAAGATTATACTTCTTAGAAAATTAAAATTAAAATTGCATAATTAAAAACAAATTTTAAAATCTTTTACAATTGTTTCTTTGACAATAATGAGGTAATCCAAAAGTCATCATCAGATAATTCCACTCACCTTATTTCTGCCAGTTTTATAATTTGAATCGTAACTAATGCTTTTCTATTGATATTATAACAGGTCTCAATAATATTAAACAAGTTATACAGTATATGTCTATAAGACTTTACATCCGAGACATGTATATTTTGTTAAGTTACTGTACCTAGATTGAACATATCAGTTCTCTCATCTTATCAACAGAGCTTTGACATTGAAATATCTGGATTTGAGTTTATTCTTTAAGCGTATTTCCTTTATTTTGTGTTGCTTTATTGTGAAGACATACTTCAGAATTTCCACCAAATCTGTCACTATCCTAGTAAACTAAATTATAAATCTTTAGACCTGTTTTATAAGTATGTAAACAACACCTTATGTATGCTAATTTTTCTTGAATCACAAGGGTGGTACACAGTTTTTTCCTCTCATTTATTAAACAAATTTACTTAATATTTTATGTTACAATATTATTATTCCAAGTCAATTGCAAAATAATTCATATTAAATAATATTGTTTTATTAATAAGGAAATAAAACATTACTTTTTATATTAAGAAATAACAAAAGAGGGATAATATATTACATAAAAGAAGAATATATTACATTAATAATAGTATTGTAACTAGTAACTTTTATTTGAATTATTTAATTATATAGGGTAATTCATATAAAACTCATGGTTTTAATTAGTCCATTATTTGAATAGGAATACGCCGAAAGGTTTCATTTGCCTATCAAATGACGCAGGAGGCCTTGGAGTTTTGATTGTATGTCACGCTTTTGCCCACAGATGGTGCTGCATGTCGTGTCAGAGCTGTAGGCAATTGTCAATCATTTCTTCGTCAATTTATTGCTTTTAATTAAGGTTTTGTTTGTTCAAATCAGTTTATTGCTTTGTCATTTATTTTTCGAGTCAGTTTATTGCTTTGTCCTTCACGATGCAATACACGTTACAGCAACATCTATTTCTTGTTAAAAACTATTGGATAACGCAATTGGTCATAGGCACACAAAGAGCATACCAATACCAGAGGGAATTTGGTGTTTGCAATCGCCCAGACAGGAAAACAATACTGCAGATGGTACACAAATTGGAAACAACAGGACATGTTGTGAGTAAAACTTTGAAGACAGCATAACTTCCAGGAATTTGTGGCTGCCAAAATCGCCAAACTTCTTTCTGTGGGGTTATCTAAAGAGAAGAGTCTACACTACACAGCCTCGGACTTTGGATGATCTGATGGACAATATTACGAAATCAACAGTATTCACAAAGCAATGCTCCACCAAACTGCCAAAAACATGGAACGACATGTTCAGCTGTGTCTAGAGGACGGAGAACATTTTCAACACAACCTTTAACAACTAATTAACCTCCCACATATCCTGTACATGTAGACCACAATAACATGTTATTTATATTTTTCTTCTTGAAATAAACATAAAGTGGAAACCATGAGGTTTATATAAATCACCCCATATTTACTATCACAATATATTATAAATATCTGTCTCATTGATTTGAGGGCATAAGCTGTTAAAAAAAAAATCCTTTTGTCCCTAAGATAAAATAGTAGGAGATTAATTATTAAAATTGCATTAGAAATCGTGAAATTAACATATAATTGCGGGTAAGCATAGCACATAAATAAGTAAATAGGTATGTAATGTAATTAATGTTGTTCTTAGATGATTTATGTTGGTTGAAAAACTCAACCCTATTACACAACACTATAAAAACAGTAGTAGCTTCCAGTTATAGTTCATAATTACAAATACAGTACATTACTCAAAACTTTCTGAATTAAAATTGGGGTTCTTAATGGGATACATTGAGTTCGTTGTTGTGAGAACTAGATAAACATCGCATAATCAAGTTGAACGTGAATAGGTGTTGTCATTCTTTTTTGTTTGTTAACATTTCCATCAGAGACTTTTATTTTTGCCATGAACTCTTCAATTTTATTGGTATTTTTCTTCGTGTCTTTTACGGTTGTTCTAGGTATTTCGAATTCTAACAATAGCTAAACTAGATTTTCGCATTTTCATAATTTGTTGTAGAATGTCATACTTATCAACCAACATTAAATTTATATAATTACAGCATTTAGACATTTCCACTTTATATATCCACTGTAGCAAAAAATTATAGAATGAAGAAAGAAAATGAAAACTTAACTGTAGAATACAATTTGTATAAGTTAAGTGTAACTTATAATGCTGCCTACTATGCTGTGGTCAGTCTATTACTGAAGACTTCTAGTATATAGTTTCATGCACATGATGTGTGAAAAGAAAAAAATGTGATGTCTGGTATCGACCTTATCTGATGTTCGACACCTATACTATGTGACAATGCAGACAATGTTTGTTATTATTGAAACAAATAGAGTGATGAGTTAGAGAGGTTCTACTATACTTTAAAACCCTAATCCAAACTAACCTAAACAAAAAAGAAGCCAATATTATCTAGGATACAAAACTATTGAGCAACTTTCACAAATATTTTCATTATATAAGCATTAATAATAATCATCTTTGTATAAAATTGCAGGTCTGTGTAAAATATTTATCCAATGCATTCATAATGCTGAATACTCAATTCATCATACATGAACGTTTCTTTATTCAACCATGTCACATGGAAAGCAAATTATGATAGAGTTTATAAATATTAAATTATTTTATTAGTATTATTGGATACACACAAACCTATCAAATGAATATAAAAAATAAAAAATTCAGGTATTTTGGAAAATACTTTTAACTGTGTTGTCAAAGATGATACTTACTTCCAACATTTAATATTAGAATCCATTATATTATGCATACACACAGTTTTATGTTTTCACTACATATATTCTTAGAAAATGTAGGGGGTAAAGAGTAGTCCTAAATAAATAAACAGATTGGTATTTCAGATAAGTACTCTACCCACTACTTATTATTTCTTCTTAGTACCCAGTACTAGGAAATAATTTATTTCTCCATTAATGTTTCTATATTTTGAATAAACACATAATGCCCTATACTATGTGTAGATAACTCGCTACCTACAGTAGAACTACTTCAGGTATGTGATTCCTGTATGTAAGTGCCACATCCTCCCTATATCTCAGAGTAAAAATTTTATGTCTTCTTATTTACATACACAATCCTCTTTGTCTAGTCTGTGCTAAGTGGTCCAACTGGAGTTTGTAAGACGTGTTTTAGATAGTGGAGATAATAAATTTAAACATCTATTTTTAATCACTAGCTGAAGCCTAATAACATTTTGAGTTTAAAACCTGCAAATGTTAGATTATTATATCTTTAGGATTTTGAAAATGCAGTAGAGTCTCGATAATCCTGAGTTCTGATATTTCGAGCTTCAGTTAAATTCGAGTCTATTTCTATTTGAGCCTATTTTATCATTTTAAAAGAAAATGATGAATAGGGCTTTGAAAAAATGTTTATAGTCATACAGTATGCAATGGAAATGAGTCCGACTTCCAAAAATGTTTATATCAATATGGCATGCAAAGGAAATGAGATGGGCTTCCAAGAAATGTTTATAGCCATATGGTATGCTAAGGAAAAGAGTCAGGCTTCCAAGAAATGTTATATCAATACGGTATATATAGGAAATGAATTGGGCTTCCAAAAAATGTTCATATAACATCCTATAAACTTATTTAGTGCATTTTTAATTACTTATATTATAAGGGTTCATTAAAACTCCTATTTTTTCTGATGCACAGGAACGTACTTCCATGTAATCCAAGTTTTCGTTAATCCGAGTGGGTCTTGGTCCCATCTAGTTCGAATTAACGAGACTCTACTGTAACTTATTTAACAATCTATTTGGGAAAACTACTACTTACTGATATATCTACTACTTTCTTAGCAGACATATTTCCCACTTGATTTGTACATTGTTAAATGCTTCAACTCAAGGACAAAACTCCCTAGACAGGTATGTGTTGTTATGTGAGTCTGTGGTGTTTAGGTGTTCTGTGATGTGTGTATTTGTTGTTTTGAGAGTAGTTTTTTATTATGTTTTAGAATATAATATTTGATCGTGAGTTTGTTTTATTGTTTAAAATGTGTTGTGGCTGGTTTTTTGTGGTGCTATTATATTTTGAAAATTTCTGCAATAAGTTTTATTGATGATATATCTAGGTTTGTGTCTATGTTGGTGTATGTATATAGTTTGTCTTGTACAGGTTGTGTGTTTCTAATGCATGTATTTCTTGTACCTTCTGGTGATATATATGAGATATAGTTTAAGTAAAAGAAAAAAGACCTTTATATTAATAAGGATGTCTTATAAGTAAAATACAATATTTTTTAAAATCTGTGTGGTAGGGGGGAAACGTTAAGGAGTGGTGGGGAATTTGTGTACCAGGATGTAATGGTAGCTCTGTAAAATTCCCATATCCATGCGTCGGTCGACTGGGCAGCAGGGTCCAACCACTATGGAGATTACACTTGTTCCTGCAGCCGATTGAACTTCAAAGTGTTATTTGTTTTCTAAGGGCAAAAAATAAAAATGCTACTGTAATTTATTGCGAGTTGTGTAGTATCTACAGGGAAGACATTATATCAATGCCTAAAGTTTCTCATCGGTGCCAGTCATTCATTGAAAGGAGAAAAACATTACAAGATGAACAAAGAAGTAGCTGCCCCTCCACTTTCCGTGTTCTGACTGCTGTTAAAGATGTCCTTAGACATCTAAAGAAGGCTTAAAACCTGCTTGAAGAGTTTCGATGGGATGTTTTTGGAAATTCGCTTTACTCCCCTGACCTTGCACTAAGTAACTTCTACTTGTTTCTACAGCAGAAGCAATATCTTGAGGGAAGGTGCTTTGCAAACAAGAGTGATTTCAAATAAGAGGAGAAAATATGGCTAACTGGTATAACATGAGATTGAAAAAAAAACATTTACCTCAGTACCAAAAATGTACTGAAAAAACAAGGCGATTATGTAGAAAAATAGACTTTTTAATAGACTTTTCAAAATATGTGTTCAAATAAAAAATTAAAACAAAATAGTGTAACTTATTTTTGGACAACCCATGTAATAACTAAAATTAAACCAATTTGTACCGTAAATTTTTATTACACTTTTTTATATTAGAAATTTTATTTTCTTAAACATCTATTCTAATATGAATTAAATCTTTTCATGCAACAATACACGCAAAACAAAAAAATTAATTTCAAACACAAACTACACACTTACTTTCTGAAGACGGTGTGATGAGCATTGTTTCATTTGTCGTGATGACTGTAGTTTTAACTACAACAGATTCCCTAGTGGACTCCATCTTTGTTGTTTCATTTTTTACTAATTCGGTTGTAATTACACGGCTCTCTTCGCTGCTAGTACTGTAAGATGAACAAAAACAATAAAAATTACTTATACATTTTTTTCTCGTTTTAAAATCTTTATTAACCCTTTGATTAGCAACATGTGCCTGCCCTGATATGGCCAACATATTTTTTAAAGATTTGTATATATTTTTTACTATATTTGTCTCTAGTTTTTTAAATTATAGCAATATTTGGTTATATATTTTTTTATTTACCCATTTTCTCATGTTAACCAAACTTTACCTTACATTTACTAAAAATTATCTGCTAATCTTTATTTTGTACAATACCTTTTATTGTGAAATACCGCATAAACTTCAAAACAATTTGTAACCTTGTGGGAAAAACCATGGCCTTTGGACACAAGAGAACTTCTTCGTTATTCAATCGCTTATTCATTGTAAAATACTCCACAAACTTCTAAATGATCTGTTAATACATAGGAAAACCCATACACTTTGGAAACAAAACAATGGGGACTATGTACTCAGTGTAGTTTTTATTGCAAAGATAGTTGCAAACAGTTAACATAGAATGCAGCACAATACACAGGAAAACAAATCGTAAACGTACGGCAATGCTAATTGGAAAGAAGTGGTAGAACGTACATAGACGGGAATGCTCCCACTGGCTGTCGCTTGATCTCAAATACTGGTATGTGAATGCAAATTAAAGGGTTAATTGTGTCACTATTAATTTGTACTTTAAGCCCTTACAGAGTTTTATACACGTGAGAGCAAGTTTACTTTTAATTTAAATCAGCTCCCAATTACTGTTCATTGTAAGCGTTTTAAGATATATTGTAATGAATAAAAGAAACGCAAAGGAATAACTGCTAATATGTTTCATTAAGTTGTGAAACTACGCATACATTATTTTTATAAAAAAAAATCAAGATTAAAGTTTATTTGCAATAATACAAAACTAGTTCCGATACCAACATAAGAGCGCAACACTTCAGGGAACTTGCGTTATCAAGTGTTTTAAACCAATTGTTAATGTAAGGATTGGTCAATTTAATAAAACATATTAAAAGTGAATTCTTTGTGTTTTCTTATTAATAACAACAAATCTAAAGACAGTTATAATGAACAGTAATAGGGAGCTGATTAAAATTAAAAGCAAACTTGCTCTCACATGTACAAACTCTGTTAAGGGCTTAAAGTACGAACAACTAATTAAAAAAAAAATTAAGTCAATTCCTACTTAAGTTAACAAAGAAAAAATTTATTTTAGTCACCCTAGAGTACTATTTATGATACTGTGTGATAATCATGGGAACAGTTAGAGGTTGTACAACGAAGGTTTTGACGATAACCAGATTGGGGGAGGGGAGTTCATATACATCTTTGAGAAATATTTGTAGGAAAGTGCCAAGGCGCACTAGACTTCGAACATGAAAATTCTCAGCTCAAATCTGACTGGAACCCACAAATTTTATAATTTAATTATTTAATAAATATTTGAAAAAACTATTAACATCAATCGTCATCCACTATAGGTTGAAAAAATGTGTTTGAACTTGATTAGATGATCAAAAACGTATTTTATCAACAATTGAAAACTTGTACAAAATTATACATCAGGAGAGTGTGGGCTAATAGAAGGGATTAAATTAATAGTAACACTAATGAAACTTATTCATAACTGGAACAAAATTTATATGAGAAATTGAAAATTATGTTATGAAACTCTGCAAAAAAAAAAACAGCCTAATTCAGTTATTTCAATTTCAAATACAATAGTACATTACAAATGTATGTTGTACATTGTATATTTTTTTATATACAATTGCCCTTAATTACTCAATAGAATTTATTTATGTTATATCTAGAATCTTTTCCCTTCCTGTTTCTGTCTCTCTCTCTCTTTCTTTATCACCCTCCTCTTTTTCTTCCCTTTCGCCCATCATACTCTGCTCCATTGACTAATACATTAAGGTTTCATTAAGAGTGAATAATATATATGTAATATCTTTATCTTCACCAAGTTGCCAAAGGGCCTATGAACAGAGGGAATTTGCTAGGAAGATTGCTTCTTTTTAGAGATCATTCTTCATTTGGGATGTTTCATCATAGAACCAAATCTTGGAAAGTATCAGAATTCATTAGAGCTTTATTTTGGTGATTATAAGAACAGAAGCCAGATGGTTTTGTTTTAAATGCACACGGCCTTTTGTTTTTAGAAGTTCATTAGTAAGTAATCACTTACTTTCCTACAAGTTGTTAGTTAATACACAGTAATTTTTCCTTGGTACTTTTATAGGCTAGATCAGAACTTCAGCCTAGACACATTAAGGTTTTTGCTAACAGCATTTTATAATTTAATTCTTTTTTATCACACTTAAATATTATAAATCCCTCAAGTCCTTCACTAAGAAGACATTTATGAAATATTTGTATCAACTACACGTCTTTCATTCGCTGAAAATATTTGTTTACAAATATCAAGGTGTATAATAATTTGAGACTTTTTGTTAGTGGTCAAGCAAGCCTGAATTTTATGGTATTTATGGTCAGCATCATTATATTATAACTGGGAAAACTACACTTTTCCCTCTAAAATGGCCCTGTATTGGAATTGCCTTATTCCAATGCTCTTTAACATAAAAAACTTTTACTTATTTTTTTTAGTTCATATTTGATTGTAAGAGAAGAAATGGAAGATGAAGCAAAAAGCTACCATTTGAACAATACCACTTGTAATATATCACAAAAGAGAAGTAAAATATAGGAGCTGTATAAATTTTAGAACACAGCACAATTACAGGGTATTGCTTTCAAAACAGCCTAATTGACTTTGTGTAAGAGAAATTTAGTGACAATATACAAAAAATTTATTAATTTTCTGATTGATTTGCAGCACAGTATAGAAATCAACAAAATTCCATGAATCTAAGATTCCATAAAAAACACATAAAAATTGATGCTGAGTGGCATTATTCACCCACCACTCATAGGAAAATTTCCTGTGATTAGCCAATCCAAATGTACACAAGGATTTAAATGAAAACTTTTTGTGGTTATGTCTTATTTATTTAAAATAAAAAATTACACCACAGTTGCTTCATGACTTTTCAAACATAATAGACTCCAAAAATTAAATTTACAAGTTCGGATAACTATTCTTGTAATAATTTTGATTTTTCTGCAATCGAAATGTACATAAATATTTAAATAAAAAATTTTTGTTCTTAAAGGCTTTATTTATTTGAAATATTAAAAAAATTACTTGATTTTGAGTGTTTTTTTTTGAAAACTTTAACCAGGGTAAATTTTTAAAGCAGTTAGGATACCAAATTGAAATCTGGTTTTTTCTTAGCCTATAATGAGGTGTACAAGAACACCAAGTTTCATTGAAATATGAGATTCTGAGGTAAAATGACTGTAGATTTGACATAGAATGACTAGTAGGTAAATTTTGTAAATAGAATTATTCTGTAAGTATATAGAACTAACATGTAAACATATTCTTATTTGTATCTTTTATATAACAACATTTACAATATGAATAGATATCTGTGCCTGTACACATAACGTTACAATGTTATAACATTTCCGTTCTGATAAACAATATATGAGAGATTGTAGCACGTGCTGCGAAAGAATAACACCAATGGATCAGATCTGATACATGTCGCATGTAATATGTTAAACAGAAGCCTTATTTAAATTATATAAAATTATATAAATTACAGTAAACGGCAAGATGTATTACTTGATAAGATGATCCTTGACAGAATCGATGGTGATATCACCCACACTGCTCACATCATGGCCATTACCGATATGATTTGTCTCTCCGTCAGGTAAGCCATTCTCTTTAACTTCTGGCTGATGTGGAGCGGTCTCTGCAAACACAAATGAATCAGTAGTGAAACCAGGTTTACTTTATTCCGATATGAAAAAATTGAATTCTATATAGAACCCAATCTATATTCATTATAAATCTTCCTCGGAACTTGAACAAATCAATTGAGATGGGTTAATTATAAATTGATTATTTTGTATATAATTTTTGATCTTTTATTTGTAACTAGAAACCTGTATATATCCTCAAAACGTTTACAAGCATCAATTTTTCATTTTATAATAATACACAAGTTATATTTAGCATACCGTTAATATTGGTATAACCATAATAGGATCCACAAAAACTTAAAATAACAACTATGAAACGTCGAATTTTTATTAAAATAATATGTATCATAAAATTTCAAAACATTATGGGCCTATATAATATTGCAACATTGATATAATTTTAATAACAATTTACCTTAATTTTTGTAGTTACAAGAAAAATATATTTTCTCTAAAAAAGTACAAAGTGGAAAAACTATGTTCCACCAAAATTATTTTACATCACATCTAATGGAAAAACACTTTTAAAAATACAAATAACAAAAGCCTAAAACCAACACAATAATTTTTAAAGAAATTTAAACAAGACATTTAATGTCATTTCTAGTATACTTGATTAATAATAATGTAGAATTTTAGGTTTGTTATTTGTTTTACAGTTTTACCATAGTTACTTTAAAATATGTTTATTTAGAAATTTGGCTGTCAATTTTTTAAATTTAAATTTTGTACCTGATATCTATGAGGTGTGATGAAAAAATGAATTTTTACAGCAGCAACTGCTGATGCTACATCGATATGATGTAATTTGCCTAGAATTGTGATCTGTTGAGACAGGCACCGATTAGTTTCAACATGCTGGAGCTTGTCAGTCACCTGCCATAGCAGCTAGAGTGAGGTCGTGTTTACCGTGTCTGTCGCACATCATGGATTTTGAACAATACATTAAGTTTTGTTTTAGGTTGCAAAATAATTCCAAAGAAGCTCACGGAATGTTAAAATCTGTGTATCGCGATAATGTGGTAGCTCTGAAGACTGTGCACAAGTGGTATAACTGATTTAAATGCGGAAATGAGTGGGGTTGAAGACAAGGAGCGTTTGGGACGTCCATTAACGTTAAAAACAGACAATGTGCAAAAAGGTGAACAACTATGAACTATGAATTTTATAAGGGCATACTGCAATGTTTGCAAAATGACATACGAAGAAAGAGACTAGAAAAATGGGCGAATGACTTTATTCTTAATTCAGACAATGCGCCGTGTCACGTCTCCCTTCTCATTTCCGAGTTTTTTGCCGAAAGAGTGTTCCTGTCTGTCCACATCTGCCATACTCACCTGATTTAGTATCTTGTGACTTCTGGCTCTTTCTAAAAATTAGAACTGTGCTTAAAGGAAAGCGTTTTGACACCATTCCTGACTTTAAGAGGGTCATGACCAACCAGCTGAACGCCCTTCCAAAAAAAAACCTTCCAGAAATGTTTCCAGCCATGCACTCAATGTTGAGATAAGTGCATTGCTAGCCAAGGACAGCACTTTGAAGGAGAAAAATCAAATTTGATGTAAGTTTATTACTCTTTTAATTAAAAAATTATTCACCGCATTTTTTATCACACCTCGTATTTACTTTGGATTATTAACAATTTATAGACTACCATTTCTTAACTGCACTTCAAAAAACAATTTTTTATTTTAGCGGGTTATATATAAGATGGAGGAATTTATATGGCTGTGATACTCTACCTCTTTCTGAATTCATCTGATCCAATGTTAGACTTTCAGTTTAATCATTAGGTTAGGTAAATAAAACAAATTGAAAACAAAATAAACTTAGTACTTAGACAAAACACAACTAGTTACTATTTAGACACAAAGAAAACATAATGACAATAACTGACAAAACGAAACAAATTACGATGGTAAAACACATGGAGGTGTATCTAAGCAAGGGTTTAAGACAAAGGATTTGAAAAAAGTTAAAATAGATCTAAAAAACGTACAATATGTACATTTAAACTAAGTCTAATCCAAATAAAATTGTAGAAATGTAATAACCTGAAAATCTTTTTTCAAAATGTGAAAAAACTACTAAAGTAATTTTTTGTTTATTTATTAATTGTACTGCTGTAGACATATAGGTACCCAATTAAAAACACTAGAAAAAAAGAGAAACACTAGAAAGTGTTTGTAAAATTTAGACAAAATTATTTCAATAATTTAAATTAAATAAGCTTCAAACTTGATAGAATTAAAATTTCAATATATTAATAAAAACAATAAGATTTATAAATAATATTATTTTCAAAAAATATGTTTTAACATAATGTGCTATTTATTTTCTTGTTTACTATTACACACATTTTAAATAATGAGCTTGGTTTTAGTTTCGGGAACATTTTCTTGCATTTTTGCAGAAAATAAATGTTGCATAAAACATTAACATTTTTAAAAGCAAATCTATAAAATATAGAAATATTTATATTGCTGTTAAATCTCAATGAAATTACTAATAATTTTTTTAAAAATAATTTCCAAAGAGTGTTTGTATACTACAAATATATAAATTTCAAACTTTATGAATAGCGATACAGTAAAAGCTCTCTTTACAGACACATCTGTTTTACAGAAATCTTTCACTTCCAGTTTGAGACATAGGGATCTTTTAGTAAATCTATCAATAACAGATACTTGCTATTGCTATTTAAAATAAATTTGTTGCCTGTATATTGAAAATTTTATGTTAAGAAATTCACTTCCTGTAAATAAAAAGATTATGCTGCCATTAGATATGGGTCCCAATTTGCCCTTGTAAACAGCATATATTATGTACATGGAAACTGTCTCTTGCTTACACATTCCATGTGATAATGACTGATGATTCCAAACTTCGAGAACCATAGTGTACTTCCTGTATTTTGGTTTCAATGTATGATATCAACAGTGATAGCAACTGATGAAGATGATGAATTCAGCAACAGTGAGATGCATATGGCCTACAAAGATACGGCTATCCAGATTAATTTTAGTAATGCAATTAATAGAATCGGTGAAGTGGGAAAATCTCTTTCTTTAAATGAAGATTGACTAGTTTTCACAATTACAGATAATTTATTTTTTTTACATTTGCAAAAATAGGCTTGCAATACTCAAGGAAATAATCAAAGCCAAATTACAAAACAAAACATGTAATATCAGGTTTGGTAACACTTGCTTACACAAGCTGTCGACAGACAAGTGTCAGACATCTACCAAACTTTATGCGGTCCATGTCATGTTTTGGCTGTTACTGTTATCCCACTTGTCAATGCATTTAATATGTTCTTTGTGCAAGTTTTTATGGTATTACCCTTAACCTATTTTTGTTGTTAGTATACAATATAAAGAGCACAGTGGTACAATATATTAAAATGAAAATATTGGAAACAACTCCAATACCTCAAAAATAACAAATGAAACATGATAGTTATGATTTTTTTTAGGGTTTAATCTTACGTAACTTGTTTTATTTATTGTTTTTGTGGTTCTTTCCCATATTTTCATTGCAATTTGTTGTTAGTGTCCAGCTGTTCTGATTTATCTGTGTGTGGTTTAAAAAATGTTATATATTAGGCAATACTGTAGTTTAAGTGGTCACTGGTCAACATGTTAAAATAAAAAAATTATATAACTAGCTAATTTTACAAATTTAGTATTGATAAATTTTCCAGTGTTTTTCTGTTCAATAGACTTTAAATTTCAACAAAAGATTGGAACTTCATTTATTGTTTTATACTGTTTTTCCCATACAATATAAAGTTTGTCTTCATAAACAGTTATTCATTGACTTATGTAAATAAATAAAAGATATTTCATGAAGTACCGATGATATCTATTTAGATGCTTTACTACATACAAGGACTAGAGCCTACTACTACTTTTCCAACATCTGATTAATTTTTTATTTATTTCTGATTTCTTAAATGTTACCATTTCTACAACATGGTAAAATAGTAAAAGCTGTTAACATGGACTAGTAAAACAGACATAAACTTTTAAACCTAAAACATTTGGAAATATGAGTGTCTAAGTTATTACTAAATTATTCTAAATACATAGAAAAAAGACAACAAAATTAGAAATAAATAGAATATAAAATTAAAAGAAAAACTACTACAAAAAAAGAAAGAGAGCAATAAGGAAAACATACCAATTTACTGTTACAATTACTTTGCACATCCATCAAAAAAAAATTTAATTTGTTGATTTTTCAGACTTTAAAATACAATAGTTTCCTTTGTTGCCATATTTCGGAATAACTCCATTTTTAAAACTTACATAGTACTGTCCTACTATTTAAACTAGGAAAGAGTACTATTAAAAATTTGAAAATGGAGTCATTCTGGAATGTGTCAACAAGGTAAATATTGTAATGTTAAGAAAAGCAGAAAAATATACTCAAATATATACAAATATTCCTAGAAGAAGTAAAGATGAGTATATTAGGTTTTTTAAATTGTGTCTGAAGAATTAAGAAAAAGTATGTACTGACTGTATTATCTAGACTTGATCAAGAAAAAATACATTTACATGTTAGTTATATTTTATTGCTTTTGTTTATGTAAATCTCTAATGTTCACTTAGACCTTTTTTTTATTTTTTTTACCTGAACTAATCTTTGCAGACAAATGCTTATGAATAGTAGTTGGAAAAGTAAGCTCATGAATCTAGGGTTAATAGCATTTTTTTTAATAGGCCTACTGGATCAGAAGATAACAAAAATCAAAATAAAACTTTTAGACTATAAAGCTATGTATTATAGGCGGCTTAACTTCTCCAAAATTTTGATTTCAATATATTTACAGTGATTAAAAAGTATTCCCAATTAAATGTAAACATTTATGGTTTATGAGGGTATCAATAACAAACCAAAGTAGGCCCTAATTATCATGTCATAAAAACAATTGTAGAAAAAACTACTTTAATGGTGAATTGATAGAAGTGCTTAGTGGGTAAAAGATTTATGCACCTATTCAAAATTTTATAAAATGTCAAAAATATTGGTTAATCAACAACATACAATGAGAAATGAAAGAATAGAAACAAGCATAAACTAGGTTAAAAAGTAGAGGAAAGGAAAACCTTGTTAATCTGAAAGTTTAACCCACACCGAAAGAAGGCAATTGATTCGCCTTAGTGATCAGAAGGAGGTAGATGGCCAGCCAAACCTTTTTCTTCTTCGTCATCATCATCAGATTCGCTGCTTGAACTACTGGAAGACTCACTGCTAGAATCAGATGATTCCGATTCCGATGTCTGTATGACAGGAGCGGGTGGTGGTGCTCTTGCACTAGGAGGCAGTTCTAAGAAACAAGTAGCTACAGTTAGACACGTTGCCGAGACGGTGACTCTTTGTAACTCACTGCTTGAGTGCATGTATAATGCTTCACCATATTTCGTGAATGTTAAACTTGAGATTCCACTGAAAAAAAATACTTAAAATAATTAAACACGGAAAAAATAATTGTTTAAGAGATTCATTGTAGATTAGAAACATAGGCTACAAGATAAAATATTTGTATATGTAAGACACTTTCTATGAGATTAAAGGCAAGATTTTTTATGATGTAAATATTTTGAAGTAATGATTGAGTTTATAATAAAAGAAATAATGTTATGAAAGTGTTTAGTATTTCTACATAAAACATTAATTTAAAATAAAAATAATTTCATTTTGAAAACAAAATAAAACATGAGATAACTAACATTTGTAGGACAATAATGATGATAGCAAACATTTAATGTCCACATAATAAGAACATTAAGACATTTAAATTTTGCAAATTAAATTTGGATTTAATCATTGCAAGTGTTAACATTTACGTGAATATAAATGTGTGTAAATTTCCAGAGTCAATCCAGAAGAGTTTTGCAATTATTAATATATTATTGCCATACATTATTTTGTAGTAGTTTATTTTGTCATTCAAAACATTTCCCTACCTTTTATTACAATAAGCAATTATATGTTATTATTTGATTTATTATAAACAATAGAGTCTCAAAAATTGGAGTCCAGATCATGATCCTCCTTTCAAGACATATCTATTGTCATGCAAAGGAAATGAGTCAGGTTTCCAAGAAATGTTTATATCAATACGGTATCTTTCTTCCTCCCCATTCTGTTGTTGTTATATTGTCACTCATGCTCCCTGTTATGTTGTGTTTCAATGTTCATATCTCAGTTATGTTTAAATGACAGAAGGTGAATGGGTCATAAATATCTTTGTTTATTTATGATGTAAGTTTTGACAGTCAACAAATATCCCTGCACAAATGTCTAGTCTTCTGCATGACAGAAAATAATCTTTCTTGAAGCAAACAAATCAATCAAACAATGCTGACACTCATGATTAGCTGGACTGGTCTTTATGCCCGCTATTAATAAAACCGGTTTGGGCTGTTGCCACATTGATCAGGATATGAGGGGTTTTACTGTATTTAGGGTTCATTAGAAGTCCAATTTTTTCAGTTTTTGGTAAACCGAGGGGGGGGTCTCAGTTCCATTTACCTTGAATTATTGAGACTCTACTGTATATTGTTAATAATATATTTGTATCTGTAGAGGTTTTGAAAAGTAATTATTTTGGAAAAAACAGTAATCAATTTCAGAATAACAAAACTTTGGTGTAAGTGTAATATTTATTCTTGAAAGTCTACTAATGATATTTTATATTCACCCCCAACAGTGAATATATAAAATACAAAATTATTTCAATATGTTTGCAGTCTAATCTACTTCTTGACCAATTTGGTTTTATTATGTAGTGATCTTATATTTTTTTTACAAATTAATATTATTATATGAGTTTGTATACCTTTTCATGGTCAGCAGCGTTAACTGAAAATAACGTAAACTAATATTTTTACCCGATTGTAGTTTAAACTAATTTTTTAGTAAATTTACTATAATATATTACTTTTGTTAAAGAATAAACAAATTTATTTATTGTATGCTTTCCATTTACAAAACTGTTATTGTTACTATACTGTTCTGTATTTTTTGTCAAGAAAGCATAATTATGAAAATTAGTTGAGTACATTTTTTGCATGATTTTTTACTAAGTACTAGCAAAAATTCCCCAAATTTATGCTGAGCTGGCTGGCAAATTTATGCATAAATTGCCAGCCTGCCCAGCATAAATTTGAGCAATTTACTACTACAGTAAGCTCCCGATTATCCGTGGGCGGATTAACCGGTTTGCGGAATATCCGGGGTCTGCCATTGTTTTACAAATATCCAATTTTTATTCCAATCAGATTCATGTGTTCAAATTTCCAAACGGTGAATTACGATATAAATACATATAAGGCTTAATAGAAGTTAAGATGAAGGGAATAGATATGTAAATATGTACGTACTAATTTTTACATTGAAAGGGAAGCATCCCGATGTGGGCCAGCGAAATAAAAGGGGCGGGCAGACTACTGTATATAAGAGAAAATGACAAAATGCTTTGATGACCGAAAACCTAATGTGTATCATAAGATTGTAAACAAATGTCAGCTAATCTCGGCTATAAATAGTCTAGGACGTGACATATACATTATCCATGTTTGTCATATACATTATCGATCTTTACGGCTTTGTGACACACGTGACAAAAGTAGAAACTGTGCGACAAAATGGTTCTCAAGAAACTTAGATCGCACATTAAAGCTAAATCAATGCTCACAAAAAAACATACGAAAGTGACAGATTTTTTTGTTAAAAAGTGGAAGTATTTTCTGTAAAGGAAATTACATATGTACATACATACTTACTTTTGACATATACTTACGTACGTGTTGTAAATAGTTAGACATAGCCTATAAATGTTATAATCCGTCAATTACATCGACATTTTAAATTATTTTCTGTATTTATTTTGTCCTCTGAAGATTATTTGTGAATTGCATTAACCGGGGTCATTATTTGTGTAACTTATATTATATAAATCGATTATCATCGTTTTGCGTATTCTTTATTCATAGCGGATTATCCGGGGAATTAGTTATCCGGCGTTGCTGGGCCACCCTATTCCACGGATAATAGGAAGTTTACTGTATTTAAGAAAAAATCATACACAAAATTTATCCAAGAAATTTTTATTATTATATTTTATTAAAGAAAAGCCACTGGGCTTGGAGAAAATAGTCATGAAACTGCAAGGAATATATATATTGGAGTCTTATAAAAAGCAAATAAAAGATAGCATCCTTTTTCTCTATGCTTCAGTTATGGAAAAACATTTTTATTGTATAAAATGAGTATAGATCTGACTACTAATTTCATTAGTAACATTTTTTAAGAAAAAGAGAATACATTGTTCAACAAATTCTTTAAAGTGTTGACACACTTAAAAGACAATGCTGAAATAAATTCAGCTGGCCCAAAAGTTCCAGCGGTGGATTTGTTACTGCCTTCCACCTGGGTAGTTTGAGATTTGACAATGTAGGTGTAGTGAAACAAAAATATGACAACTAGTTAATAATTCTCCAGCAAATTTTTATGACATGGAAATTGTAAAACTTTTATATTTATTTGAGAACATTTTTTCTTTCCTAACATTACAATACTCAAGTTTTGAAAATGGAATCATTCTGAAACGCGACAACAAAGGAAAACACAGTAATGTTAGACAAGGCAGGAAAATTTACTCAAATACATAAAAATATTCTTAACAGAAGTGATATTAAAAATGTTTGAAATTAGAGGCAAGTTATATTAAAAATATTAGTAATTATATAAAGTTATTATTGTCAATTGTAAACAGTTATTCCACCACTATGTGCAATTATTTTTACCTTATGTGATGAGGCATCTTTCCGTCAGTTGACCATAGTCGAATCACACTAAGAGTGATTCGACTATGGTCAACTGACCGAAAGGTGCCTCATCACATAAGGTAAAAATAATTGCACATAGTGGTGGAATAATTGTTTACAATTAACAATAATAACTTTATAAAGTCCGTGCAACCGAAAAATAATGAAATATCACGATAGTAATTATATTTATAAAATGGTACTTAATTATTATATGGTGGCCACTATTGTAGAGGGATTTTTCTTACCGAACTCCAAAAATGACTACATAAAACATGTCCTAAGGCCAAATGCATAACATTTTTTTTTTTTACACAAAAGGTTAATTTTTATCAATTAAAGTTGGGTCAAAAATTCAGTGCGGAGTAGTAAGAGGTACTACATCCGTGTATCAACGTTAGGATAGATTTGATTGTAATTTTATACATTACTATATATCTATATTAAAATATACATGTAAAGTGTCCAGCCAGGATAGATTTGGTTGTAATTTTATACAACATTACCTAATTAGACGTCTGATACGCGGAGTAATACTTTTACCAGGTGACGCCATGTGATCTCTATTCTAGTCTTATATGTGTACATTTGTTTGGTTAAATGTATAAAATTACAAGCAAATCTATCCTGACTGGATACTTCATAGGTATATTTCAATATAGGTACATAAAACTAGCTTTTCGTGGCAATAACAAAAATAATAATTATCAATATAGCTTCAGAACATGTTTTTAATTCATTTTATACGAATTGCATTGGGGCGGGCTTTTTGCATTTTACCACATTTAAATATCTTTGGAAACTTACTATTTAGAGAATCCTTCTAAATAAAAATTTGCTAACTACTTTTAAAAATTTCTATTAAAACATTTAATAAATTACAAAGTGTATTAGAATGATTATTATGTTTTCAGGAAATAGAAAATTGAGTGAAAGAATATGGGAACCTGTTGAGATTAGTTTAAATAACTTTTTAACAATATTGCCATCCTCTCAACTCACTTTATATCCTCCCTCCTAATAACGGCTGCATTAATTTGTCTCCTCAACTCTGGAAGACTCAGTACAATTGTATCACCTAGATTAGTAAGACACAGTAGACACGTCTCATGATGGATGTGAGTCGAGAAGTGAGCTAAAGCTATGCGCCGGACTCTTGCCCCTTCTGAAGCTGTCAATTTCAACTTGCACATCGGTTTGAGGCTTGGCAATGTGAAAATCTAAAAAAGGTGAATATATTATTAAACTATTACTGAAAATTGTTATGAATTTAGTACTTACGTATTATATGGAGGCTACTATTATATCATGTGCTGCGGTGGGTAGGTTAGGTTATCATAAATATGTTACTATTACTTCTCTGTTACATTATGAATGGAATGTGGGGATGTGCTAAATAGAGGAACAAGAGTCATCAAGGTACTGCCGGAATATATATGTGGCGATTGGGAGTGACCGCGACTGGCGGCGATTGTTCAACTTAATTCTCGCTAACATCGCTTTTTTGGGAGGCAGAAAACAAGAACCTATCGTCAAAGTAACAAGTAATTTTCACAGTAAGTCAAACAAAGTCTGTCCTGTATAAATATTTAGTGTTCTTACGTCCCCTGTAAAATAACATCTAAAAATAGTGGCCTCCGTATAATACGTAAGTACCAAATTTTCTAATGCTGCTAATAAGTAACAAAAATATTTGTTAATCATTTCAACATTAGTTTCTGACCATCTGAATTTTAAATTTCGTAAATTTGTGAAAACTTACTGAGAAAGAACGTTTTCGATTACTATGTGGCGAACTTCATCAGTGTCTTCTCAAAAATATTTGATCAGTTATATTTAAAACCAAATAAGTATGTGGTTAAAAACAAACCAATTTTATTATATTTCTGCGTGTTTCATAGTGACCCCACTTTAAAAGATTGGTAAATGTTTACAAGCGCAGGTACCTACGATATTTTGGATGATTGTTCAAAACCATGAAAAAGGACGATGTCCACGAGTAATTTTTTTTTCTTTGAGAAAAGTTACTTTTTTTTAATTAAAAGTAGGATAAAAAATTTTCGGCGGAGGCATAAGTTGTGAATAGGCGCGGAGACTTCAGGCCAACTCTACATTCATACCTTCCTTGTGGCTCCAAGAAAAAACATTTTGCACTCATTTTTATGCTTTTGACTAATTATTTCTTGTGGATATCGTCCTTTTTGGTGGTTCTGAACAATTTTCCAAAATATCGTAGGTGGCCGAAGTACCAAAACATCAACGTTAACTTACCCTCCACCACACACAAAGATTTATTAAAATTGCCGTCTTTAGCCGGAAAACTACTTACCAGGACCAAACAATCACTTACAGACACTATTTCACGCATGAAAAAATCACTTACAGACACTATTTCATGCACAAAACAGAAATTATTGCACTTAAACTCTATACACACCTCATTCCACTTTACCAACAAATATAGGATTCTGCCGCTAAAATAAGAACATGTAGGCAACTTTGTAAATGAAAATTATTACGTACAAAAACACAACAAAAACTAAATAATTAATATATATTCAATTAACTTTGCACAACAACCTTAATAATTCAAAACATTAACAATGAGTATTTCTTTCAGAACTCAGTTTAATTTTGTAATTTTTAAACATGGAAATAAAGTTTGAAGTGAATACGAATATTAAACAACTAATAGTGAATACGAATATTAAACAACTAATATTTTTCGCACTATAATACTTATAATTGTACATAAAACTATGCAAATAATTAAAAATAAACGGACTTTTATCTTCAGTTAGTACACAACTACCTTCAAAATTTAAAACATAAACAGCGAGTATTGAAAACATAATACTTCATGTTGTTGAAATCAGTTGATAAAAGAATAGTAATACTTTATATTGTTCAAAAATGTTGACAAACAATGTTATTACAACACAATAGCAGCTGAAGAGAAGTTACAAATACATAAGTGTATTAATGTACACAATTATTAAGGTTGTTGTGCAAAATTAATTGAATGTATATTAATCATTTAGGTTCCGTCTGTTTCTTAATTATTGGAAAACCGTACAAGTGTTCTGTGTCCGACCAGTTGTTTTTGTATGTAATAATTTTCATTTACAAGGTTGCTACATGTTCTTATTTTAGCAGCAGAATCCTATATTTGTTGGTAAGGTGGAATGAGGTGTATATAGATTTTAAGTGCAATAATTTCTGTTTTGTGCATGCAATAGTGTCTAAGTGATTGTTTGGTCCTGGTAAGTAGTTTTGCGGCTAAAGGGGGCGATTTTAATAACTCTTTGTGTGTGGTAGAGGGTGAGTTAATGTTGATGTTTTGGTATTTCGGCCACCTACAATATTTTGGAAAATTGTTCAGAACCACCAAAAAGGACGATATCCACAAGAAATAATTAGTCAAAGCATAAAAATGAGTGCATAATGTTTTTTCTCGGAGCCACAAGCAAGGTATGAATGTAGAGTTGGCGTGACGTCACAAAACGTTTTTCATCACTCCGCACTTATTCACAACTTATGCCTCTGCCGAGAACTTTTTATCCCACTTTTAATTAAAAAAAGTAACTTTTCTCAAAGAAAAAAAATTACTCGTGGATATCATCCTTTTTTGTGGTTTTGAACAATTATCCAAAATATCGTAGGTGTCTGCGCTTGTAAACATTTACCAAAAGATTATAATGCTGTTTCAGATAAATAGTAGTTCCTCTCTAAACTGACAGTCCTAAGCTAAACAATGGTTGAGATAAGATGGTACTATGATGAATTATCTGTCAATAACACAAACACATCTTAACCCTATCTTATATCTTTCTAGTTATTTCGTAAGCTGTTCAGTTCAGCTGTGTGGTTGATTAATAGGCATATATGTTCTCTCATACGATGGTTGATATTTACTGTTGTAGTAATTAAAAGGTGTAACTATAAATGGTTCTGTCAGCATGAGCATTTTATTTAATTTATTAGATGTTACACTGCTATCTTCGAAAAATAAAATTGTCTTGGAACAATGAAACAAAAGCTAATTACTCTCGAGTGGGAGAAATGAGACTACAGACATGAATATTTATTTAACTAAATGTCGGAATCACTGGTATAAAAATTGAAAATCAATTCAAAATGTTTGTACTTGAAACGAACTTAAAACATTTTAAAATCACTAAACACCTAACAACCTTATATACTATACCCCTAGCAATAGATAATATATTAGAAATATGGTTTCAAGAAAAATATCAGAGATGCACTCCTTTATATAGTAATATAGTAATTGTAAAAGAAAATGAATCTTACTTCACAGAAACATTGAACATGACGGTTAATTTTCAGCTAGTGATGGAAGGCTGACTTGAAAAACTTGTCATTGAATTGACTTTCAAGGTCTCTGCAGATATAAGCTATCAGCTGATACACTAACAACTGAGTTTGCAATAAAATTCCATAACCAATAAAGTATTACAACCAGAGAAAGTATATACTGGGAATAAAACACGTAACCTTCAACTTTTTATCCTAGAAAACATTTTCTTTCTGTAGTGAAAAACATTCTGTAGGTTTGAGGAAAAAGCTAACTATAGCTCTTTCAATACCAACAAAAATCATAAGCTTACTCCTCATTAATTTGAAAATCGGAAAAATCCTGTTATTTTAAGAATGTAAACTCACCCCTTCTTTTCCAGCTTAAATGCTGTTCCTTAAATTTTCTATTTAATATTATATTCACCAGGTTATATCGAATTAACTTTTGATTTATTGATTTTACACCTATTTTTTGCTTACCAAAGGCATTCTCAGGATTCATTAAAGGTCTTATCCACTAGAATGTATCATACTGTGACCGTCATAGGACCTGGTCAGGCACAAGAAAAAACATTTTGATCACTACTATCCTTACTGCACCGGATCAACAACGTCTTATATACATATACAATGCATATGATATCCGTTGAGTCCTACATCTGTGCTGTACATTTCTTGCGGACACGTCACCGAAAGAACATCTGTGTAGTAAATACAGGAGACTACTTAAGTAGTCAGCGTCTATGGATTTAATGTTATTTATCTTTATAGATTTAATTAATATTATATTTTAATTATTTTGTGTTGTGAATTATGAACTTGCAGTGATGTGAATTTTAAAATATGGCTACTAAGCAATTGCCATTATCAGAATTTTCTGTTTGCCATTATTTTGGACGAGGAAAAGGAAAATGAAAACAAGAATCAGAGACACTATTGGATTCATTCATCTCTAAGGAAACGAAAAACTGGGGTACAATAATGGATGTTATATAGGCACCTGGAAAAGTTTTACCAATATTTTCTGATGTCATTCCAGTTTAATGAATTATTGAGAAAATTTTCTTCCTGACCAGTGTACCTGTTTTTATCAAAAGCAAAGTAGAGCCACTAAGTTATGTGTCTCAACGGAATAGCATTGTGGACCATGCACAGCAGCAACGGGCATTGACGGCGTCACCTACCATGTATGGAGCTCTCCGTCACCGACAAATGTTGAGCTGGCCTGGCTACTGTGTTGGCTGATGACGGAACGGTCTAATGGATATTTTTCAATACAAATGATGCAAAGCATGTTTTTTGCATGTGTCACTATGGGCCCAGTCCTCGCATGATACTTTCTAGTGGGTAAATACCTTTGCAGTTTATCAAAATAATCTCTTATTTCCAGAGTGTTTACTACTCTCATTTACCTACAGAAAAGTAACCACATTGCTATTTTTTTTATAATACTATAATATGTGAAGTGTAGTATGTGTCATAGTATATTGTTACAACACCGATGTTTCCATTAGAATTAATAATCATCTTAAATACAACTATTGTTTACATAAAGAGTTGTTGCAATTTTTTAAAATTTAACAGAACATATCGTTTTTTCTTTCCTAACACTACAGGTAATAAGAAAAACATCAACTATACAACATAGCTTCTGTCTAATCACAGAAATTTAAAAAAAGTTTATATGCTTGACAAATCAAATTGTGTAACTTGATATTAAAACTAAATGAACACACCGTTAAATGTTTAAGAAAAAGATACATTATTGTTATTTAGATAGTTATTATTTGTATTAGTATAGAGTAACACTTTGTTTTCTAAATAAACCTTCTAATCAAATACTGTCCAGGTTTTGTTAATAATAGTGTAACCTTTTAATAGCTTCTTAATAACAGTTTTAGTAATTTTTTTTTAAAATTTTAGTTGTGTTGTAATAATTTCTGACATGGTGACATTTTGGATTTTAGTTACTATGACTAACATTATGTGCTTTAAAAGTGTAATTTTTTAAAAATATTTGTAATTTTTTTTTGAATTTGTAAAAAAGCATTTACAAACCTGTTACATTATTAATAAATTGTACAATATAGAGTTAAGTAATTGAAATATGATAGATGTCCTGTGTAGTGTTAATATTAAGATCTTAAAGTATTTAGTCTAGAATGTCCTTGTGTGTTGTGTAGATAAAGCCTGCTTTATGGTTTTGCTTTGTTAGAAATTTTAATTAATTTGTTTGTTGGAACTTTGCGATGCATCTAATTTTAACCGTTGGGATAAAAATAAATGTCCATCAATGAGTCAAGATCATCAACATAACTAGTTTGGTAAGTAGAAAACTCATTTTTGAGAATTGGCTTAGTTTTTCAAGTGTTTAGATTAAATAATTAATCTCACTAGCAGAGCTTAAATTAATATGATATAATTCTAATGTTTTAAAACAGTTAAATTCATATGCTAAAAAATATTCACTGCACTCAAGTGGAATAAGTAAGCAAAACTTTCAATATGATGAGAAATTAATAAAATAACATAAAGATGCACATATGGCAAGATTTAAAAGAAGTAATATAAAACAACAAAAATTTAAAGTAAACTGATACTTAAGTCAATAAAGACAATTTTTATATGAGTTACTTTTTATTAAATAATTACAATTCATAGAAATAAAGTAACCTAACCTATGCATTAAACAGCTGTTCTATCCCATAACCTATAAAATAAAATCAGCTGTTTTACGCAAAATCATATGTTATCTCTTATTTTAACACATTCGCTACCGAGCGGCGCATATATGCGCCGTCTGGGTTTTCAAGGGACCGGCGGTAAGAATTCGATCTTTCCACACAGACCACGTTAACGTGGGCCTGACCTTCATTATAGACTAAAAGTGGAAAGTTGTTATAATAAGTTAATATACATCATACAAACCGTTGGCGTATGTGTGTTTATTGTATATTTTTGTTTTTGCTGTTTTTAGTGCTTTTTTAGGCGCATATGTGAGCCGGTCGGTCTACAGCACGGTCTTGTCATGTTAAGGGCTTCCCACGTATGAGGCACTACAGTGTAGCCCCTCAAATCCGAAACCAAATATGATTTTGATGAAAACAAAAATTTTCAAAAGTACGTAAAATTTTAATAAATTATACAAGTATATAGGCTATTAAATTTTGCTACTTACATAAAACAGGGCTTAGATATGTAATATATTAAAAATAACACTATATATACGTAAAAACAGAAATGTCATACAAAGGCTTGTATCAAAAAAACTCCCAATTAACTCCTCTTGGCTAGTCATGCTAGACAGATTGCTTATATAGGCTACATATCTTACTGAAAAGATGCTGACATTATAAACAATATTGTATCAGAAACAAAATATGTTTACATTTGTGTTCCATATACAGTAGACCAACAGAATATTTACAAACGCACTTGACACTTGTGACATGTTTACATCCTGTGTTGATAAATGCCATTTAAAGTACATTCTTAATGATTCTAAAGGAATAGAATAGGTCACGAAGGAATAAACAAATTGTCAGGAGTATTTTGACGCCATTGACCTTGATAACTGAGAGACCAAATGTCCCACATTAACGTGAGACATGTCTATAGTCTGATACGAATGTATCAAACCGTTAAAATAAACCACATATTTGTCAGAGGAATAAAAGTAACACAAACAGTGTCGCAAATATGAGCCATCGACCCATTTCAACTACCCAGGGCGGCGCATATGTGAGCCGTCGGTCCATGGCGAGAGACTGCACGGCGCATATGTGAGCAGGCTGGTCTATAACGATAGTTATTTTGTTAACATTGCTGTAACGAACGTGTTAAGCCAAATGGGACGAAATAATATACCTTGCCGTTTTTGTGGAAAGTTTTCCTCATACATAAAACTAAATTAATTCATTATTAAATTTAATTATCAAATTAATATTTGAAAAACTGTGTTAACATCAAGTGTCATCCACTACAAGTTTAAAGAAATGTACTTTAACTTGAGCGGATGAATGAAAGTATTTCATTAATGATTGAAAAATTGAACAAGATAGTATAAGAAGAGTGTTAAGTAAGAGAAGGAAGTGAAACATTAAAAAACCCAGTGGAATCTAACATCAGCAAACTCAAACGAAACCAACCTTAATTTGTTCTTCAGAACATATGATGACCTTATGAGGAGGTACTGTATCTGCTGGCTTGGTTTCTTGTTCCACAGCATTAATAGCACCGTCTATTACACTAACTGCAATTACTGGTGCTCTATGTTTTAACTGAATTTCTTTACCTACAAAAGTTAAACAAACCCGGTGTCATAAAGAAATTTATTTAGTTAATTTTATGCTAAAAACAATCTGAATAGATTCTGCAACTAATATATCTGAACAGATAGTCTTTTGTTTTAAAATAATTTTCAAATATAACATATTAAGCTTACTATTATGTAAGACTACATTAATTATTCTTCAAATATTCTTTAAACATTCTATAATTTAGATATAATAATAAGACTTTAAGCATTAGAGGCAACATCATGCATATACTATTTGCATTTTTTGTTATTTTCTCAAAATTAATTGAGATTTGGAGTAAAAGGTTTTGGGTAAGTATGATTAAGATAGGTTTATTGCCACTAAAGCACAAAAATTTTAACATATTTTAACCTATTGGGGGCCTCTAGATTGTCAAAGAGTAATGCCTGCTGATAACTCAGAATTGTCCTTACTAAACTCTATGTATTCAGCTAGTTTTGTTATGCACTAATAGGGGTGTTTATACTAAAACAGGGCTGCTCACTGAGTACTAAGATTATGAATGTGTTTTTTTTAAAGTTTTGTATGAGAGTAAACATAACCTATTCTGCTACTTGTAGCAGAAATTTTGTATAACATATTCTAAATAAAAAAAAGTGTTGTATTTTTACAAAAAAAATGTTAATGGTTTTTATTATTTGAACTTCTAAATCTTAAAGTATTAAATTATTAAGATCTGTGTTTAGTAGTGTCACATATTTGAAGAACACAATAATAATTTATAGACACAAGAAACAAGAGCAGAAAGACGCAATTAACATTTCAAGCTGAGATGTCACGTCAGGTATGTGCCTGCAGTGTGTCAATTGTACTACTCCAGGTACATCGTGTAGATGCCCGAGCAATGGTAGATGCCTGAGCAGTGAAACAACTCACAGAAATGTTCAATACTTTGCTGTCTCATAGATATTTTTTGAAACTATTTGTCATGTAAGGCCTAGAATCTTAGTTCATTCCTACGATGACGTACCGGTCATCAATTATTTATGATTCATAAATACAGTGTATACAGTTTATAAAAAAAAACTACTGATTACTAAATAAAGTCCCTTCTAAAAGACACAACATATTTATTTAAGAACATGTAAAACTCTACTAACATTTTAAGTGAGTCTACTTTGGAAGTTATTTCCATGGGAGAGATATTTTGGGGTATCCATATACTGTGTCTTTAGATGTCTAAAATATTACTTTCTTCACAAATTCAAATATGCAAATTGGCCATGATTAAAATAAACTACAAGTGAAGAGTCATTTTTATTAATTATTAATTTTACTTAATATAAAAAGTAAAAAAATGGAGTAACCTTTTCCATTGATCAGAAGTTTAGTAATATTTAATTTCTTTTACCTAATTGACATGTGACATTTTCTTCCATCCTCTTAGCAAATGCAGGTAATGATATTGTGAAGACATACACAGTGCCATTGTTTGTCCCTGCCCACAGAGTAGGTGTTGTGTTTTGAACTAGAAAATACAATAGTGAATGTCAAAACACTTGACTTCATTTTAGAAACAGATAAATATTATAATAATATATAAACTCTACTAAACAATAGTCATGTTTTATAATTACACATCAATAGATTTTAGAAGTAAGATTTTAAACATAAAAGTAACATTAAAAAAAATAGTGTAACACAATAAATATATAATATTAAATATTTAAAAATTATGAAACAAAACAAAATTAGAATAAAAACATTTTCCAATATATTCAGAAAATCGAAAATATTTTTTTTTAGGATCTAGAAAAATCAAATACTTAAAAATTAAACTGTTATATTTTTTAAGAATTAGTTAAAGTTACATTAGTTTAAATTTTTATTAGTCAAGTAACTGAAAAAAATGGCTTGTGCTATTAAAGGAGGTAGATAGACTTTTAGAGATCATTGTCACAGAAGATACAACACACAACTAGAGTCTCACATGGCCAAAGTCAAAACAGCAGTCAATGGAGTGGCATCACCAGTCAAAGTAAGGTCTAGCAGACAATCACTACACTTGAAAGTTGTGGTAGCCATGTTTTGAGATAGACATGGGGTCCTTTGATCAACTCCTAGACTAAATAATCAACTGAAGAGCATTCCTTTAAAGTTCAGATCATAGAATAGAAAGCCTGCATTTGTCTACTTTTAGCTATTAGTACAAAAAAAAGTCACTTCTGCTGTTTTTATCAGAGACTTCGCCAGTTGTTTGAGAACATTTCCTCTCTGTGTCTCAAGCTAAGCTAGTCTGAGGTTGTAACAGGGTTCAATTGGGTTAACACATTATAGCAGATACGTGTGTATAAATGTACTTGTGAGAGTTCTGAAAAAAATGCTAGAACAGCCTTGATCGACAATCTAGAAGTAACAAACTGGAGCATACAATCCCCCTCAAAATATTATCATAAGGAAAACCATATTCCAGGCTCTTTCAGCTCAGTTTCAGTCAGCAGCTTCTATCAACTTCCATAATGCGACACCCTGTTCAAGCGATGAATTGACAAGTATCTACTGTATTTCACAAGTGTTGTTAAATAACGGTAAATTAATACACATAAAAATATGCCCATTACTTATACATTTGTTATCATTTCACATTTGCTATACCAATTTTTTTGGATAGGATGGGTTGGATTGAAATTTGAACTGTAGCACAAGACTAGTACCCCAAGAAATAAGTTATAAGGTGGCCAATGTGTGCTTTTATCCTGTGGGTAGAATTCACCCCTTCTAGGGATTGGAAATTTTTATGAAAAATAATATCAACATTCGATAGATGGACAGATTCCAAGTAAAAAATGTTCTACAAGAATTTGTTTACAATTAATACCTTTTGAGATATTTTCGCCTAAAAGTGGTCGTTTTTAACCGAAAACCTTCATTGTTATATATAATTTTTAGTCATTTTATTTGATATTAAAAAACTTTTTTATTTTATAAAAAAATAATTTTTAAAAATGATGAAAATAATTTAATATACAGTGAAACCTGTCTTAGACGGACCCTGTGTTAGGCGGAATCCCGTCTATCGCGGAAAACTTTAAAAGTCCGGACTGTCGCCTATTTAATTTACCTGGTTAATAACCTTCATAAGCCGGAAACTGTCTAACCCGGAAGCGAAATAAGCAAAAGGATGAGTGGTACGTATTTACTACGTCTTACTTCTGCATAAGCCAGAAAATCTGATTATATACATGCTGTAAAATATAAAGTTACAATGACTTCTGTTTAGATAAAATACAGTTTATTATTATTTTTTTACCATAACAAAATTCACAGATAGGTCTGCTTTATTGTAACGGATCGTATTTATTTCTGAGAACTGTGTAACAACGTTAAGAGGAGTTGCTGATATAAACAAGATAATGCAATGGTATACAAACATCCATAATTTACGATAGGCTATGTGTCAGCACTCGTTTCCTTCAAGATAACGCAATGAATGGTTTACAAACATCTACGGCCAGACATATTGATATCATATTGATTGACATATTGAAAGGCGAGAGACAGCTTCATTCTAAAAGGCAAACAACATGCGCAAATAGAAGAAAACGAAGAAATTGAAGACGGGCCAGTCGAAGAAAACAAAATAAAAACATTTGGTGAGGCTTTAACGAAAATTTGTGTTAGAAGATTGTGCGGTACATATTAACAGCCCGGAAATGCGTCACCATTTGTTACAACTAAAAACAATAACTGAAACACAAGCAAGTAAAACTAACCTTTTAAAACAAAAGTCAATGCTGGATTTTTACAAGCCTAATTGATTTTCTTTTATTTCTACGTAAGCCTACTATGTACAGTATTTACCCTAAATACAGTAAGAGGAAATATATAGTTTTTAATAAATTGGATCATTAAGTCATGCATTTTGTTGACAAGTGTGTGTTTTAGTTTTATAGTTTCCTATTAAAAATGTTTTGTGAAGAAGGATAAAAGGATGCTGCATTAAAAGGTAAGATTTTTATTATGTAATGTGGGTTTTAACATTTTCTGTAGTGTGCATAGCCAACACCACCTAGAAAACAAGGTTTGCGAGTTGTGACGTCACAGGGGACAGGCTAAGGGCTGTCATTAGGCAATCAAGATAACCGATATTACTGTTGAATGATGTTTATTTAGACGTTAAAATGTGATAGATTTCTTGTGATTTAAATACACTTGCTTTATATGTTGAAGTGTTATCTCTGTAGGAAATAAACAGTCAGTACTTAATCGGAAATAAATAATTAAATTAAATACTGTATTAGAACAAATGTAGACACGATGACAATTAATTGTCCGTTATCTTGTGGTGTTGGTACAGCGCCATACAGCTGATTGATCAGTAGAAATAATAGTCTTATAGCTAAGAATCCCCACGGTCTACTCTCACCCCAACGCTAAAAATATACTCGGCAAACGTTTGGTGATGTTACCATGATACAGTACACTACTACTGTATAAGCCGGAAACCTATCTTAGACGGAGAAAAATGCCGATCCCAATGGATTCCTGCTTAAACAGATTTCACTGTATAATTTAGCTTATAGTTATGGTGTCTTACTTTTTTATACCTGAATTACTTTTTTTAGAATAGATTCCAGGTTGGTGAGTTAAACTTAACAATATATTAATTGAATTTTCTTTTAAATTAACTATGTAATAGTAAACAAAGTTTTTTAGGGTTTGTTATTTCAATTAAATTGAAGTATATAATAAATGCTTAAATTATACATTTTTTTTATTGTTTTTGTACATTGATAACCACTCAGATCAAGATATTGTAAAAAATACAAAAGTTTATTTCAAACATGAAATATTGTTCTATTAAGTTAACGAACTTTGAAATATACACATCTTAGTTCTTTGCGTATTTATATATGGGAGTGTTTTGTTCTGTAAATTTATTTACATGTTTTTTGAGTTCTCAGATCCAGCTAAAGTCTACGGTATTTTGTTTAGTTTTAAAGTTAATATGAACACTGGTCTAGTCTCTAGGCATAGGTTGCAGTAAGTCTGAAAACAAGAATTGATTCACATTCCCAATATGTTTTATATTATTTAAAAAAAAACAAACATTATGAGAATTTGAAAAAATAACGGATAAATATATAGCAGTTTACAAATTATTTTAAATGCAATACTCTCTTTGCATTTCATTTATGTTATATAATCATTCTTTGATTTTAAATATAAATTTTGGGATAGGAAAAAAAATTCCTTGATTTTACATCTGCATGGGAGAGTGTCATGCTTTTGGCTAAAAAAATCTTTCTTGCTTAGTAAAAAGAAACCAAATTGAGCGAATCTGCACCTCATGTTCAGTTTATTGATCAAAATAATGTCCTGTTCTATAAAAAAGGTTTCTAGTTTTTTATTTGTTTGTTGTTAATCTTTATACAAACCAGATGGTTAAATAACAATTCTATAGTGTAAATAAATATTCTTTGAGCTTAGCTTGTGAGGTTATGTTAGAAACAAATAAAAACATACACAAAACTCACAAATTAATCATTTATTTACTCATACGCGTTTCAATGACCAAGTCATCATCATGAGTGAGTGTTGCTACTACAAACTCTAACATACAACTTGTAAGTTAGATAATTTTGTTGTAAGTTAGAGTTTGTAGTAGTAACACTCACTGATGATGATGACGACTTGGTCATTGAAACGTGTATGAGTAAATAAATGATTAATTTATGAGTCTTTTGTATGTTTTTATTTGTTTCTAATTCTATAGTGTCTTAAACCTTTTTTATTAGTTTTATTTTTAAAATTCCATTATTGTTAGCTGCAATTATATAGATATTTGCTTTTCAGTTGGGAGGCTAAGAAAAAAAAATGTTTCATGAAATGGGTATCAGTTTAATTTTTACTACTTCAAGGATCAGGGATTAAGGATTAAAACTTCGACTTTTGTTGCTGATGTTTTGTACAAATTATCATTCAATACAGCCCAAAACTTTATTCAGGCTTGGTTGACCAATTTTGTACTACTAATATTGAAATATATACACGCTTTTTTATATTCGGTTTCTAAATCGATCCACACTTAAAAAACATCCTAGTATTTCAGACTGAACAAAAGTTTAAGAGATAATTCTTGAAACTTGCAAATTTTTAATCACAGATTCCTTGAGTGGTTTATTCCCAATCTTTTAAATGATATTGCTAATACAAAAAAAGCTGTAAAAATGCTTAGATTTATATATAATTCACCAGTTTTCTTTTATTTAACTAGATTCACACAAAACATTTCTTTAATTATAGAAAAATGGAACATGAGCTCTTACAATGTTGAGAATACGCACCGCTGATGATGTAAGTCCTGACAAAAGTAAGACATCTAACCATACTCCCCAAGGCATCATCTACAGGCCTCGCTTCCACTGACCTCTCTATAGGCTTAGCTTCTGCAGGTGTCGTAGGCGTTGATACACCTCTACTTTGGGAAGGTGATTCACTACTTGAACAGAAAATTTTAAACTTAGGAATACATATTAGGTATTAAACTTTAGCCACCAACAATTTAAATTTAACAAATTTTTAAACAAACAACCAAACCCATTAAACCTACCTGTCTTTCCTTTTCTCAGTTGGTGTGGAAGGTGACTGCGCATTTCTCTTTTCAGGACGTCTAGTTGATCGACCTTTTCTTAGTCTTCTAAATGATTCACGCAATGATTTTTTAAAAGACTTCCGCCTTGAAATTGGTGCATCACCAACTCCTGATAAATCTACAATATAAGAATTTATCAAAATAATTTGACAGTTAAGACAAACAGCACAATTTCACAGAAGGTAAATAGATGTTGTCAAACATTAATAGAGGAGAAATATGTTACCTACTATTTGTTTTATATTACTTTCTCACAGGCAAAGATAAAGGTGAGCTCATTAACAATGATCACATTTATATAAAATTGTTACAACAAAAGAATTACTCAATTTGGTTTAGTTTTATCTTTTTAGATGTATTAAAATTAATTACTTATTTGAATAATGTATAAATAGAAGTAAATCTTATTACAGTTACACTATAAAGTTCTTCCAAGAATTTCTACTTTTTTGTTGTAGAGTCCCTTCTTGGTAATTAGTGACTAGAATTTCTGCAAATATTTTAAAGCATAACTAGTAGTCTTATAGACGTAATACTATATAAGTTAGAGATTCCTGAAACCCTTCACTTTCTATCTAGAAAATTTTGCCCACAATTAACACAAATTAATATAGTTTAAACCAGTGGTTTCAAACTCACAGATGTTTGCGGATCACTCAGCCTTAAAGTGAATTACCACAGACCACGTGTTACCTATATTAACATAAGTATTAATCTTAGTTGTATCCAAATTAAAAGGTAATTAAATAAAACAAATTTTCAATAACAAAAGTTATTAGAAGCTAGTTTTCTACATGACAAAATTATTGAAGTGATAAATTCTTTATGCTTGGTAAACAAAACATGAGATTATCATTGCTTTCACTCCACGATTAATTTGCAGCATATATTTCTGTCAGGTTACACTATGAGACCTCAAAATGAATTTAAAAAAACCAGTTGATTTTGTGTGACAGGTTATGTTATAGAACAGCCAATTTACACGTTGGTTATTATTAAATAGTTTTGATCAGATAATAAATTAATATAATGAAGTTAAGTATACTTAATCCAATTTTTGAAAGGAAAACATTTTTAGGCTCGGCTCATTCTTTTTAAACAACTGTCTGAATTGAACTTATGTAAAAAAATTTGTATTTAGTAAACACCTAATAATTTTATTATTTTTTTGTTATCCAGATTATTTTACTATTAACAACAATAAATATTAGTCTTTAAATAAATTCATTCCTCAAATAAATATGTAAAAATTGAATGAAAAACGTATACATTCATATTTTTGGTAATTATTGTTGACAATTTTGTGAAACTATGAGATCTATTTTCTTATCACTTCTGTCAGGACTCCTCCGAATGCCAGAACCAAATTTTTCATGATTGTATTATAGCATAATCTAATAATTATTATATTGAAGATAATTCAATAAATTCTTGATATTTTACGTTATCCATTGTTTTTCCGTTGCACTGACTTGAAGTTAATATACTACTATTGTAAGTAATTTTATCCACCATTAAGTGCAATGATTTTACCTTGAGTGATGAGGCACCTTTCGGTCACTTGACCATTTTCGAATCACAATTCAATAAATATCTTATATTCATTGATACTAATTTATTTACTCAATCTCGTTTTAAAAAAATGTAATTTTAATTTATTCACAGGAAAATATTTACTTTTTTACAATTGGTTGGTAAACACTGCTTCAAACAAATGAATTTCTTGCATTCAATTAAAAAAGTACACATAGTCATATTCTTTTTATTGTCACAAATAATAAATTAGGTGTATTATGTTAATTCAATATGTTTATTTTCTCCACTATTCACTTTCTGGTAACTTTTTTAATTTTTTATTTTAAACTTTTTTGGATTTACACGCAATGATTAATAAATTTGTTGAGCACTATGAACTAATTTTTAACTAAATAAATAAACCCACTAACCAGTACTTCTGAAGATGATTACCATTTAATCAAAATGTACCTAAAGTAATTATAGTAAAATAAAGATTTTTGTACTGTGGTTAAAGAGTTATATTTATTTAGTTACATGCAATGGTTTTTCAAGTGCCAAACTTTCTACAAACAAAATAGTACGCCTTTTAAGAATAACCTTTTTACTGTTTTTGAACTGTTCCTTAAAAATAAATATGTTTACTTTGTCACTTGCACTCACCATTAGGGTTCAATGTACATTTAATGGACACAGGAAAACTGCGAATATAGTCAAAGACAGCTAATCCATGTGCAGTACCCACTGCTACCAATCCCCACTGAGGCTGTAAAGCAAGGGCTGTTACAGCTGCTGGAGGGTGAAGCTGTAACAGCGTCGCTGGCTGGAATCCAGGAGGAATGTCCAAAGGTTCCCCTACTCCTCGTACCGATAACTTTTCATGACCTTTCCAAACAAACTTGTCTCTATCACTAACTATATTCATTGTTGTTACCTATAAAACATGCAATTAATAGATTAATCTTCTTTTTCATGTTACTTCATATAATATGCTAAATGAACTACCTCATGAAAAACATACTTCATATAGTAAGTTTTTTTTTAATTTCTTAAAAAGACACCTATAATTTAAAAAATCCTTATTACAGCAGAACCTCTCTAATCCGTCACCTTCAGGACTAGAAGTATGGTCGGGATGCAAAAAATGTTGGATTATCAGAAAAAAGTAATTATTTATTATATAATACATAAAAATTTGAGCTCACAAAAATGGTTGTGTTATTCTCTACTGCAAGAAAGCCGTTGTTTGTATTAAAAAATGTATAAAATTAAAAAAAAACGGTAGTGTACAAATTAGTAGGCCTACTTAGTAAAAAAATTCAGTGGTAGATTTTTGTTTAAATGGTGTGAAAGTCCAGATGTCCTGAAGTAAAATTTCGTATCATCCTTGATTTTAGGCCAGACCTTGCACTTCTTTTCCAAGACATCTCATGTCAAGAAGTGACTTAGTTCATAGTCAAGGATAGAGATAAATTGGAAATGGCTTTACTGTATTATTGGGAAAACTAGAAGACAATTTTTCAAGACTTGGAAGCTATTCCAAAATACAAGAAATAAATAGAGAATAACAATTGCTATCAAACAAGTTTTTTTTTTAATTATATATCTTCCGTATATCTCTATAATAAATTCTCACCTTTACTTCATTAGACACTGCTGTTAGACCTAATTTTGCTACTATAACATGCCCTGCTGTACCAGCTACTGCTAGAGTGCCTGTGACAGGACACAGAGACACCTTTTTCACTGCTAATCTTGGATCATCAGAGTATGGGTCAAAAGTCCCAACCTGAAATATATTCAAGACATTAAAATTATATAACTTGGTAAGTTATAATTAACATTTGCTTTGTATTATCTGTTAATTTTTTTTTCAGAAAAGTACATCCAAAGAATATAATAGAATATCCTAAATCAATGTTATACGTAACTTATTTTAGTTACTTCAATTAGCTTTGTGTTTCCAACAAATTTTAAAAGATGTTTAAGTTTAATTAAATATATCACTCAGTTAAACTTAATACATTTATAATGCACGCAAAAAACTGAAAATAATGTACCACTGGTATTAGAATTTCTATTTCTTAATGAAGAAAAAAAATATATTTTACGTTTCAATTGGCTTGTATCATAGTCAAAATTATTGAAGAATATGGCCTAGTGGAAAAATAATAAGTTAGAGGGAAAGCCTTCCTCAAGTCAGAAAGAACTATTTATTTCCTTGCAAGAAACCAATTTAGGTTATCATCACAAATAAAAAAATAGTGAGTAAAAAAGCTAAAGTCAAACGTGGACGTGTTTACACCTTCGCCAGAGCAAGCTCACATCAAAATCCCGGACCAAAGTTTGTCAAGCTCTGGTCTTTTCAACACTACTAAAGTACAACAATTCTAACCAGTCAAAAATTTCTAAGAAAAGGTGAAGTTGATATGTTTAGAGATTGTGTTGTAAATGATGTGTATGTAGAAATTGTAATAGTGAAGTGTGTGTTGTCAGTAGTGTATATGTTAGACTGGGGCACTGCGAGGGATGCCAAACCTCTCTTAGTAGGTGCAGCTAGACCATAACCCCCTTCAGGTGTAATTAACAACTAAACTACAGTAAACTTTTGTTTATATCATCCTATAGACTGCATTTTTAATAATCCGGCATCTCAGGAATTAGGGTATAAAAACAATACTATGCAATCAGCAATGCTTGGATTAATAACAAGGCCACAGCCTGATTTTGTCTAATTTCATTGTTGTAAAAGAAATTACAGGAATTTCGAGTTTCCTTAGAAAAAAAAACTGTTTTTATTCTACAACATATACATCTACTTGATAACTACCCTGGTAAATAGTCATAAAAAATAGGTTTTGCAATAGTTTAGAATGTAAATATGTCAATTTTCAATTGAAAATTTTGTGAGTACCGAAAAATATTTTGTACAAATTTATTAAAAAATTTATAAAGAAAGAACATTTATTTGTTTATAAATAAACAATAATAAAACTTTATAAACATTATGTTTATAATAAAACTTGCCTTTCTAAATGGAGGCCACTCATCTTCTTCATCCTCTCCTGATGGAGGAGGTCCATCATCTTCCCCACTCAGTACTGTGGATGAAGTAAACTTATATAAAGGTTTAAGTGCAACTCCACCAGCATCCCAGAATGTGACTGAACCATCTTCATGTCCTGTCAGAAGTAGTTCTCGTCTCACGGCCATGTCCTTATTTTTCAGTTTACCCCCATTTATAGGCCATTCCTAAGAAATATAAGTTACCAAAATAAAATTTATTAAATAAATGAGAAACCAGTTGAATATCGAGTCAAAGATATTTATTTATTACTTATTTTAAGTGCTAAATAAATAAGTTTTTTTTTTTTTGTTTTGTTTTTTTTTTTTTTTTTTGTTTTTTTTGTGTTTTTTTTTGTGTTTTCTCTTCGATTGATAAAGACCACCGTGTGGTTGAAATATATCATTGTTAAGTGCTTTTATGTGTTTCTATTTCAAGACTACAGTGTGGACTCTTACCAAGGTAAGTCTGTCAGTCTCCTAGTCCAAAAAATCTTATTTTAAGTGCTGAAATACACAGGATGTAAAATTTAGATTTCACAATAGGTTCCAATTACTTTCCTTTAAAAAATAATGGGCTATAAATTAAACTGCTAATACCCTCACTCACTCACTCAATCTTTAGTGGTGTGTGTGTGTGTGTGTTTGATGGTAATCTATTCTGGATTCATCCTCGTTCATTATGTGATTAACCTTTAATCTCTAGTTATATACATGACAACTCTTTTGATTTATACATTTTCTTAATTTTTTACCTTCATCTGAATTTTGTTCAATACTAAAAATAATTATTGCATAACTGAGTGAATACTTTAGAACTTAAGTGTAATTTGAAACAATTGTTTCATTTTCGAAGCTAACCGTCTACTGCATGACTTAATCTGTGAATTCAAGATGATTACAAAAAGCAATTTTTTCAAATATTTTGTTGCTGATCGTTCTGTAAATTTTTTAAAATAAATATCCCTAATTATAAATTGTCACTGTTAATTCCGGTCAGCCGACTGCAGAAAATTGACCCTTACCCTACTTCCAAGCAATCATTATTAAAGAGAAAAGAATTATGTGACATTGTGTAACTGTCATTAAACTTAAAAGTGAACAATTTTCCAAACATAGCCATGGGATGTTCTGTTTATTAAAAATAAATTAGTTTGATAACGCATGTTAACACAAAGCTACTCTTTCATTCAGTTGTATGTGAGAACTTAAAGTGATTTTGGTTTAGTTATTATTTAAGGAGTTGTTAATAAGGTTAGTTATAACATCATAATTTATTTTTATCTAACATTCACTAGACTGTTTTTTAACGATGTCACACTGCTCAAGAATATCCTTACCTTATTGTAGTATATTTACTACAAATCTTTTGTTAGATTCCAACACGCTGTATCACTCAAACCGAATGATCGTAACAATTAATATGGTTTTGTACTCGACTTCTTAATAATGACTTTATTTTCTCAACGTTTCTTATTTATTTAATTTGAATAATATAAAATTAAACTATACAGTAGAATCTTGATAATTCGAGGTAGATGGGACTGAGACATCCTCGAATTACGGAAAACTCGGATTACACGGAAATATGTTCCTGTGCATTAGAAAAAACAGGAGTTTTAATGAACTATAATACTATAACTAAAAATGAACTAAATAAGTTTATAGAACTTTATATGAACATTTCTTGGAAGCTCAACTCATTTCCTTTGCATACATTATTGATATAAACATTTCTTGAAAGCCTGACTTATTTTCTTTGCAAAACGTATAGCTACAAACATTTCTTGGAAGCCTGATTCATCATTTTCTTCCAAATAGATAGGCTTGAATCGGGGTGTTTTGAAATGTATGAAAAATATACAGACATTACCTTTTACAATATTTCTTAGAAGCAAGTGAAAGGGAGGAAAGCATTGTAGGCTTTCCAAAAAAGTTAAGGAAGTTTTATAATGGATAGCCGAATCATGAAGCGAAATAAAAGAAGAAATATTAAGTAAGTCATAAAATCAAGTCCTGAGTAATAATAAAACTTTTTACTGTGTCATTGATCCGCAAGAAGAAACAGATTTGACATATCTTATCAAGAAATTTCCAGGTTGTGTAATGACGATAATACAGATTACATCAATGGATGAGAAAAGATGAACAAAAGTAACAATAAAACATTTTACCACTATTGAAATGGTACAAGAAACTACTGAAGGCAGAGATGACAAGAATAAAGACGAATGTTAGACCGAGACAGTAGAAGAAGGGATAATAAGTCACAGTAAAGAAACGACCGCCTTGGAAACTGTGATGTGCTACACTGAATGACCGACACCCTGCCAACAAATGTGCTTCTGCTAAGACATCCATGCGACACCGCAGCTCGAAAATGATCTGATAAGCAGACACAGAAGGCACTTTATAATTTTTTCTAAAAATTGTAGCAACCACGAAGAACAATGTATTTCTAAGCAATATTAATTTATGTAAGTACTGTATTAAATAAAGCTCTATAAATGTATTTTGTGCATTCTTAGTTATAATATTAGGGTTCATTAGAACCCCTGGTATTTTCTAATGCACATGAACCTATTTCTGTGTAATCCGAGGGGGTCTCGGTCCAACTACCGCGAATTATCGAGACTCTACTGTACTTAAATTTTATTTTATTTATTTTAACCATCTTATATGCCAGGCTGAAATTCTGTAATTTTATTGATTATTCACTACTTTTTAAGAATATGAAATACTACACAGACTTACTACTTCCTAAATATAATTCTATGCATCTCTTTACTTCAAATTAATACGCAACATGTTGATTAAGTTCAAAAACATTGTAAACTAAGCAAATGCCATTATTTAAATGCTACATGTTGTGGTAATACTAAAAAAAAATACCACAAAAATTTTTTAAAAATTATTTATAAGTGGTAAAGACCTTCAATTGTACTTTACTCACACTTTCAGAATATAATCCATGAATCTGTGTTGCGCCAACTGCAACAACATCGTCGTAAAGACTCTGAGGTACATCGGTTATGTATGTAGAACATGTGACAGCACTAGCATGAAGTGAAACCAAGTATGGTAGGCATAGCATATTCCAGTTGTCAGAAGTCAAATCTATACCTACCAACTCTTCCTCAGCTAGTACAATCAATGCTCTGCAGACTGTAACAAAACAAGTAATATAAACAAAACATTTTCAAAGTAAATTCTTACTTGGGTCAACAAAGTAAAATTTTATTTTAATTACTTTTTATTAAATAACTACAATTAATATAAATAAAATAACATAGCCTATGTGTTAAAACCGCTGTTCTACACATAACCTATAACATAAAATCAGCTAAATAAAAACCACTAACCACAATACAAAAATCTTTATTTCACTAAAATTACTTTATGTGCTTTTCGATTACATTGTAATCATCTTCAGAAGTACTTCAGAAGATTATTACCATATGATCGAAATGTATAATAGAAAAGATTTTTGTATTGTGGTTAGTGGGTTTTATTTAGTTAAAATTAGTCCACAGTGCTCAAAAATTTATTTATAAAATCAGCTGTTTTATGAAATCATGTGTTATCACTTATTTTAAGCCAAATAGGGTAGCGTAACTATATTGCACACCTTGCCCCTTTTGTAAAGTTTTTCTTCTGTATAAAACTAAAATAATTTTAAAAAAATTGAATTAACAAACTAATATTTAAAAAACTGTTTTGACATCAAGTGTCATCCACTACAAGTTTAAAAAGTTGTATTTGAACTTGAGTGAATGGATTTGTTGTTTCTTTTAAATAACAATATTTGTTACAATTTAAAATTTTATGGTGTTGAATTTTAATTGACAAAAAGTAATCCTTATTATACAGGTTTTATGGTACTGCCATTTAACTGATAAAATATAATACTGTTAAACTTTAGCTAACCACTGTAACTGTTTCAATTTTAACCCTTTCATTATCATTCATGTACCAGCATGTGAGATCCCGCACCAGCCAATGGGAGCATTCCCGTATAAGTACGTTCTACCATTTTTCTCAGATTAACATTGCCCTACGTTTACGATTTGTTTTCATGTGCATTGTGTTGTATTCTAGGTTAAATATTTGCAACTATCTGGACAATAAATACTACATAGAGTACATGATCACCATTATTTTGTTTTGCATTGTATTTACAGATCGTTTTGAAGTTTGTGCGGTATTTTACAATGAATAGGCGATTAATAATGAAGAAATTCTTTTGTGTTTAAAATCTATGGTTTTTCCCAAAAGTGCTTAACAATCGTTTCGAAGTTTGTATGGTATTTTACATTGAATAATTATTTTACAAAAAAAAAAGATTAACAGATCTTTTTAGCAAAGAAATTGTCAGTAAACTCAAGGTAAAGTTAGATTAACACAAAAAAATGAGTAAATGAAAAAAAAAATTAACAAATAATACTATAATTTAAAAAATTAGAGAAAATTTTTTAAAAAACCTTAGCAAAAAAATAAATCTAAAAATCTTTCAAAAATATGTTGCTCCCAGGGGCCATATCAGGACAGGCACATCTTGCTAATCAAAGGGTTAAAGAAATAATTTATAAGTGAAATGTCTTAAATTACACTTTTCCAGAAACTATCTTCATATTTAAACGAGGTGTTGCCCCACACTTAGTGCAGTTTTTCTGAGTTTTTTTTATATGAAAAACTAATGTTTCTTTTAAGGTTACTTAATGATGATTGTAGATAAAGTACAGATTTACAAGATGATTGTAGATTAATGATCATGAAAATATCTTACCTTTTTCGTCATTTTCATCTTGAACAGTGAAAAAGTCAATAACCCTTGAAGTAAAATCAAATGCCACATGTTTAGAGCCTTTCTGCACAGTGATTGTGTGTTTATCACTAAAACTTGCTCTAGGAAGTCCTCCACAAAATAACAGATAGTTATCTCTGTAAAAAGACAGTACTTTGTGGTAAACTTTGCACTAACTGGTTAATATGTTTTATAAAACAAGAGTGAAAATACAAACAAAAAATCAATTTGTTTTTTAGAAATATTAGGATAAACAATAGCATTTAGCACTTTCCTGATAATTTATGAGGAATGGTTCTGAATTTTTTTTGGACCTTAATTTTTGTTGGAACTTTATATAATTAGTAGAATTTTGATGCTACTTTCAGATTGACACTACTTTAAATGATACTTTAAAGTGATTCCATATACTTTCTGAGCCATTTCGATCTAATTATTAAGCTTATTTCATAATGTGAAGACCAATAAGAAGTTCTACAAGGAAAGGAGGTTTTGTATACTTTGAGTTTCGTCTGTTGGTAAAGGTTGATTACTGATGACAATTTGTCGCTATTAAATTTGTGATATGAAGGGAAATTTTGTATACATTGAGTTTGTCCTGGTAGTGGGTTGTCTTCGAAAATGAAACTATTAATTCGAAACGCATCAGCAAGTAAGTTGAAAGTTATTACTCAGTTATGCAATTTAACATAACAATTTAACGGAACAGTTTTTCTTTTGTTTAAAATTCCTCTATAAATTGTTATTGTGATTAATAACATTTCCCAAACCTTAGTTAACAATTATTTTATTTATGATTATTACAACAATATATAGATTCCTACTTATTTCATATAAAATACCCTTTCATGGTTCATATTATCATATTTTAAATGGTGATAATTTATACAATAATACTTAATTTAAATTTAAACAAAAAAGAGTTTCTTCAAAGATGATGGTCAATAAAACCTTTTCTGGTAGGTATTGGATCCACTGGAAGGGAAGAGAGTATCTTGATAAAGTTCCCTAATTGACATCTTTAATCGTTAAAGTTAACAAACCAAAGCTTTAATCATTGATGTACTAAAGTTACATAACCCAGTGTGAAAACTAGGGCTATTTATGGTTAATTTGGTGCTGAGCCAACATTAATTCTTAATATAAATATTTAGAACTCTATCAATGCTCTATTAATGTAGGGTATGAACTTTGTCTTTCATCTTCAACTCAGTTAAACTAATTTTAAAAATACTTAACTAAGTGAATACGTAATTTCTTACTTGCTGACGTGTTTCAAAACATTCGTTCCTTTTACGAAGCTAACCCTCTACTGGCATCGGTTGTGTGTAAAGGCACTAACGGGAATTGATTTATGACTGTGGAATGGGGTGGGTTGTTTGAGTTGTGTGTCATATAATGGAAAAGATTGTTAGCTTCAAAGTGTGTGTGATCGTTTAGTAGAGGGTTAGCTTCGTAAAAGGAACGACTGTTTTGAAACGCGTCAGCAAGTAAGCAATTATGTATTCACTTAGTTAAGTATTTTTAAAACTAGTTTAATCAGCGAATTCAAGATGATTACATCCAGCAACTTCAGTTAAACTATTAAGAAAGTAATAAATTGAGTTGGCTGTAAATATTTTATATTATGAAACTTTACAAAACCAATCAGTTCACAGGTTCAATAAGTAACAATTTAGGGCAATATCTAAATTGAGGATTTTACATAAATTCACAAATTGTTATATCTGAGTTTAATGAGATATTCACAGTTTTAAACAATATGATATGGGTAGACTTGTAACATTAGTTAATTTGGAATATAACGTTTTACAAAAGGTTTAATAATGGAAAGCATTAGTTCGGTGTCGTCTAATTTCCAACAAAAATTAAAATGGAGGCATGGTTGAATGGCAGGACTAATACGACTTGTACAGTGTACAGTATCATGGAAAGATACTATGAACTAATCAACACATTGACTGCCAACCAGTTTTCTGATAAACTTCATACACAATTATTTTTAAATGTTTTGTTTAAATAATGACAAAACATAATAACCTTTTGTCTTCTAGTGTGTTTATTCATTTAACCTAGTTTAATTTATGTTGTTGGACACCGGTGACCGTCATGACGTGATGTAAATATTTATACTACAAGTATACACAGCATCGGTAATGTTGTCAGGCCTACTATGTTAACGTAGAATGTTAACATTTTTATTGTATTTTTTCAATATAAATATATATTATACCGTATTTTCACAATATTATAGATATTTATAAACAATAAATACAGCTACTGGATTTTTCTCACATATTTTATAGATGCACAATTTACATTTAGCAAAACTGTATTTTTGCCTGAAAATATTTTTTCTCGAATAATTACAATGTATTATTGTACTATTTCTTTCTAATATTTCTGTAATTCTGACCTCTAGTTACCCAATAATTATAGTCTTATAAAAAAAATAATTAAAAAATTTTGTGAATGCCAAGTTAGAGGAGCACACACAGAGGCATTGTCAGACACCTCATATGGTTAAATACTTCGTGAATGTGCCCAAAAGCCTTCTGTGATAATCTAAAATTAGCAAAATGTTTTTTCTAAATGTGGTAAAATACTTACTTTTCATCTGGCATCCAAACAATTTTAGTAATAGATTTACATGGAAATGGGCCATAAGGGGTTATAGGCTCTCCATTAGGCTCTGGACTTGTAACATCCCATGTTGTATAGCTGCCATCATTGTGAGAAGACAAGAATTGTTCTCCTGAGCTATGCCAAGTTAAACTCTCCAGCTGCTGATTGCTTACAAAAGTCTGCAACACAAATGTTTTCTCTATTTTATAAGTCAATCCCTTAATACTAATTTTAAATTTTACTGTAAATTGTATGTGGGTTGTTTAGAAAGTAAAGACTGTTTTATTGGGACAAATGACTGCGCTCGGTCCCCACCTTCACTGATCGCTCATTGACAACGGTATTCCTTAACGTCAGTTTGGCAGCAGCTGCGATCCGCTATGGTTGATTACTATTCATCTGAGCAACTTGAAAATGTGACAAAATTGACTATTCTATAAGTAATTAATATATAATTAAGGAAATACTTAAGAACTTACTTGCTGACACGCTTTGAAACGATTGTTTCTTTTATGAAGCTAAGTCTCTACTGGCGGTGTTGCACAAGATATATAAGGTTGTCGGCATAAGATTTATGAGTGTATTGGGGGTAGATTAAGTTGGTTGTTTACAATGTAATGAAAAGGGTGTTGGATTGAAAGTGTGTGTGGTCATTTAATATATTTTCTTTATCTGTTGAGCGACGTTGGTATATTTCATATTTTTCTACAGTTGTTAATTTTTTTACTATAGGTTAATATGTTAAGATTATTTTAATTAGTATGTATGTTCATGTATGTGTGTTGCATGTTTTTTAAATGTGTTGAATAGCTGGATCTTGGGTTTAGGTTATGACGCTGATGTGTTCATTGAAGCGTGTGTTGAATGATCTACCAGTTTGACCGATATAATAGCTGGGACACATTACATGTTATTTTGTAAATACCAGATAGATTCTATTTGTCTGTTTGTTGTTGAAAGGGTTGTATGTGTCATCTTAAAGTGTTTGTTGCTTTTATATCTGGTAATTGAGTTTTCTGAATGTGGAAGCAATTTTGTATACATTTGTTGTAACTAAAATTAGGTATGCTGCCAGTATGAGGTTTGCAACGCTATTCGCTTTTTTAATGCGAAAAAAGTTTGACTCATTGAAGCTTCTGTTTAAAAATGCTACATCATGTTTAATGGTGGGCGGACGAATATTCATGAAGATTAGTAGGGCTGGCCCTCAGAGTTGATTGAAATGAAAATTTTAGATAGACATTTCACAATTAGTGGCTTACACTCATTCTTTCTGTAATTTCAATAATTGTGTTGTGGGAAACTGTTAGTGATAAGTTAGGCTATAAAATATTGTGTGCCTGACTATATTGTGAATTTTGTCAAAAGAACACGAATGGGAGCTGTATTGACATTCCTCACTTGCTGTTACACTAATAGTGATGAACTGTTTAATCACATCAGAACTTGTGATGAGACTTGAATCTCACTAAACACTCCAGAAACAATGCACCAGTTCATGGAATGTCAATATTCGCAATCCCCAATGAAACCGTAAAAACCGAAACAAATTCTGATCACTAAGAAGGTTAAGGCAACGATGTTTTGGGAGCGTCTTACTCATCAACTACATGCCTAAAAGAAAGACAAAAAACCAAATGGCCTACTGTGAGACATTTCTTCAACTCAGATGTTAATCAGGAGTTAAACACATTGGCGGCAACAGAGTGCGCAGAGAGCATAGAAAAGATGGTGAAAAGGTACAGCAAATGTTTAAATGGTGACTATGTGGAAAAGAAGATTAGGTAACAAAATGCTTGTCTAATAAGTTCTATTTCATTACACTGAATAATAATCTGTTTAGAAAGACAGATTCACTGGTTCTTTACTTCCTGACCAAACAGAGTAGTTAATTAGTAAACAATATATTGTAGCAAAACTAAAGATTAGATAAATTGCTTAAAATGCATAAAATATGGCTTACCAAAATATTTTTTACATTATTTTAGCAAAAGTATTTTAATTTTTGTTTAAATTTAAAATATTAATATTTAGAAAATAAAATTAAACAAATAAAAAAAAATTATTAGAAAAATAACACAAAAAACCTAAAAAGGTCTAAAAATTAAAAAAGGGTAGTATTAAAAAAAAAAATTTCTAAAGAATCAAAACGATTATTATTATAAGATTATTTATTATTGCCTATAATAAATAACTACTAATTACAACTTAAAATTCGTAATACAAACAGGAATCACATTTGGCCACAAAGAAGATAAAACCAATTACAAAACCTAAAGAGTATATTTCACTAACATACTTCTAATCATCAGAAGATTACATCTACACTTATGAGTTTTTAGTCTATAAAATAAAAAAAATTCTTAAAAAACACCCTTTTGCCTTTGACCTAATACTTCAACGATCCGATTAAACTCTGTATACTTGTATTAATTTCTAATCACAGAACATTCTATTTTTTAATACTACTTATATTACGAATTATGCTTTTCATCAAATTCAGTTTACAGTGTCAAAAATATTCTGAGATAATACAAATATCTCTTCTTTAATTTTTGCTATTGTTTTTATGCAATGACTTACAGTATAAACAATACTATCTGTGTAGTAATAGCAATAATATCTATAGTAAAAGTTAGACTAAAATACTATTAATTAAGACAAGAAGTTTTAAATCATTTCAAGTATTCAGGTGTGCTGACATCCAAAGGCAGTGTGTGCAAAGAGAAGGGGAAAGGGATCCGTCAATGATTTAACTTGGCAATATTTTCTGCTTTAGATGATGCCTTCACACCAATATCAATAGAATTTCATGACTGGACGAGCATTAAAATTATTGCCTTTGTGCTGACACAATGTTTTACGTTTCTATTCTCTGAAGCTTAATAGCTGCTCTTAGCAATCAAATAAATTTATTCACAGGTAGAAGTAATTTGTTATATATTTTTAATATATAAAATATATAAATATAACAAAAATATTTTAAAGTTTTTAGGTTGTTACAAAAGGAATTAGCCCGCCCCAATACTAAACCAGTAATAAACAACTACGACTCACAATTATAAAAACTTTAATCTCAAACGCGTTTCAATGACATGATGTCATCGTCTTCAGTGATGCTACACAATCGAAACTTAATTTTAAAAAACTAAACATAACCTATAATGTTTTAACAAAAGTAAGAACCAGATCTGGGCATTGCCAAATTTACAACCACGGCTACTAATATATTTACATTGAACAACATATGATAACTACAAATACAGTGAAACCTGTCTTAGACGGACCCTGTGTTAGGCGGAAAACTTTAAAAGTCCCGACTGTTACCTATTTAATTTACCTGGTTAATAACCTTCATAAGCCAGAAAGCAGAAGCTAGACCTTCTGTCTAACGCGGAAGCGGAATAAGCAAAAGGATGAGTGATACGTATTTACTACGTCTTAGTTCTGCATAAGCCAGAAAATCTGATCATATACATACTGTAAAATATAAAGTTACAATGAGTTCCGTTTAGATAAAATACAGTTTATAATATATTTTTTTACCATAACAAAATTCACAGATAGGTCTGCTTAATTGTAACGGATCGTATTTATTTCTGAGAACTCTGTAAAAACATTAAGGATTGTTGATATGCACAAGATAACGCAATGGTATAGAAACATCCATAATTTACGATAGGCTATGTGTCGGCACTCGTTTCCTTCAAGATAACACAATGAATGGTTTACAAATATCCATGGCCAGACATATTGATTGACAAGATTTTGCGGTACGTATTAACAGCCCGGAAATGCGTCACCATTTGTTACAACTAAAAACAATAACTGAATACAAGGAAGTATACCTTCCTAAAGTATACAAGGAGCAAAAATACCTTTAAAATGTCATAAATTCAACAATTCACTATTGGAATTACCTGTTGAGCACTTTGAGTTTTCCTATCCCAAAGTACAATAAGACCTCTATTGTAGCCTATCAACACACTATCAGGATGTCCAGGCCGTTCAGCTATTGCTTCCACTGCTCCCGGGTTAATTTTGTAGTCTTCAGGTACACTATATACAAACATTTATTATACTGAGAGGAGTGGAATATAACATAACTTTAAGAGTCAATCAAGAGAAAGATGTGGTAAATAATGGTGTACAATATATTAAGATATCTTAATTTACACAACTAATAAATTACTACTATTGGTATCACTTGGCAAAAAACCACTACCTACTGATATTACTCAGCAGGCGTGTTTTGCACTAGATCCATGCATTGTTCAATGGTGTAAGTCACGGACAAGACTGTTCCTCAGGTGTGTTGTATTAGTGTGAGTATGTGATGTATTTCTGTTTTGTGGTGTGCTATTGTTTATAGAGTAGTTGTTAATTATGTGCTCAAATATAGTGTTTGATTGGGAGTGTATTTTGTCGTTTAGAATGTATTGCGGATGGTTTTTGTGGTGTTTGTATATTTTGTAGTTTTCTGTTGTTTAGTATGTTGTTTTTTTTTCATGTAGTGAAGACTTTTAGATTAGTGTTTATAATGGTGTATGTGTGTAGTGTGTTCTGTATGTGAATGGCAAAGTTTGATTTCGACTGTGTATTTTTTATGTCTTTTATATGTTCCTTGTATTGTGTGGTGAAGTTTCTCAAGGTTTGACCAATGTAGATGCTGGGACAGTCATTAGTTGTTAGATGTTTCAACATGTTCACTGCAAAAGGCCCAACGCCGGGGTAGATAACAACATATCCGAATAAAATAATAACTGTCTCCGATCGGAGACGGCCGCAGCGAACATGGTTAAAGGCGACTTTGTATTTGAGTTTGGGAAATGTGGAAGCTATTTTTTGTGATGTATAATGATCATATGTTAATGTTATGTATTTTTCTGTTATTATTCTCTTATATGTGTGTTGCTTTTTGCGCATTATGTTGAAAAAAATGTTTTTATCAGTACGGTATGTAAAGGAAATGACCCAGGCATCCAAGAAATGTTTCTAGCCATACGGTATACAAAGTAAATGAGTCGGGCTTCCAAGATATGTTTATATCAATATGGTAGGCAAAGGAAATGAGTCTGGCTTCCAAGAAATGTTCATATAAAGGTCTATAAACTTATGTAGTGCATTTTTAATTATCTATAGTATTAGGATTCATTAAAACTCTAATGCACACAAACATATTTCCACAAAATTCGAGTTTTCGGTAATTCGAAGAGGCCTCTCTCCCATTTACCTCGAATTATCGAGACTCTACTGTACTTATTTTCAAAAAAATGTTATAATTGGTAAATTTATTAAGTATTATTTCAGTTCAGCTTTACGAATAGTAATTATGTTGTCATTGTTCGCTACCAAAGTTCCACATAGTTTGGATTTCTATTTTATATTAAGAAACCAACAAATTTTATTATTAACAAAATAATCTGTGTCTATGTATCACTTTAATTCACAGTGTATGAATACTTTTTATTAATATGAGAATTACACAAGTTTTAGTGTTTTTTGTAAAAATTCTAATCATAAATTTTTTGTTTAAATGGTTTACATAAAAAATAAGTAAAACAAAATAAAATAATAAATACAAACATTATTAATAAATTCATACTTAATGAGCTATTCAATTTTATACATAAATATTCCCAAGTACTTCAAAAATTCAATGTAAATGTTATACAAAACATAGGTCCCAATCAGATAGTTCAGAAAGCTGAAGGTTGCTAGATTTATAATAATTAGTCCCGATATTACAAGAAATTTGATAACTAATGTTTAAGAAATTTATTTTTCAAAAACATTAGGATAATTAAAAATTTCAAACCTTAAACATATTAAATAATCTAACTTACAATTATAATGATAGCTTCCTCAACTTTTTTATAGAAAACAGAATTATTCAATTAATTTATAACCAGAACAATTATACATTAACAAATTTTTCATCATGTTTAAGTACTCGAAATAAGTATTAAATAAATGAGAAACCGATTGAACATCGAGTCAAAGATATTTATTTTAATAGAGCAACGTTTCAGCAACTAGTTTGTTACGCTTTTGTGATTAAAATGTAATTAAATTTCTTAAAGTTTTAAATTACTGTAATGAGTGTACTAGTATTTTACATGTGCAATTAAAAGTAATGTAACTGTTTTCAGGCCTGATAAAGGCAGAAACTAGATGCCGAAATGTTGCACTATTAAAATAAATATCTTTGACTGAATATTCAACCTGTTTCTCATTTATTTAATTTTTTTTATTGGAAATATTATTTGTAATTACAGTCTATTTAAAAATGTTCAAACATTTGAACTAGTGTGTATTTACATTTTTGAATAATTGTTTTACAAGGAGGGGATTACAGCTGAAGACTGTAAGTTGTCTCAACCTAGGTTTCATTGGAACTATCATTAATAAACATCAATAGCACCTGAGGAAGTAGCATTATTTCAGCTATAATTTTTTATTAAATTTCGATGTAAGATCAATCATATATTTTTTGTTCTTCTATTCCACATTAGAATGCAATACCTCTGGAAAAAGTAGAAGGCTTGATTTTGATCATCCTTTCTAAAATGGAAAGTGATTATGCAAAAACAAAACATTAGGAATGACATGATTTCGAGTTTTACTGGATTACCTTTCGTATAGAGAACAAATCTGCCGCCTCTGCTAGAGGTGATGAATGTTTACATCCTGATGAATTATTAAGTTAATATCTAAAAAAAGGGCCTCCAAACCTTTAAGCCTTGTGGCCATTACTGATTATTTCAGTGAGTTTGAAAGACCGACACCGTTTTAATTATCCTGCCAGTATCTATAATTTCTATATATAGACTAGTTGCAGAGTACTCGCCCTTAGCGAGCATATGCTTGGTAAATTCTCAAAACAATTTAGCCTGTGGAAATTGGCCGGCAAGCCGTAGTTTGGGGACCCTTAAACTAGTAAAACAGCTGCAACTGTACTTTAAAAAAACTGTCACCAGGAATGAAATGGACACCTCTATTTGGCTTAGTAGAGTACATGTTCACACAAGCAGTAATTTTTCTTATTTCAAATATCAGAAAAACAATATATGCTACCTCAGTCTTATTTTAATGTTTTTTATCTCTTTATTTATTCTTACATTGTGGTGTAATATTTAGATACCTATTTATAGGTACAATAGGAATATTTATTTCAAGTTGTGCCCATGTACGTGTAAGTTACAATCCTCTCCTATGACCTAGACAGACTACAATGGAGTCACAACCCTCCTCATGTCCTAATATATAAGGAGTTTTTAACACATAAATCCTATCTGTATTCAAAATCCTCTCCATTTCCTTCATTGTTAATATTAATTAAATTGACTTTTTTATATAAGTTATCAAGAAAAACTACAGATCTAAACACATTATTTAGTTTACAAAATATTTAATTAAATTATTTAATTTACAATTAAATTCATTTATATATATTTTTAATTGTATATTTCTATTAAATAAAAATTGCTATTAAATTTTTATCAATTAAATTTGAAGTGGAAAGTGACAGTTTTTAAATTTTAAAAGTAGTTACTATATGGCAATCAACTGTGGAGAGGTGAAAAAGAATCTGATGTAGAAATTCTGCAGTTTTTCCAAAATAAAGTACTGAGGAATATGGTTAATGCCCTTCGGAATGTAAAAAACAAAGATATTCACCGAGATCTAAATATTCCGACAATACCAGAAGAAATAAAGAAGATAGCAAAAAAACATAAAAAGAGACCTCATCTTCATCCAAGTCCAGTGGCTCTTCAACTTCTCGATAACTAGTCCATAGTTAGAAAATTGAAGAGAACCAAACTGTTTGAGTTAGTGTAGTATTGTGTTGTACTGTGCTAGTTCTAATATAATATGTATTGACAATGTTCAGACAAGAACTAATGAGTCAATGGGCACTTTAGTTATATCAGAATTTTTGTTAAGATAATGCAAGGAAAGTTAATGGTTGGTCTCATAAGACCAGTTTTAATAGGAAAAAAATATGGTAAGTAAAATATTAATTAATTAATTTAGCCAAATTATCTGCTCTTCTTTTTTGTAAGTAAAATAGAAAATGCATAAATGTACTAAAATCAAACAAGAAGTATGATTTCAAAGTAAATATACGGAAACTAAATATAGGGAATTGCAACTATTTTTTTTACAAAAGTATTCTTTTGCAGCTAACATATATCTACATCAATTGGAAATACTATTTGCATTCCTAATAAACATTGTTCTAACTGAGAAGTTACTAAAATATTAAATATGGAAACTAGATATTGCTAGAAATGATTAAATAAAATATATTTAGTATGTTTATGTAAATAATAGAAAAATGTAGAATATATGTTTTATCTACACATTCCATCTATTCTGGTATCCTGGGTTCCTATAGAATTATTTAAAACTTTAATTTAGTTTATGACTTCATCACTGCTGAAAAGGATGAAACTATTAAAACACTCATTTGGTAAATAAACGACACTAGCTCTTGCTACAAATATTCAAACAACCTTTATGTACATTTCGCTAACACTATTAGTATCATTAGAAGGTTACAAACATACAATAGCTTATTGTTGTTTATACTTTGGATAAAAAATTGTAATATTAAAAGTAAATCTTTTTAAATATTTATATAAATTAGTAAACTATCTTTAGTAAACAGATCTTTAAACACTCTTTTAAAATAGTATTAAATCTACTAAAAAAATTATTTCATCTCGGTGTAGATTTTTTTTTTAATGGTCCCAGGTTGTATCATCAAATATAACAGGGGTGTGATACTGCTTATGTGTTTACAGGTCACCTAATGTGTGCCTAGAGTAAACAAAACTAGTGTATATTCTTTGTATTAAAACAAAACTAGAATGTATAACGACTAATAATTCTTTGATTAATTAGAAACATTTACGATTAATGCCGTTTTACAATCTAAATATTTAATAATAACCATAGATACTTTATTAAATTTTTTTATAATTGTATTCAATTACTTAATTATTTCAAATATGTATTAAGTTTAATTTGACCTGAAACAAATATTTAATTCTAGAGGAAAACAAAATCCCTCAGTTTAGAAGGCATACAAAAGTTTTTCTCTACAGAGAAGCTTATGTACTAACATAATTATGCTAACATCATTACCTTCTGTTAGGATACTTACACTAACGGAATTATCAAGATCTCAATATTCTATTTCAATTACAAGTACTTCTTTGATTACAATTATGTTATTTATGAGTTTCAATCAAATCTTTGAAATTTTAATTTTGTTTTAAAAAAATGTTTAAAACTCAAATATGGCAAATTTAACTAATGTAAATTACAATTATAATAATTATATTATTATTATTACTATAAGTATTATTATAATTAATTATAACTGTTAGCATTAGATTTATAACTATTATCATAATTATAATAATTAACTTCAATAATTCCTTGTTTAGCTTTGCGCTATTCCTTGTTTAGCAAATTCCTTGTTTGCCTTACATTGTTATTTGATATGCAAAATGATTAAATATTTGGAAATCATATCTGAACAAGTCTTTAAACAAGAATACATTTTATTTAACCCTTCTGCTTTGTATATATATATATATATATATATATATATATATATATATATATATATATATATATATATATATAGATTTTTTGGACTAGGAGACTGACAGACTTACCTTGGTAAGAGTCCACACTGTAGTCTTGAAATAGAAACACATAAAAGCACTTAAACAATGATATATTTCAACCACACAGTGGTCTTTATCAATCGAAGAGAAAACACAAAAAGAAATATGAGAGAATGAAATAAAATAAATATAAGTTGTAATCACAGATTGTGTAGAGTAGAAATCAGATGACACAGATGCACAGATTAAAGATATATATATATATATATATATATATATATATATATATATATATATATATATATATAAATTGTTTCCATGAGCATATGAGTGATTATAGTTTATATAAGTCTGTCAGAGGAAAAGAGATAAGGCTATTGGGAAAAAAAAAAAAAAAAAAAAAAAAAAAAAAAAAAAAAAAAAAAAATGGATTTATCTGATGTTGAGGTTAGGGGATTCTCTGGACTTGGTATACCACTGGTATGATAGTTCCCACCTTCTCAGTTCTGAGGGATTGCAATCAGGGGGGAGTGATTTAATTATTTTTGTGGTATAGCAGTCATCAAAAGTTGTGATGTTGTGACTCGCAGCATGTTGAGCTGTTGGTCTATCCATATTCATAATTTTAACATCATGTCTGTGGCCATTCATTCTGATATTCAGACCATCCGTGGTCAGGCCTATGTACTGTGCTGAGCAAAGTTTACATTGTAGCTGGTATATGACATTTTTCGATGTACAATTATGATGACCCTGTATTTTGAAGACCATTTTTGTTGTTTGGCTGTTGAAACTATTTGCTGAGGGGTGTATTGGACACGTCTTGCATCTAGGTCTATTGCATGGGAAGGAGCCATGAGGAAGTTTGTGTGGTTTCTCTGCATCAGGGTCTGGTAGTTTAGGATGTACTAGGATGTTTTTCAAGTTGGGAGGTTGCTTGTACCAAATTTGCGGTGGATCGGTGAAAAGATTTTTGGTGTGGACGGAAGCTTGAAGAATTTTGCTTCCGTCCACACCAAAAATCTTTTCACCGATCCACCGCAAATTTGGTACAAGCAACCTCCCAACTTGAAAAACATCCTAGTACATCCTAAACTACCAGACCCTGATGCAGAGAAACCACACAAACTTCCTCATGGCTCCTTCCCATGCAATAGACCTAGATGCAAGACGTGTCCAATACACCCCTCAGCAAATAGTTTCAACAGCCAAACAACAAAAATGGTCTTCAAAATACAGGGTCATCATAATTGTACATCGAAAAATGTCATATACCAGCTACAATGTAAACTTTGCTCAGCACAGTACATAGGCCTGACCACGGATGGTCTGAATATCAGAATGAATGGCCACAGACATGATGTTAAAATTATGAATATGGATAGACCAACAGCTCAACATGCTGCGAGTCACAACATCGCAACTTTTGATGACTGCTATACCACAAAAATAATTAAATCACTCCCCCCTGATTGCAATCCCTCAGAACTGAGAAGGTGGGAACTATCATACCAGTGGTATACCAAGTCCAGAGAATCCCCTAACCTCAACATCAGATAAATCCATTTTTTTTTTTTTTTTTTTTTTTTTTTTTTTTTTTTTTTCCCCAATAGCCTTATCTCTTTTCCTCTGACAGACTTATATAAACTATAATCACTCATATGCTCATGGAAACAATTTATATATATATATATATATATATATATATATATCTTTAATCTGTGCATCTGTGTCATCTGATTTCTACTCTACACAATCTGTGATTACAACTTATATTTATTTTATTTCATTCTCTCATATTTCTTTTTGTGTTTTCTCTTCGATTGATAAAGACCACTGTGTGGTTGAAATATATCATTGTTTAAGTGCTTTTATGTGTTTCTATTTCAAGACTACAGTGTGGACTCTTACCAAGGTAAGTCTGTCAGTCTCCTAGTCCAAAAAATCTAAATAATCTTTACCAACCAAAACTAACCTAAAAAAAAAAATATATATATATATATATATATATATATATATATATATATATATATATAAGATACTTCAATCACACAATGATCATTATTAATCAAAAAAGAAAAGAAAGCTATATATATATATATATATATATATATATATATATATATATATATATAGATTTTTTGGACTAGGAGAATAACAGACTTACCTTAGTAAAAGTCCACTCTGTAGTCTTGAAATAGAAACACATAAAAGCACTTAAGCAATGAAATATTTCAACCACACAGTGGTCTTTGTCAATCAAAGAGAAAACACAAAAAGAAATATGAGAGAATGAATTAAAAATAAAGTTGGTTACCAACCAAAAATAATCTAAATATATATATATTGGACTAGGAGACTGACAGACATACCTTGGTAAGAGTCCACTCTGTAGTCTTGAAATAGAAACACATAAAAGCACTTAAACAGTGATATATTTCAACCACACAGTGGTCTTTGTCAATCAAAGAGAAAACACAAAAAGAGTCTTTTTGTGTTTTCTCTTTGATTGACAAAGACCACTGTGTGGTTGAAATATATCATTGTTTAAGTGCTTTTATGTGTTTCTATTTCAAGACTACAGAGTGGACTCTTACTAAGGTAAGTCTGTCAGTCTCCTAGTCCAAAAAATCTAAATAATTTTTACCAACCAAAACTAACCTAAAAAACCTAAAATAAATAAATAAATATATATAATGAGAGAATACATAAGTGAAAGTGATATATATATATATATATATATATATATATATATATATATATATATATATATATATATATATATATATATATATATATATATATATATATATATATATATATATATATATATATATATATATATATATATATATATATATATAGAATATATATATAAAGCCTTCTTTCATTTTCCTTTTTTTATTGATAAAGATCATTGTGTGATCAATGTATTTCAATAGTGTGATATGTTTTTTTATGTGTCTTTTTATTTATTTCCAAGAAGTTTCAGTTTTGGACTATTGCCACTAGGTAAATCTGTCAGTCCTATCTAATCCAATAATGCATATATATATATATTTATTTTTTCAGCTTGAACAAGAGCTATAAGTTTTTATTCCTCTAGAATAAATATCCTATCTAATAAACTGCTACTAAGCCAGATTCAGATTAAAAGCAAAATGTATTGCATATATAAATTTGAAAACTAATAGAAATTAGGATGTAATAATAAAACGAAAATAATTCTTTATTATCAATAATTAAAGCCACAAAAAATTTTATTTATATTCTGATGTACATTTTGATTGAAAGCAGTCATCTTCAGAAGAAATTATTTCCTGAATAGGAACATTTCAGAGGAAATGTAGATCAGGACATAAATAAAAAGTTTTTGTTGTTTAGAGGTTTTATTTGTTTATAATTAAAAATTACACCACAGTTGCTCCAAGTTATTATTAAAATAATTCTGTTCAATATTTAAAACTGTCTTTGTTATAATTAATATACATCTCAATGCTGAAGAAATTCTTAAATTCCTAAAGAAACAAAAATCCGCATACTTTAAACCACACAGAAAAATGTGTCAGTCATTCAACTTTGATTTTGGCTGTGTTTCAACTACTTAATTCTAGTACGTACTAGCAACAGACAATTCATTTATCTTGGGATCTGATCATACAAGTTTTAAGAGAGATGAAACTGCTGATGATTTTTTTTTAGCTGAAGATTATTTTATTTTAGTTTCAAATCCTTCTCTAAGATCCTATTTGAGTAAAATAATTGATTGGTGACATACGATAATTTTTTTTAATTAGAAGGAAATTTGTATGTTTGCAGAGATGAAAATGAAGATTATAAAATAATATAAGTGATTATTGCACAACTGAGTGAATACTTACGAACTTACTTGCTGGCGCGTTTCGATACAATCATTTCATGATGAAATGACCCGTAGTGAAATAATTGTTTCGAAACGCATCAGCAAGTAAGTTCATATGTATTCACTCAGTTATGCAATAATTACTTATAATTTAATCAGTGAATTCAAAATGATTACAAGCAACTTTAAATATAACTTTAAAATATCTCTGGCGGACTTATAGTAACAATTTGTCTGCATAAGGAAAACTTGCATGTTAAATATCAAATGAGCTTGGTCACCCCGCTGTTGCTTTCATTAATATAAAACTATATCAGTAAAATAACTTCAACATTAACGTTTTCAACAAAAGTTTCAGCAAGTAGAGAAAGTACAGATCTTGGTATTTCACATAATCCCTATGAGTTTTGCTTAGAAAATACTTTGACCATGTAACATATACCTTATATTACATTCACTTATCACACAGTGGAAAGAACACAGTTACTAAAACTGATATTAAAGACAAAATTTTACACTTACTTCTGCATAACAACATCTTGATAAATAATAGTATCGGTCATAGTAAATGTTGCCATGTTCTGCAGGTAAATATTACCGCCTTCTGTGCCCAGAAGTAAAAACTGTCCAGACGACTCTAAGCACATAGCTGAGATCTTTTTTAACCTGAAAAATATTTTGAAAATATTGAAACATTTATTCATAAATATTAAAGGTGTAGAGATGTACTACAGAGTACAGGGCAAAGATACAGATAGATATAAACATTGCTCAAACTATAGTGACAGTAATACATAGAATGAGAATTACAGAATAGCATTACAGAGTAAAGTAAATACCTTTGTGTATACAATATAATATAAAACACTTATGCTTGATTTACAACTTTTTGTATGATTTTTAAAAAAAATTGTTTAAACAGTCTAACAGGGAAGATTTGTACTCAGTTGCAGGTTTTTTTTATTTTTGGTTTTATAGTCTATATGTGTGTAACACTTTTATATCCCAGAGAATAATTAAACATATGATACACTTAACGTTACTACCTGTTTTATGATTTAGGAGCTATAACAATTAGAGCAAGGAAAACTTTTTTTGTTCAAATAAAATAAAAGTTACTATTAATGCAAGCTACCTAAAACTTTATTATTAATTATTTGTGTGGTATTAGGGGTTTTTCCAATACTTTTACTGTAATATATTATACCCCTGTGCTCTTGATATTATATAAAACCAAAGTAGTTTGTACAGTAAGTTATGTTGAAGGTTTTGTTTCAATATATTATTCTTATGTTTATAACTAGAAAAAAAATATTTTATGCTTTTTGTATTTTTTCTATATATTTCTACTTAAAACGCTGTAGCAGTTGGCACTGTTCAGATCAATGGTTATAAGATTAACATCTATAAAAAACCACAATGACAAATATACTTAACGTAACAGGTCAAACCTCCCAGGCCAAAATAAACATGTTTCCTTTAGATCTATGATACATTTACTAAAACAGGTAGTAATGTTCACCAAAATATCAATCAACACGACTGGTATTGTTTAAATATCTAGCACATAGAAATGGATGTAGTGTCACACTAATTAATAACATATGGCACAAAACAAAAACAACATAAAAAAAACTCATCATAGTTATATCTATAAAAAAACCTCAAATAGGACTGCCCGAAATGGCCAAAATCAGGGAATAAGTCAGTATTTAAAACAAACAACATTACAACTAACAATGAATTAACAATGCAAACAAAATATTAAAACTTCAAAAATATAAGCTAAACTCCTCTGAGTGAAATATTTTCTACTAGGCAAACACGTCACAGTTTTTAACAAAGATACGTTAAACACATACAAATTAAAAATGACACTGACTCATCTCATACAACCACACAATGGAAACAGGTTATAGTTACAACTCAATTGTACATACAGTTACATCAACCATAACCTAGAAATCTCCATATCAACAAAAAAAAGAATCATATCCCAACACACTAGATCATTGTTTACACTCACTTCCAGTCAATCAGATGCATCTTCACACTGAAAAGCTTGGCTTACATCGTATTATTTTTAAAGTCAGGTCTAGGATTTTGTGACTGAAATACGCTTAGTCTTAGACTATGAAACACTTTCTACAAACTGTATTTTCACTGTAAATATCAGCTATTGTGATTCTAAAACACTAATTTGTTTCTTTTTATTAATTTTTGTTTATTTAAATTTGAAACATTCTTTTTTAATTTTAAAAATTTCGGATCCCATTTATAACAAAAATACCACCTTCTGATTTTCCAGACACCAATAATCTAATTTCATTAAGGTGGCACACTAGAGGAGTTCAATCTCAACTATTAATTACTCCACATGGGGCTTTTAAGAAAATAAACCATACATATTATAGTAATACTTTTACTATCAATACTTTTGGCCAAACAGAGCCTCATCTACTATAAACATTTTAGTAACTATAAAGGGGCCCTAAATTATGTAACGCCACAAGGGGTAGGGGGTTACGTCTATCGTTATGCATTGTTAGCGTTCGTTAGCGTTACGTATCTTGAAATTTCAGTTTTGACTTCATTAAAATGTCTTTTTATTTAATAAATAAACCGGTAACATTTTAACTTATGAGTAATTAAAATATACTTAATATTAATAATGCAATCAAATAAAATCTATTTACAAAAATACATGTATATAAAGTACCCTATTAAACTTCCTATTTATGAGCATTATCGATGAAAAAATGAGAGGAACCGTAACCTTGAGCGCTGTATCGCCACAATACACAGTACGACGATCAGGTGAGACGGTCTGTACAGACATGTACCGCGATCACTGTGTATCAGCTAAAGCACCTGTTGTTACTAATCAGTAACAGTTTTTAATGAAACAATATTTTTTTAAATTCGAAGGCAACATCTTTTCAGGCCAAACCAGTTACCTCAGTTCACCGAAAGTTGGTCACAATCGATCATGAGAGGTACAAAATTTGTACTGCACTGTACTGGCCATGACTAAGTTTGATAGACTTCTGAATTCTCTGGGCCGAACAAGACCTAAAACTAAATTGTTTGTACACTTTTGGAATTTGTAGTATTTGTAAACATTGTGTGGAGTTTGATCTACTTTAAAATTAGGCTTATTATGAATGCAATTTTTTTTTTTTTTGAAAATCGCAGCACCAGTGTTGTCTGTCACGACACTCATTACTATTCCAAGGAAAGATGAATAAACTTCAGACAATGTTACAAACGAGTTGATCACTTTGCGTTTAAATTCATTTAGGTCACATTTTTATAAAACAATACCTTCAATTTATGTTTAAATTAATATTTTCTTGACTTTATACATAACCTTAAGTTTATTTTGATTTTATAATTTGTTTGTTTTCCAGTACATGTGAGGTCACATATTTTTAAAAAAATTGTTTTTTATTCCTATTCTACAAAATTTTTTTTATTTTTCATTATATTATTACCATAATATGTATTGGCACATTTGATGTACTTTATTGGCCGACAAATTCGGCATTCAAAAAAATTAACTCAGTAAAAAAAGACAAGACTACATTACGTAATTATAGGGAGGGGGAGGTCTGATACTAGCGTTACTGGTTCTTTATAGAGGGGAAAGGGGGTTAAAAATCATCCGTTTTAGTGTTACGTAATTTAGGAATAGCAATAAACACAATCATTTTTTCAATGGGAACTATTTTTAAAAAATCCTTTAGCTAACCTATTTTAAATGAGTAACTTACAAATATTTTTAACTAATATTTTATTAACCATGATGGTTTCTTTTTTAGAAACAAATACATGTTTTGTTAAAAACACGACTAACATTTCAAATTCTTTGTAAAATAAACTGAGAAGAGATATTGTTTGTCCTAATGGATTGTATTTTTAATATTGGTAATTATTTGTTCCAAAAAAGTGTTACACTAATAATATAAACTTACTTTCCCTCAAGTACGTCGGATTTTGTTTCTTCCATTGAAGACTCATTGATCTCCCATAAGTGAAGAGTATTATCATCACTCAATGACACTAAACGACCCTGGAAAAACAAGACGTAACAGTAATGAATTAAGTTACTCTTACAAAGGGTGAGTTTCAGAGAAAAGTCTATCATATGTCCCAGGATATAAGTAGAGGTTTCAAAAGCAAAATATAAGTTTGAAAAACAGGTTGTCTTGTATGGCAGACCCATAGGTTTTTTATTTTATTTAGAGTGGTTAAGGTAACTGAAAAACAAACTACACTGATGTACTTATCTATAATACAAGATACCTACCGTATATTCTTTCTAAAAGTAATATTAAAACAATAAAAATGTTTAAAAATTAATACTCTATATAAAAGAGCATCAGACATTTCTGACTCCCCATTGTCTATTCGTAGAACAGCATACATCCACAGGTCTTCCTACTCTCGTTACTAGTATTGGGAGTCTTTGCCATCTGATTCCCATAGTATTGTCTTTGTATGAATCTAATACATTTGCAGTAGCATATTTTTTAAACAATTGTATCATATTTTGTATTTTCACTTCAACCCAAGCTATAACAACCCATTGGAAAATAATCTACAAAGATACAGGTTGCATATTTTCTTTAAAAACTTTTCTCTCCGACAGTAATCTATTTATTCCACTCCCGATAAACTGCACTTTAATCGTTTTTCTAGAGAAACATCGATTGGAGCATTGACATATGTGCATCTGTAATTACATATATTCATTCGCCTTTAAATATTTTTGATTCGCTTTTTCCATTAAATGTACATAAAACATGGCTCATACCAATAAACTTTTATTCTTCCTTAAACCATCAGGTCCTCTGTTCTAAATATTTTTCACCCAAATTTTAATACTTGCCTCATCCACGCAGCCCTTTTAATAAATGTGAACTAATACGCTTTTATATTGAAATTTAATTTTTGCCTTACTTTTCTCTTAAAAACCAAAGGTTTTAGTTTTATTTCATCAGCTGTATATTAAAAACCACAGGTTGTTACTTTAACAATAATTGATCTTTCAATCTTTATGTTTACTGTGCAGTTACAAGGTAACCACAAAAGTTTGTTGTGTTATGTTCATATTTTCAATGTTAGCCAGCTCATAGTCGTGTTTTTTACAAAGGTTTATAACAAATTTATGGAAATTAGTTTACTTGTCTAATGGTAGCTTTTGAGGAATTTTAGTTTTTTGTCACAGAACTAGGTTATGTCATTACATAAAACTAATCTGTATCTAAACAAAATGTACAAGAAGCATTGGGGGATGACAAGGATCATACACAGGGGACATCAGGTTACCGGCTACTCTTAAACCTGGATGCCTATGCGAAGGAGAAGAATCTAAACAAACTCTATTGTTAAGAGAATCTGTCTAAAATATATATATATATATATATATATATATATATATATATATATATATATATATATTCTTGATATTTAACATTATCCATTGTTTTTCCGTTGCACTGACTTTATGAAGTTAATATATTACTGTGTGAGTAATTTTATCCACCATTAAGTGCAATAATTTTACCTTGAGTGATGAGGCACCTTTCGGTCGTTGACCATTGTCGAATCACTGATTTTTCTCTGCTGTGGATGCTACGTCCGTGAAGCCGGTGTTCGTTGACGTAACGCGCACTTTTTCTTGATCTGAGTGTATGATATTTTTGTATAGTATGTCTTCTGTATATGTTGTTTGTAGATTCATTAAGTTGTTGTGTAGGTTTTTATAAATGTGGTATTTTTCTAATGAGTTTAGTTCTATTGGGTTGTTATTTATTTCCAGTATGGTTAGGTTATTTTCGTAATTTGTTATTTCGTGTTTATGGGATATTAGGTGTGCTGCAACATTTGATACTTTAGAATTTTTGTTTTTGAATGCTCTATAATGTTCTTCAAATCTTATTTTAAATGTTCTGGTTGTTTTTCCTATGTAAAAAGCGTTACAGTTGTTGCATGTGATTTTGTAAATTCCAGATAGGTTATGTTTTTCTGAATTTGTTATGTGGTTATTAAGATAATTTATTATTTTGTTGTTTGGTTTTTAAGTTGGAGTGTAGTATTCTTTGTTGTATATATTTGTTATTTTTTCTATTTTGTTATTGGTGTATTTATATTTTAGGTAGATTTTTTTATTTTTATTATTTTCGTGTTCCGGTTGTAGTGTTGTGTTGAGGTTAGGTTTTTTTGTGAATTTATTGTATATATTTTTTATAAGGTGTTTGTTGTATCCATTTTCTATTGCTATTTTTGTAATGTTATCTAATTCTTCATTTAATTTTTGTTTGTTATCCTGTGTGTATTTTATTGCTTTATTTATCATGTTACTGTAAGTGTTAATTTTGTGTGTCCAGGGGTGGTTAGATTTGTAATGTATTGTGGTGTTGTTGGTGAATATATATATTCACGACCAGCCATTGAAAGTTAGCTCGCATAAATACCAAGTAAGATTCTTGTTTAAGTACATAAGTGAAAGTGATAAGTGTATGCAAGAAAACAGTGTTGCATAACTACAAATATATATATATATATATATATATATATATATATATATATATATCGTGATATTTCACATTCATTATTTTTTCGTTGCACTGACTTAAGTGGTGGAAAAACTTATTTACAAGTAATAATAATAACTTTATATATATATATATATATATATATATATATATATATATATATATATATATATAGTGATTTTTTGGTGTAATGTTTTTCTTACGTAGTTTCAAATTGTAAGTATTTCCAAACATTATTCAAAATGCGAGTACTTTTTTCAAAGACACCTACTGTTGTCGACAGGAAAATAAGAATCAATACAGTGAAGGGATAAACCTAAAGGTGGGATTATGTTTAAAATCAACTCTTCTGGAGAGAAACAATATAGTTATAGATTTCGAGAATGGAGGTTCTATAAAAAACATCTTTTAAAAAAGATGTTATTTTAGTACACAGAGTCCTATTAACTTTGAAATTGTTATAGTATTACATAAATATATTGGTCAGCTGATTAGTTATCCTGATTTAAATGATATTATCAACTTTAACAAACTACCAACTACGCCACATTGTCCGTAGTTCATTGATTTCATACTCTAAAATATGGATCCTCTTCTATATTATGTTGAGGCAATTAATTTATATTTAGTGGTTGAGAGTTAAGTCGGAAGACAAACATCTCAACCATTTCCACTGATTTTTTTGGGCAAGCTTCTTGAACTGTACTAGACTAGTCGTAGAGGCAGGTAGGTGACAGCTTCAGACCTTAGAGTAAGGCCTTTAAGCTCTTCTACATGAGTACTATGGCCATAAAACCAAGCCTTGGAATAATCTCAATCAATCAACTACAGAGTTTGAGATTGATTTTGTGGAAGTCGTACTTTCTGGAGATTACCTTCTCCACTTTGGTGGGGTATACATCCAAGTCTGGCAAAAGGGTGAAAGGTAAGTATAATCTAGCAATAACATTTTACTATTGTAGGTATTTAAATTTACCTCATTTGGTATAAAGAGAAGTCTTGTGACAGGAGTATCACTACTAGATAGATGTCCATAAAACTCGACACCAGGCTGCCCAACACTAAATCTGTTAAGGAAGTTACCAAGTTACTTTTTGCTATATTATTAGATTTATAAATAAATTTTCTAATACTAAATGTAAATTTTTGAATGTACATATGAATCAATATGGATTCTTTAAAAATTTTTTATCCTTTTGTTGCATAAGAAAGCATGCCTGCCTGAATCTCCTTCTTTTAATAAAGTCTTTTTATTAAATTTGCTGAAAGTGCCCAACTGGGCCTATACATTTCCCTCTATTTTTAGTTGAAATTCTATTTTTGATCTAACTTGACCGACTATATTTTAGTATTTAATGGCCAGTCATTTTCTTTTATCAGCTATTTCTATTTGTATATTTCAGGTTACAATAATCTAAATGTCTTTATTACATTTTAACACACATACTTATGCCATACTCACAAAGAAACACATGTCCTCACTGATACAAATAAAATATAAAATAATCCTCTTTATCAAATTATGTTCTAACCTGTAATCCCAATAATCTAATATGATTAAAAAACTCTCTCTACCAAGAATTATCAATTACTTTTCTTCATTAAGTTTACCTGTTTTAACTATTCTCATATTAATGTGTTAAAAAAATTGTCATTAATTTTGTTACTCTATGATTGGTTGGAGTAAATTCCTGAAAGCCTTTGCAGATTTTTTTAATATCACAGATTATGCCCTCAGTTCTAAAATTTAGGTTAACATACTCTAAAATTTATGTTTTTAAAATTCCATATCTGTATAACACATCTCTGATTATAGACAGAATTCCAATTACAAAAACTACATTGAAAAAATAAGGGATTGCATTATCAAATATCTACAATACCTCGACCAAGAATCGCACTTGGGTATTCAGTCCAGAATGGACGCATCAAGTCAGATTCGTGTATCTACCTTAACACATTGACTTCTGCAACCGGCAAATACAACATTTGTCTGGGGCTGACATTTCTTATTTAAAAAAATAAAATTTACCATCACTAATAGAAAATAAAATGTTCAAAAACAGTTCAAAGACTAAACTATATATTTAGCATGCTGCAAATGCACGTTGTTCTTAAAAGCAAGTTAGCAACCAAATTACACAATAACATTGGTTAGGCAAAGGCAAGGGATATCCTACATGCAGCACCGCTGGGAAGTCTGTGAGCGCAGGATATATTATATATTCATCAGTTACTCTTAATCATCTGTTCCATGAATTTTATTTCTAAAAAATGATTATAAAATCTGTTACATTAGTTACAAAACACGGTAGTTTTTTTACAATGTACTGACAATTTACAAATCCTACATTAGGATCTAATTTATAAAGGATACACTTTAATGGCCCCGGACATGGTGCCAATTGCCATGAGCCGTAGTACTGGATCCCAAGCCAGGCAGGTAGGCTTATGAGGGAATCCATGTTGTATAGTCTGAAACAAAGTACAAACAATTTGTGTAACAAAATTATGTATCATTTAATTTATAAAATACAAAAGTTAAAACAATAAGTGCATAAGAACAGTAAGGACAATTTCTTAAATAAATACAAATTTGTGCATGAAGGGAAAACATATTTATACTAGTCTTAAGTATTACAATGAAAATATTGGAAAGAACCCCAATACTACAATGATCAGAAATAAAAAATAAAAAAATTACTTAAGATTTAACCCTTATGTACATTTTGATGACCATGTTATCATCATCAGAGGGTCTTTTAAACTCTAGTTTAAGTGAGTCTAGTTTGTAACTTCTTGTTTGCTAGATTGTAATTTTGTAATAAGACCTTCTGATGATGATTATATGGTCATCAAAACGTACATAAAGGTTTAATCATAGGTAACTTGAGTTTATTTGTTATTTCTAATTATTTTTGTGGTATTGGGGTTCTTTCTAATATTTTCACTGTAAAATATTGTATCACTGAGCTCTTGATATTGTTTAGTCTTAAGTAATGGTGGAATAAAATTGGCTTATTGTAAATGTTCCTAAATTATGTATTGTTTTAGGATTTACTAAAATTATTGAGCTAAATATTATATTTATTACAACTATTATATTACTATTTATTAGGAATATACTGTGGTTGAATTTAATAATAAATACACAAAAACCTCTTAACCACAAACTTTCTTTATTTTACCCTTATGTACATTTCAGTTACAAAGTAACCATCCTCAGAGGGATAACATACAGTCTTTGTATGTTATCCCTCTGAGGATGGTTACTTTGTAACTGAAATGTACATAAGGGTAAAATAAAGAAGGTTTGTGGTTTAGAGGTTTTTGTGTATTTATTAACTATTACATTAGGTAATTATTTCATGGACTGCATCGAAAATCTTATGCGACACTACCCCCCCCCCCCCAAAATGTTTTATAACATAGCTATAGTTGAAAGGAGTTTAAACTGTTTAACACAAACAGGAAAAGGTATGTAATCTTCATTTTCAGTTTATTTTTAGTCTTACCTCCACTATGCATATGTTACTGTTATAAATTTTTGCCTGATATTTTTTTTCTAGGCTAATGAGGATAACAGCAAGAAGTAAGTTAATTTTCGGTTGCCATCATAATTGACAAGTTCATTTACACCCTACATATGTGGAATTTTTTTAAAATATAGATAAAATTCTCATCCATTGATTAAGATCACTTGTTATACTGGTTGTTGAAAAAAAAGTTTCCCATCATAAAGGACAGAAATTAGAGCATATGTGAAGCAGTTGTAAGGCATGGAGTATTTTATTATCATTTAGTTCACTATTTCATTCTCTGACATCTTCAAAAAATTGTGAAGTCATCCTTACTGACTTATTTACTCTCTGTTAATAATGATCTTGAAACAACACCAGTATTTACACCTTCTGATCACTATCAGTTTCTTCTTCACTAAACTAGACTGTATGTTTAGCAGATAAGATAGTAATTCTTTCTTTTTACAACATTCCAACAATAAACTGTTGAAACAATATAGAAGTTGAAAGTTCTGTCTGAAACCAAATTATAAAAATTAAGGTTTTTGCCATACCTTCAAAAGATTTATTCTTCCTAGACATATGATCTATTACATACTAATGTAACAAATGCCTTCCAGACAAACTTTGTCACTCCTATGAGGTTTGTATTATAATTAAACTTTATCCTTTTTTGTTAACCTTCAAACACACGCGCCGGGGTGTAAAGCACCCCACATCATTCATTTCTCTCTGAGGCGACTCAAAAAAATTTTTGTTCTCGCTCCCCTCCTAGGTAGTTGTTTATCACTTCTTCCTCCATACTGTCACTCAAGGTCAACCCGTTGTGGCGTACCAGTCATTGTGTTTACATCGTTGTTTTAAGTGCGGGGTGAATTTGACCCCGTGCGTGTGTTCTCGTCCAAAAATTTGTGTTGGTACATTTTTAAGTTACTGTTTTTTAATTAGAATAATTTTTTAGTGTGAGTCTTTTATTGGTGTTTAACATATTTATTTATCTTTTTTGTTGTAATTTTGTCTTTTTTGTCATAAAAAAAAATTAAAATTCTGGGTCAAGAGCTTTCAAAACCCCATATTCCATCAAGAGCCTTACTGCCAGGACTACCTTTGCATATAAAGCACACCTTTGCAGGTGTGAAGCACATAAGTGGTGTTGAGGAAACTCGAGAAATAAAAATAAAAGAAGTTCTGGACGATGCGAAGTTTGCCCGCTGCAAAAAGACCGGAAGACGACCACTTTATGCTGCAACTGCAACAAATTACTTTGTAGGGACATTCCTTTATATACTGTGAAGAATGTGCACCTGAATAAAAAATACATTTTGAAAATATTAATTTAAAAAAATCTTTACTTTTTAAATTTTTTTGACTTTTTAATTTGGACTGAACTAATGTTTACTTCTAAACCAATACTTCTGTACACAGTTATGAATTTAGCTAATTTTTTTTCACCTAATAAAATGTGTATATTTTTTGAAATATTTTATTCCAATGTAAAAAGTTATTTACTAATGTTTACTTGTCTAAATATGAAGTAAATTGCATAGTAATAAGAATTATTTTTCATTATGACGAATAATTTTAAATTTTGAGTGTGACAAATTTTGACGATTTTCAAGCTGAATTTACATAATTTTTTTTCAAATAAACATATTGTTGTATTTATGTTGTTTAACTTTTTGAAAAGTCCTCTAAAGAATCTAGCCATTACAACTTACTAAAATGTATGAATAAATGTTTAATTTTAATTTGAAAAAAAAGTTACAATTTATAAAGTCAATTTAAGTGCATTTAGACTATATTACTACAAAAAAAAATCTACAAGTGATAAACCCATAAAAATACTATAAAACGTTTTATAAACAACGACATTCACACACACAATTTTATAAAGATGAAAATTTAGTGATAATTAACTTTTTTTTAAGAGAAGAAATGGGGTGGAAAATACCCCGCGCGTGTGTTTATGTCCAAGTAGTTGGCGCGTGTGATTGAAGGTTAATAGTAAACTGTTTGAGATTGCACATTATTTTAAACATTGTACATTCATATTTAGATACCACAAGATCTCAATTCTCCACCCCACCCACAAGACTAAGGATTCACCAACTTTTTGGTACCACACTCCCTCTTCTTGAGATGAAAGCCTCTTAGATCCCCTCCACTTTACACTATAAATAAATGGTATGAGCATGCATATATATATATATATATATATATATATATATATATATATATGTATATATATATTAAAACAACATAGGTTATTCAAATACAAGAATATTTATTAATTTATAAGAATATAAATTAATTTATAAGAATATAAATTAATAAATATTCTTGTATTTGAATAACCTATGTTGTTTTAAATTATTAAACAAGAAAACGTAATTTATATATATATATATATATATATATATATATATATATATATATATATAGAGAGAGAGAGAGAGAGAGAGAGAGAGAGAGAGATTTTTTGGACTAGGAGACTGACAGACTTACCTTGGTAAGAGTCCACTCTGTAGTCTTGAAATAGAAACACATAAAAGCACTTAAACAATGATATATAAAATATCATTGTTTAAGTGCTTTTATGTGTTTCTATTTCAAGACTACAGAGTGGACTCTTACCAAGGTAAGTCTGTCAGTCTCCTAGTCCAAAAAATCTAAATAATCGTTACCAACCAAAACTAACCTAAATATATATATATATATATATATATATATATATATGTGTGTGTGTGTGTGTGTGTGTGTGTGTGTGTGTGTGTGTGTGTGTGTATGTGTATGGTAATGTATATATGTATGGTGTGTGTGTGTGTGTATATATATATATATATATATTGAAAACACTTTATTTTTTTATACATACTTTCACAAGGAACATATAACATTTCAAGTTTTAATTCCCAAGGTAAATTTGAGAAAAATCTGTTACTGAGATAGAAGAGCTTGAATTTTTTCACTAGCATAGCTATTTGAAGTTAGGGCACAACGCAACATCAAGTTTGTTCCTATATTTTGTTTTTCTTGCAACCAGTGGTGAAAATGTTTTTTTCGCAGAAGTATAATCGAAGAGCAGCCTGTGATACACTGTTAAATGGATTATCCAAAATGATGATTTCCTCATTGAATAGTAAACATTCGTTTTGCGACACTATTGTAGGAATACTATTATTCTTTTCAACCTGTCATGTTTTAATTTCAAGATTACAAAATTTGCCAGCCTTTACTTATATTTCTTTTATAAAAGCATAATTTCATTTAAATTTTCTGGACATCATGGTTAATAATATTCCCTACATGAAAAAAAAACAGTAAAATTAGTTTTAAAGTTTGATATCGCATACTTAAATTTCAACTAAATGAGATTTCCAATGATATTTTCCAACTGTTCTCAAACCCCCCCCCCCCGACTTCCCTTCACACCCCGCAGTTTAAGAATCTATGCACTGGACCAAGAGGTATAAATTAGACCAACATAATTCCTATTGCTGGATTTTAATTTATAACTCTTTCCTAATTTAATAAGCTAACTTTATAGTAACAAGCCCCTGTTTTTAATAATTATCTAACAGTTTTCCAACTGTTTTTAATAATTGGCAAACACTTAATAGCCTTTTCTAAGTTAATATTACCCTTCAAAAAGTCCAGTTTCCTTAAGTAAATTCCTTCTATTAGCTCACACCCTCCTGATATATATCTTGTACAAATTTTCAATCGTTAATAAAATGCGTTTTTCTTTATCCAATCAAGTTCAAATACATTTTTGTTTAACCTATAGAGGATGACAATTGATCTTAATACAGTCTTTTTCAAATATTTATTCAATAATTAAATAAAATTTGTGGGGTCCAGGGAATTCAAACTGAGAATCTTCATGCTCAAAGTATAGCGCGGTTAGGCACTACAGCAACTTTCCAATTCCTAGAATTATTTATCAAACATGTATATGAATTTTTCCCCCTCATCTGGTTATCGTCGAAACCTCCATTTTACAACTTTGAACTGTTGGCATGGTTACCATACAATATCATAAATAGTGCTCTAGGATAACTAAAATAAAATTTTCCTTTGTTAACCTCAGTAGGAATTTACTTTAATTTTTTTAAATATTACTTGTTTTTTACTAGCAATTCACATACTTTTACTGAAAAGAAAAAGGTTAATAACTCAAAGCTTCAAACGACTTAACAAACCCTTAAATTTTATTCCCATAATTTTTAATTATTAACTTTTTAATCTTTAAAATTAATTATGAATTATTTTATTTGTATTTCAGGTGTGATATCAATAAAATTGTGTGCAAAAATTTTCAGTTGACAGGGAATATTAAATATTTATGTGATAAAAAATTTGCATTCTGTAGCTGATGCTAAAATCATTTACTTTTTACGTGTCTGATCTAACACATTAATAACACTTGTTTCAATCTGTGGGCCAAGCCAATTGACCTTTATTGCCTTCTACCTACTTCAAGTAATTCAGACCTAACTTACAGCATGAAGAACATTGTCAACATACTAAGAAAATATTGTAATCTTATCTGTAAATAAGTAGATCAACTACATTTTATGGCACAGTTAAGTTAAATAAAATGGCCTAAATAGTATATACATCATTATTTGGTTTCATCTTGAACTTGGGCTATGTATTCAAAATTCTTTAAGAATGGTTACTCTCTGGTATGCACTTGTCTGTTTCAGGGTACATGTCACATTTTTATTCAAATCGTACTTTACAGAACAGCTTTTTAAAATATTCTATTTTAGAAAGTGTAATACAAAGTCAAACTTTTGAGTTTTACACTCAAACATAATATAACAAATTAGTGAACTGGTTTCAAATGATTAAAGTAAACATCTAACAGTCCTTTATATAATAATCTGTAAAATTTTTATATTACCATATAATAAGATTTCATAACCAAATTTATAGAAATATGCTTTAGTTATATGTTCAGGAGGACATATTTACTGTGTAAATATATTAAACTTATTTTTTTAAAAAATTAAGACTAACGTCTATAATGTTAGAAGGTTACTGTACTCAATTCAAACCAGTTCTCTAATATGATAGTTTATTATTTTTTTGTGTCAATTAAAAGTTTGACTCTATACTACACTTTTAAAAATATAAAGTTTTTTTTAAAACAGTTCATCAATTTAAAGTTTGAAATGAAAATGTGACATATATCCTGAAAGAGCCAAACTCATATACAAAATGAAACTAAGCATTAGTTAGTATAATTAAAATAAATTTTTACAAATTTGCTATAATTATAGGTTTGATAAGTCATCATCTATTAAGTTCAATTGTACAAGTTTTGTAAATCATTGTGGAGGGGTAAAATTCATGATTAAAATTAATATCACTTACAATATTAAAATTGGAAGAGTATATATTAAAATTATAAAAAGACATTAGTAATAAACATTAAATTTTTAAAGTCAATTCCTACTTAGGCCAATAAAAATTGTAATTATAGTTACTTTTTATTAAACCATTGCAATTAATATAAAGTAACATAACCTATGTGTTAAAACAGCTGTTCCACAAGATAATTTATAACTTAAAATCAGCTGTTTTATGATATCAAATGTTATAAATTACTTTAAGCCAAATGGGACGAAATAACTATATTGCATACCTTACCTCTTTTGTAAACGTTTTCCTCTCATATAAAACTAAAATTTTTTATTCTTAAATGTAATTAATGAATTAATATTTGAAAAAACTGTATTAACATCAAGTGTCATCCACTACAAGTTTAAACAAATTTATTTGAACTTGAGTGGATGAATAATACATATTTTATTACCCATTTAATACAATAAATATTAAAATTATGTTTCATAATAGAATAATTTTCTTGTTTTACTAAGTCATTCAATAGTTTATTTTGTATAACTTATATATACAATAAAAATCATCTCTAAAATTAGTATTATATCTACACTATTAATGACGAGCTGGTTGTAAATTACAAATTACACTTTTGTTATTACTTGCGACCAGACATTTGTTAACTAAAAGTTGTTACTTGTTAACTTACACTTGGAGGAAACGTTTTTGTCTTACGACTACTGAAGGGAGACTGAAGAAGTCGTAAGACGAAAACGTTTCCTCCAAGTGTAAGTTAACAATTAACAACTTTTAGTTAACAAATGTCTGGTCGCAAGTAATAACAAAAGTGTAATTTGTAGGTAAATAATATCTGAAAGTCAATGCTATTTGAAAAAATTGGTCTTCTGGTCATATCCTTTCAATTTTGACTGGAGATTCTATTAATACAAATAGTAAAATTATATAAATCTTATTTTAATTATGTGTATAACATATTAAGATAAAATTAAACTTAAAATCAAATTTATTTTAACTACAACAGTTATTTGGTAAGAGTTATTAATTTTAAAACTTGAGTTCAACTTACAATGTAAGTTCTACTTATAACCTTTTTGCTTTCTACTCCAACTAGTTTTATGGTTTGAATTTTTCAGCATGTATTATGGTACAAGTAAAAAAGTTATAACTCTACAAAGATTACTGGGGATAATAAAAATAAGTTATGTGGTTTTCAGGATTAAATTATATTACAGAAAAATTCCCTGTCTCTATTTTACAGTCTCTAGTCTGTGAGTTACAGTATTGAACAGTTGCAGTACACTGATCAAGTGTGAAACCCAACTACTGAAAAAATATCAGTTTTTGTTAAGTTGAATGATAAATGAAATAATTTTATCTGGTGATGAAGAAAGTCGTATAGAACTGAAAAAAATAATAAAACCTGTCGGCAGCATCTCTAAAATTTAAAAAAAGACAAAGTTCCCTACAAAACTATAACAAAAATTTTAAACATTAAAGGTTTCTTGAAAAACAGAGCACTTTGTTATACTACCAAGGGCTTCTCCAGAAGAAGGGCAGTAGGGCCAATTGCCCCCCCCCCCAAGAATTTCGGTACTATTTTGTTTTGAAATATATTTTTCATATTTGGAACACATTTAAATTTATCTCAGTTTACTTATAAAAATGTATTTTTCATTTGACTTTCATTTTAAAGCAATATATATATTGTTTTTACATTGATGTAATGTTAGTTGTATAAATTCATCTGATAACATTGGTAGTTCTACCCAGCATAAACAACATTAGCATGCTACAAGTCGCGCACTAGTTCCGTACCCGGCTATACTGACAGTCTGAGTACTACAACTCCACGTTGTCCTCGTCAGACCGAGCCATTTGATGAAACAAAGAATGTTAAACAACATTTTGTATTATGTACAAAATAATAATTTTGGTATCTATGTACGTTCTGGTAAAATGGATGATTTGTTGAAAAAATGCCAATTTTCCTGTGATTTTTAACTAGAAGAATAGCTTAAAATTTCATTTCCAGGCCTTTATTTTTCAAAGTTTTTCACCCAAACAAACCCCATGTTTTCCTGCCAGTGCTCTCCATGAAAGTCTATCCTGGAGCCGCCCTTGTACGCTACAATACAATATAGCTTCAAAAAGATATAGCTATAATCTATTTTAGATAGAGTTGGTTACTAAAAAAATATTTATAAAAGTTTAGTAATATAGGCTGGCTGATTCATTAGTTAAGTGCCTCTATATTCATATACATCACTGCATGTAAAAAAGAAGCCGTGTTCGACTTCATGCAAGAACTGATCATATCGTGCTTCAAAAAAATGTATTTTTTTAAAAGACCAAATCTATCCTAACTGGATACTTTGTACTTATATTGTAACATAACTATAATGTTAATGCAATATAACTTAGTCCTGTTTTATGAAAAAACCTGGATTTTATTAAGTTCTGTGTTTGTTGTAATTGAGGATAAATGTATATTTTTTCCAATATATTCCTATTTCTTGGAACATTGCCAGAGGTTTTATTTTTGACCTTGTTCATTAGGTGTTTCAGTATTGGCATGTAAATTTTTTGAGACTTTCTACATTACTGTGTATTTTTGTTGTTGTATTATTTAGGTGAAAAAACTATATAAATACGTATTGGGAAAGTACTCAGGCTTTTTTTACCCAGCACCTAGAATGAAATTTCTATAGTTCTGTTAGAGCATAAAGTTTTGGTTTGATAATGAAATATGGATAAAGTGTATCACTGAATAAACTTAACAAAAAAAACAATTAGTTTAATTCACTGTAACTTATTTTTAAAAATTATTAATACAATGTGTTACTGTTTTACTTCACTTCCATAAGTTTTTTTTTGCGTTTTAACTACTCTGGTTATTAAAAGATGAGAATATTTTCTTTAATATGATCAATACCAACGAATATTTCCATTAAAATCATCTGAAGAGCTTTTTAGAACAGACTAGAATACTGGCAGTTTAACAGTCCGTTTTATTACCTATTGTAACTATTCTAAAAATAATAATTAATTATTTTTTGGAAGCTTACTGACATTAAGTATTAGTTATGATATTTCAGTGCTATAATAAGCATATTGATTTTTTATTATAGTTCTGGATACGGTACTTTGATTTCTTTAGAAAACCTATTATTTTTACGACTTTTCTTATCAGTACAAACATACTTAAGTCATACTACTTATCATTCCTCTGTTAGACTTATTTAGAATTACATTCATTTCAAAATTTTTTTCATAATTCTGAAAAATTAAATTATACAAGTTTTATAAATATTTTTTTAAATCATTTAGTTTGAATCAATTTACTTTAAGAACTCTTAATGAAAACATTACATACAAAATGTATTCTATTATAAAAATTATTTTTGTACCTAATAACTTAATCATGTACACAAAAGTGTAATGATTATGATAAGGTTAAAATAAGACACTGTGTGTGTGGTGTGTGGTGTGTGGTGTGTGTGTGTGTGTGTGTGTGTGTGTGTGTGTGTGTGTGTGTGTGTGTGTGCGTGAGTGCGTGCATGCGTGCGTGCGTGCGTGCGTGCGTGCGTGTGTGTGTGTGTGTGTGTGTGTGTGTGTGTGTGTGTGTGTGTGTGTGTGTGTGTGTGTGTGTGTGTGTGTGTGTGTGTGTGTGTGTGTGTGTGTGTGTGTGTGCAATATAGCAAGATAGGATATCTTGTACATTGATTTTATGTTTCTAAACAACAACTATAATTCTTATTCACTGTTTATGGTTCACACCTACAATCCCTTTTTTTTTGTTTAGAATACATATTTGAGCAACATATATTAAAAGGACAAAAATCGGATTTAGTCTTTATCAAACACTACCCATAGCTTCACTTAACAAACACACTACTTTCATCATGTGGGAATTACCAAAGTATGTTATAACACATTAGTATAAAGCTGTATTTAATTACAGTTACAAAAAATACAATTAAGATAGGTTTGGCTATAAAATAAAATTAATTTAGAAAAATAACTTAAACTAAATTATTGCTCAAGTGAAAGAGTTTGCCTCCATTTACATGTCAACTCACATCAGGTTATAGCAGAGTAATTTAAAGAAATTTTCATTATTTTACGTGTATTGTGGTTTGTCCCTATACATTTTGTTAACACATATATAGGAAATAATAACAGATTATTTTGTTACAAATAAACTAGAGCACTACATTTTACTACATCATTATAGAGTTAAATAACTATATAGCCACAAGTATTTGCTTAGGATAGATTTGGTTTAAAACAATTAAAAATTTACTGCATGTATTTTTTTCAGTTGGCTTTGTTTTAACAAAGGAAACATGAATTGGTTTACACTGCTCTAATGGTATGATTATACAAAAAGTTTTCAAACTGATCACAATTTTCTACTAAAACCAATTCGTGCATTTTCAAACCAAAAGCAATGGCAGAATTAATCTTACCACAATAACAATTGTATACATTATGCATAGGCATTGCATGAGATAGTACAGTTTTCTTCAACATTTTGTTACTGTAGTTACATAAGGCTATGTAATAAGTAAAAATGATCTAAATGATAAATATATAAAATTGTACTTTTCAAAGAAATTATTCTTAAATGTATAAGAACTTTTACAGTAATATATAATTACCAATTTATTACTACAAAATTTCTTGTCATTTACAAAAAAAAATATGATAAAAACTTAAACATATAAAATCTCATCAGTGCCAACTTGATTTTGTATGGAATGATTAACTCAAGAAAGATTGATTTAACTTTTACGATGTTAATCACTTTTAAATTGTATAAAGTAAGTTTTTACAAATTTACAAAATTATTTAAAGTTTGGATGGTCATAAACTAATGTAAAAGTGATTTTAATTAAGTTTCACCAAACGTAATGGACTAGAAAATTCAAGATTTACTCTATTACCAAATATCCTACAAAACAACAAACACTTTGAGACAGCACATACAACCTTTTCAAAAACAAACTGACAAATACAAAATATCAGGTATTTACAAATTAACATGTAATGATTGTCCGAGCTATTATATCGGCCAAACTGGTAGGTCATTCTATACACGCTTCGAAGAACACATTACCTAAAGAAAACAAACAGACCCAAAATCCAGCTACGCAAAACACACACACGGACAAATATACTAATTTAAATGTTCTCCATACAATATAACAAAGTAAAAAACTAACAACCCTAGAAAAATATGAGAAATACAAACACTTCACAACAGATAAAGAAAACATATTAAATGATCACACACATTTTGAAGCCAACAGCCTTTTCCATTACATGACACAAAACCAAAATAACCCACCCCATCCCACAGTCATAAATCCTTCCCGTTACAGGCTTTGTACCTAACTGATGCCGCCAGTAGAGGGTTAGCTTCATAAAAGGAACGAATGTTTTGAAGCGATAACATGGTGCTCTTGAATTTTGTAGTTCATTACGTTCGTTTTGTTTTACTCTATAGTTTTAATGTTTTGATTTATATAAATGATTTCCTCTTTTACATTAAATTTACAAAATTAAAATTCGGATAGCCATAAACTAAAGTATAAGTGATTAACATAGTGCTGTTATATAGTGAAACTTTTAGTTCATAAATTTTGGTGTATTTGTGAACTAGGTTATTTGGTCATTATTTGAATTTTAGATACTTTTGCAAGATTTGTAGCACTTGAAAGCATTTTTCTTGTTTCGAGAATATAACCTTAGAGAAAAATCAAATTTGTAGCAAGTATGTCAAGTATTATATTTCATGACCTGTGTAACATTAGCTACATAGTTTACAAGAACCTATAAAATAAAATCTTGTATGGGAGAGGAAAATTACAGTATTAATCAGATATTCCCATGAAGCTGTATAGCAATAAAACATTTTTTGCAATATAAAATCCTCCGGAACATGGGAAAGAAAATCAAACCTGGTATTAGACCAAGAAATGAAACATATTGAAGAAATTCTAATAGTAGCTTCATTGTGCAAACACCCAAAAACACTCACAGTTTCTTTATAAAAACATATCTATATGTTAGATATTAAAAATAGCTAAAAAAATCCAGTTTAAAAAGGTTTAGCTAGAAAAAGATATAAATTTTTCTAATGTAAACTAATTGATGCTATGTCAAATAGCCTTTTTGCACAGTAATGGAACAATGTACAGTATGTATTCAAGATTGATGTGCACTAGCTCGGCACCATACGATATTTTGGGAAATTGTTCAAAACCACCAAATTTGACAATATCCACGTAAGAAATTTTTTTTTTTTTTACCTTGGAAAGTTACTTTTTTTCAATTTAAAGTAGGGTAAAAAATGTTGCGCAATAACCTATGGCGCCGAGCTTCAGCATTTTTACCGTATTCAATAGTTTTGAAAGCTTACACTCAGGGTTGTATGGGATTTTTTATTGAAAATTTGTTAGTGTTACGTGCATTGTTACTGAGTAATAGTTTGTTATTTGTCTTTGAAGAAATTGTGTAACTTTATATCATAAATAACAGATAAGAAGAAGAACTTTATGTAGTTTCGTATGTGCCCAGTGAGGATATTTTAAGATTTTTCATTTCTAATGTGACAGCACAGTTTATTTCATTCTGTGTTCTTACATACTTTCTACTTACCTGGTAAAATTTTTACAGTAATATAACTTGTATAGGAATTTAACATGACTAAAATAACAATTATTAATCTGTAATTTATCTATATACCATAAGACAAACGAAATACTGATGTGATGAACAATAAAATGATGTATACAATTAAATAACCAAAAGTAAACAACTAGCTTAATGTCTTTAATAGTAGATTGTTTAAATATCACATACAATAATATCTAAATACTTACCTTTCTAAATGCAAATAGTTCTCTCTGAAGTTTTTGCCTTTCAGCAGAGGGTTGGTGCCCTTTCCCTCTAATAAACTTCAGCATTCCTGTCAAAAAAAAACTTTAGGTTAGGTTAGACTTCTTACACTTCATGCTCATTACAACTGTAAACATTCACGTTAACTTTTGATACATCACAAATATTTCGAAATTATTACATAGAATTAGCACTGTTTTAATTCAATACGGCACTATAAGTAGTCAACAAACTTAATTTCATTTATAACAGATCCTATTGAACAAAAACAAAAAGGAAACGCCTGCTTACGTCAACTCGCAGATGCTTCATTGTAAAATTTTATTACTTCTTCAAAGACATTTTTTAATTTCTAGAAAAAACAATTTATACCACTTTTTGAATAATATTTACTCACCTTCTGATATTACAAAGTATTTAAAATATTATAAACAATCCACTAAAACAACAATAACCACTAAACCTAAACCCCGTACCGCGAAACGAAAGACGCCTCCTTCCGTATTGTATTCATTCCACAATCATTGGTTTAATCCTAAGCAGGATGGCCAACATAAAATGTTGCACGTAGAGAGTTACAGTTCACAGGTTGTAAACTTTGTTTTTGTTTGTTTTGAAGGCCTAAGCCACGATTTAAATCAATTTTATGACTAATGAAACTGTTATTATATAAGATTTCTCAATCTTATATTAACTGATGTTATTACAGAAATTAGTTTTTGTCTACAATGTGTTTATTGTATCATTTTAAAGAGTTCGATGACTCATAACGTCAGTGAAGTGTAAAATCTAGCCGCAAGACCAAAGTATGCAAAACACATAAAAGAGATGGTGCTGCTAGCAGCGGACACAACCAGTGTGTAACCTTAAAAGGAATTTCCTAAATGCTAATGCCGACTCTCTGCTTCAAAGCACCCTCATAACTGAACTCAAACCATTTCGTCTTAATATCAATTCAAGTATTTAATGTAATTATCAGATTAATAACTATCTTTATTTAAATTATATGTAAGATTTAAAAAATAATTTTGTGGGAACTTAGTAAAAAAACAAAACAATAAATTATTAATTTCGAACCCAAAAATGTTAGGTTTTTATTAACTTCTGCTTAATTCATATTAATAGGAATTACAATTTAGGATTTTTTACATCTTTGAAATTTTTTTTCTGAATTTGTTAAAAGGAGTGTTACAATAATATTTAAAATATTTAATAAATATATTTTAAATTAAAGAAGGGCTTTGAAAACAATTTACTAGGTAATATACAACTTTGTGCTGAAAAATATAAGTAGGCTACTTTGTGTGTGTGTAAACCATTTTTCTAGTAGTCTTACAATTATAGAAACCACCTGATTGTGTCATTCATACGACTTGATTGTGACGACTAATAAAATGTTTCAAAAAAACTTATAAACGACTTGTACCTTCATAACGCTTTTAAGGTGGTTTTATATAGTTTATTTTAAAAAAATCGTATCAATACTAATTTTTAAATCAAAAACAACTAGTCCCACTGTTTTATAATTATTATTAAATTCCTTCTATTAACTCACACTCTTTTTATATAGGCTATATCTTGTACAAATTTTCAATCGTTAATAAAATACGTTTTTATTCATCCAATCAAGCTCAAATACTTTTCTTTTAACCTATAGTGGTGATTATTGATGTTAATAATGTTTTTGCCAATATTTATTCAATAATTAAATTATAAAAATTTGGGGGACTATCAGAATTCGAACTATTTCATGTTTAAAATCTAGCGCGTTTTGTTATTGCGCCAACTTTCCAATACCAAGAAATTAATTTCTCAAAGATATCTCGTATATGAATCCCCCCCCCCCCATCTGGTTGTCGTCAAAACCTCGATCGTACAATTTTAAATTGTTGCCATGGTTGCCACAAAATATCATAAATAGTACTATAAGGTTAAAAATAAATGAATCGAATAAAATAAACAAACTGGAAATAAGCAATGATAAAATATTTTTCTTGACCTCAGTAGGAATCTACTTTAAAAAAATGTCTATTTTACTTGTTTTTCATATTAGGCTTTTATGCAAATTAAATATTTTAATAAATGAAATAATTACTGAAAATAACAGTAATATTTTCAGCAGACGCGTTTCTGATCAGAATATTGTTCAATTTTCATTACTAACATGACTATTTATTAGGCTAAAACATTTGTCTATTAACCATCAGGGTAGCACCTTACCTAAGAATACAGATCCAGAAACGCCCGTCGTATAGGCAAGTGTTTTACACATTGATATATGTTATTTTGTAAAGATCTTTAATAGTAAATTTTAGTTGATGGAAACAAATAGTGTAATACATTTAGTTACCTACTCAATGTTATGGTCCGTGTTGAAAATAGAACTCGTTTCAGTAAACGACCTTCGTCATATATACATCATAATAGCCTACTTGTTTAATTATTATGTTTTCAAAAGTTTCTTTGTAAGGACATTAGTTCAAGTCCAAATGAATGAATTTATAATGGTCTAACCATTGTGATATTTTTTTACTAATTACTAGAGGTTACACTCCAAAACAAAGCCGAACGAAGTGTCACGTTTGGAAAAGAGGTTAATTCAATTCTTTCTATTAGCTCATACTCTCCTGATATATATCTTGTGCAAATTGTCATTAGTGGATGACAATTGATGATAACATAGTTTTTTCAAAAATTTATTCAATAATTAAATTATAAAAATTGGGGGATCTTGGTCAGATTTGAACTGAGTATCTTCATGTTCGAAGACTAGCGCTTTGGGTGAGCCAATTTTTCCATACCAAGAGATGTATTACTCAAAGATTTATATAAATTTTATTTTTTTGCTCCCATCTGGTTGTCGTCGATACCTCCATTGCACAACCTTAAACTGTTACCATGGTTATCGCACAATATCATAAATAATGCTGTGGGATAAAAAAATTAATTAAATAAAACAAAGAAACTGGATTAACGGTATTGAACCTTGCTTCACAAACGGTCAATGCGAATGGTAAGCGAAAAGAAACTACAACACAATGCAAGCAGCAAATAAGCGGTTAAATAGCAACAAGCAAAAATAATAGTCCAGAAAGGAAAATACATAGAAAAGAAAAGAAAAAATTTCAAGAAAATTCGCTTTCTATTTTGCCACTTAATTTTGTTATTCTGACATTTGTATATACCTATTTATAATAATTGTAATTATAAAATTTTAAAAAATTAATAAATAAAATTTGTCTTTGTTGAGGCAAGTAGGAATTGACTTTAACAAAAAAATATTACTGGTTTAGTTACAAGGTATGCCAGCACGTAGGCTTCTTACTAGATATTTCTAAATGTCTCTTTACAGACGTTTACATAGGCCCATAAATACCCAGTATTTTTCATTGATTTTTAGATATTTAAATTTGAAACAATAATTAAAATACTCTATATTGATAAATTATTGTTATTTAATTAATTGTGCTAGTTAATTATTGGGGTTAGGCCTGAAAAACAAAACAAATATTGCCCTACCAATATTCTGAAGAGTTCAAATCCGAACTAGTAAAATATTACAAGATTACATCTTTTTATTAAATTCCTTCTATTAGCTAACACTCTATTGATATATATATATATATATATATATATATATATATATATATATATATATATATTTATATGTATACACACACACACACACACACACACATACATATATATATATATATATATATATATATATATGAATAATATATATATATTATATATATATATATATAATATATATTGTACAAATTTTCAATCGTTAATAAAATACGTTTTTTTCATCCAATCAAGTTCAAGTACATTATTTGAAACCTATGGTGGATGACCATTGATGTTAATACAGTTTTATCAAATATCTATTCAATAATTAAATTATAAAATTTGTGATGTTCGGCCGAATTCGAACTGAGAATCTTCATGATCGAAGCGCGCTTTGGCACTTTCCAACACCCAGAAATATATTTCTCAAAGATGTATATGAATTTTTGCCCCCATTTGGTTGTCGTCTTAACCTCTATTGCTCTAGGGTAACTAAAATAAAAATTTTCTTTGTCAACATTAGTAGGAATTTACTTGAAGATTATTTTATATTACTTATTTAACAATTAATATCAACCTAATATTTCAGTAAATTATGATAAAGACTTTCTGAGACAAACTCTGTTTTTCTTAGAATCATCTCAAAGGGTCTTATTAAAGTGTCTGAGTTGGTAACATGAGAGGTTTTCATTTTGGAAGAGTCACTGAACGCCATTAGAGGAAATTAATTGAGATAATATTGTATTCGACCTGTGGGGGAGAGGAAGGCAGAAATACAGTTATACTAACTTGCTGATTATTTAAATTCGCTGTAATCAGCAATCAGGCCTATGTTGCTACACATTCATGTATATTATCCAATTGTCTTTGATGAACGCATTGCACAATCAACAAACAACCAGTTACGCAATCAGTAAACAATACTCAGCAAATGGTCAACCGGTGTTTATGTTGCTTATTTTGAATTTGTCATTTGTAATTATTTTCGACATTCTTTGGTTTTAGCATGACAAAAATTTCTACAACGCCGTATGTGTAAACCATTTAGGATTGCAGTACAATAATCATACGGCTTGTCTGGTTCTACAATAAGGGCCTGAAAGTTATAGCATTCTTTTTATGTGTTCTCATTACTAAGACAAGTGATATTTACAAAAAATAATCAAGTAAATTCCTACTGAGGTTATCAAAGAAAAATTTTATTTTAGTTACCCTAGAGCGCTATTTATGATATTGTGTGGTAACCATGGCAACAGTTTAAGGTTCTACAATAGAGGTTTCGACGACAACCAAGGTGGAAAAAAATTCATATACATCTTTGAGAAATATATTTCTAGGTATTGGAAAGTTGGCGCAGTGCCAAGGCGCGCTAGACTTCGAACACGAAGATTATCAGTTCGAATCCGGCTGGACCACACACATTTTATAATTTAATTATCGAATAAATATTTGAAAAAACTGTATTAACATCAATTGTAATCCACTATAGGTTAAAAAAAATATATTTAAACTTGATTGGATGAATAAAAAGTATTTTATTAACGATTGAAAATTTGTACAAGATATAGCCTATATCTGGAGAGTGTGAATTAATAGAAGGAATTAAATTTTTTAAAAATCAAGTCAATTCCTAATAAGGTCAACAGAGAAAAATTTCATTCTAGTTACGTTTCTTTTTATTTTGATGAATACTATTAATATAAATATGTACAGGCATATGCCAGAATCACAATATTAACTAGGAAAATAGAAAGTTAATTTTCTTGCAATTTTTCATTTCTATGTATGGTGTTGGACTATAATGTTTGTTTGTTACTATTTATACGCTGTCTTTTTCGTCATTGTGTTGTAGTTTCTTTTCGCTTTCCTTTCGCATTGTCAGTTTGTGAAACAAGATTCGATACCGTCAATCCAGTTTGTTTGTTTATTGTATTCTTTTCATTCATTTTTAATGGTAGAGGGTTAATTACGATGTTGCGTAGTAACCATGGCAGCAATGACGGTTTCGACGACAATCAGATTGGAGCAAAAGAAAAATTCATATACGTCTTTGAGAAATATATTTTTAGCTGTGGGAAAGTTGGCTCAGTGCCAAAGAATTAGAACTAGAATTTGAACATGAAAATACTCAGTTCAGTTCCGACCAAGTCCCCAAGTTTTTATAATTTAATTATGAATTTAATAAATATTTGAAAAAACTGTATTAACATCAATTGTCATCCACTATAGGTTAAAAAAAAGTAGGCTGCTATATATATATATATATATATATATATATATATATATATATATATATATATATATATATTAATAAAAGGCTTTGAAATATAATCGTCGCCTTCTCTGAAGGTTGGAACAGGCTTTTCGTTGTGAGGCCTTCGTAGTCAGTTCCACTTCATCAACCGGATATGTTAAGTACCTTTTATGCTAACAATATTATTTAAAGTCGCTTGTTGTAATCATCTTGAATTCACTGATTAAATTACAAGTAATTATTGCGTAACTGAGTGAGTATTTAGAATTTAATTGGCGACACGTTTCGAAACATTCGTTCAGGCGCGTATCCAAGGGGGGCGATCGTCCCCCCAACCTCAAGAACTTTGGGTTAAAAATCGACAATATATTATTAAATTAGGACTTCTATTAAATTAGACTTTTACTTAAGTTAATTCGTCTTTTATTGTAAATATAAAATAAAATTTTGATTTTTAATTTGAAAATGTGACGCGTTTCCTCCGCAACCCTCGTAAACGTCTAAACGTTTTAACAACAGATAGCGCTAGTGAAGCTTAGTCTCGAACATATGATTTTCTTATTCCTTAGCATAAGGTGATCCAAGCCCCCAGGGTTTCTGCATGATCTGTCGCGGGATTTTTCCTGGCAGGGTTTCTTTCTTGCCAGGTTTTTTCATCCCGCTCTTAGCGCGACACTTACCGTACTGTTTCATTTCACTATCTGATTCTCCATGGAAAGAGCTTATGAGCTTGGTACATGGGCAATCAATCCCGTTTCCTTCATTCGCGATAGGGATACTAACCGCATGCGCATGTGAGACGGAGGTAGCTCGCTAGAGGTTGGCTGCCACGAGGGCTGGGCGGGTTTTGGGGGCTCAGACCCGGGTAAAAAAAAAAAAAAAAAAAAAAAAAAAAAAAAAAAAAAAAAAACATGATTTTTAATACGTAATTTTGCAAGCGTAATATTCGCAGTTGACTCCGGCATTGTTCGTGTTAGAAGAATAACTACTTATATTAATTAATAAACCATTTTTTAATAATAGCTTATTATGAAATTAATAATATTCTCTAGCCATAAGTGTTATCGAAACTGGAATAATTATTTATTAAAAAGTCTAATTTGCTACGAATCTTTATCACGTTACCGATTTCTAACGCAAGCGTAGAAAGAACTTTTTCTGTTCTATGTTTTTACATACACGCATGCGCGCGCGCGCACACACACACACACACACACATATTATATATATAATGCATCGATCGCCCCCCCCCCCCCCAAAGCAAGTCGCTGGATACGCGTCTGTTCGTTACATTGAAGCCGATCCGTTAATGAAACGAATGTTTCGAAACGCGTCACCCACTAAGTTTTAAGTACTCACTCAGTTACGCAATCATTACAGTAGAGTCTCGATAATTTGAATGATGGGGCCTCGGATTTATGAAAACTCGTATTACGCGGAAATACGTTCCTGTACATTAGAAAAAATAGGGGTTCCAATGAACCCTAATATTATAATTAAAAATGCACAAAATACCTTTATAGAACTTTATTGATTACAGTAGTTACACAACTTAGGCCTAAATGTTGCTTTAGAAAACATTGTTCATCGCGGTTGCTAATCTTTTTTGAAAACGTTATGTGTGTTTTGAATTTGATTATCAGATATTTTTCAGTTTACGGTGTCGCTGAGACGTTTAGACGTCTTAGCAAACGCTCATCTGTTGGCGTGGTATCTGTTCTTCAATACAGCGTAGTGCAGTTTCCAAGACGCTCGTTTTTTCACCGTGACTAATTTTCCCTTCTTGTGCTGTCTCAGTCGAACCTTCATCTTATTGTTGTCATCACTGCTTTCAGTAGTTTCTTGTACCATTTCAGTAGTCATAACAAGTGTTATCGTCACTTACGTTTGTCCTTACTCACCCATTGACTTACGTCCGCACCATCGACATTTTCACAACTTTGTAGTTACTTGATAAGAAATTTCAAATCTGTTTCTTCTTGTTTATTAATAACACAGCCAAAAGATTTATTATGACTCAAGATTTTATTCAAAGAGTTACTTATTGTTTATCCTTGTATCTCGTTTCAAGATTCGACTATCCATTGTACAACTTTCTTGACTGAAACTTTTTTACAAAGCTCATGATGCTTTCTTCTCTCCCTGCTTCAAAGAGAGATTGTAAAAGGTAATGTCTGTATTTTTTCCATATATTCCAGAACACCCTGCGGGATTAGGATCATAACATTTGCGAGTAGAAATAAAGCAGGGATATTATCAGGCCACAGGCGATTTTCATTGGGATACGACGGTGCATTGTCCAACAGTAAATAATTCGAATTTCCTTTCAAATAGATAAAATAACCTGAAATAGAAATATGCTCGAATTTAACGGAAGCTTGTAAAATCGTGACTCGGATTTTCGAGACGCTTTAGTATTTATAATTTTATTTAGTTTCTTTGTATATAGGTAAAGTATTTCCCTAACCATTTGACTATTTCCAGATCGGTTTAGTGCTGACTTTCTGAAATACACTCGGCAGTGCGTTGTGCGGGAAAGTGTAAGAAGAAAGACAGATGGTAGAAAAGAAGAATGGTAACAAGGCGTACCTGTCTCCCGACTCCACCTCCTTGTCAAAGAACATAAAGACAGATCCTTCATGTTGGGCATCTCCGGTCTAACATATGAAACCCTTACCCCCAATCTAACCTCAAATTTGTAACTCCAGTCCGGGTGGGCAGCATCAGGCCCGAATGGGGGGGGGGTGCTACGACCAGTAGTACCAGTGTGCAAGAGTCTTGAAACCTTACTGTAAGACCTGATTGGTGACAGACCCGCCCATGGGTCGTGACGAACTCCAACCAGGGACAGCGGTTCGACCGCTTTTCTAGAACTACTCAGGACCAATACACTATTCTGAACGGCCAGATTTCCGTACCTCAATACCCCGTCTGATTATTTCGGCCCAGGTAGTGCAATTGGATCTTTATGCAGTCTCGGTTGGCCTTTTCTAAGGGCCGGCCTCTCAGACTCGGGACTTGGTACTAGACGGGCATAAACCCATCCTGTGATATCTTGAGAGCCTTGGGAGATACAGTAATTTTACTCGTAAGTGATGAAAGTTTGAAATTCCGTTATCATTGTAGGAGATTTAATCTTGGCACACGTAAGCTCGAGCCGAATACTTTATATCTAGGCCTATCCTGATTCGCCAAGAGCTAAGCGGGTCCAGAAGCAGTTATAATAAACTCACCTTCTTCATACTTACTCAGCACATGTAATATTTATTTTTATATAGGCCTATTGCTTTCTTTCTTAAAGTATAAGGTTACATACGTGATACAAACAACATGTAAACATTAATGTAATTTTTACAATTCACGTTTTTGCTTTTATCACGAAAATGTTTGGATGATTTTGTCAAAGTTCAGGTTTTTACTAACCTAGATATATAAAATATCTAAAAAAATGTTTTAGTCACCCTATAGTTGTCAGTCAGTTAGAGGAGGGGGTTTGGTGGCTCCTTAGGTTTTCCAACGTCACTGGTTGCATGTAGGAATGCGGGTTTTTTGTAGAGGGCTGAACTTCAGGGAGGGTATCTGCAAGATAGGGCGGAAAGTAGAAAAAAGAGTTTTTGTACTGGGGGAGTACGTTTATTTATCACCGGGGGGAGGGGGTAACTGGCTGACTGACGACTTTCTTTTTTGAAATTTTCCCCTTTTTTTCTTCCCCCACCCTAAGCAGCTTTTTATCAGGTGAAGACAATTCTACCAGCGCTAAAGACATACAAGGTTTAAAATATACACAAGGCTGTCAGAGAAGAAATTTAAAAAGTCTAATGGTATGATTTTATTTAGCAGCCTTATTTCTGACAGTGGTTTTCCAGAAATATTCGCTTTAGTGACGCCTTTTAAATATTTGACTTCTTCCACTACGTCTGAGTTAATTTACGCAATAACTCAGACAGATCTGGAGGGAAGTTGGGCTTTGGCATTCAGAAAAACTAGGAGCTACTTTGTGCCATAAAGCAAAATTTTAAAAAGTAACCAACCATTTTAGGTTATAATAACCCTTAAAATTGACAAACGAATTAATAAAAAGTCATTTATTTGAATATCTTCTTTATTTAAACTTGAGTAGATGAATAATAAAAAGTATTTTTATTATTGATTGAAAATTTAAAAATATATATATATACATATATGCAAACTAATAGAGAGAATTGAAAAAAGATTTTACAAAAATAAGTAGGTTTGATATTGTTTTGAATCCGATTTTGCTGCCTTCACCAAATCGTTTAAAATAAAACTGTGATTTAAATGACTTACATAAACTAAAAATTAAATTAATCACTTAAACAATAGTTTATGAACATTTGTTGATTCCATCTTCGCGTGAGCTACTAGTAATCACTTACACTTTTTAAAAAATGTTTTAACTTGCCTATAGTAGCACTTACTTTGCTTGTTGAGGACGGCCGTTTCGAGAGATGTGTCCCTTTGTCAACTCAGAACCGTAACTGATCTCAAGGTTTACGTAGGTTAGGGTGGGGGTGGGATATTTTGGTGGTGTGGGTGTATTTTGTGTGTATTAGGAGTTATGATGTCAAAAAGTGCGTGTGAGTTGTAATGTAATTGTGTATTGAGTATGTGTGTAGGGTGTAGTTTGAAGTGCCTATATATTTCGTATTGTTCGCTTGTGTAGCGTTGGTTATTTCTATGTTGTTTATGAAGAATTTGTAGGTTAGATGTTATGTCTATGTAGTCATGTTTAGTGGAGTTGAGATGATCTGCGAAGTTTGATTGGTAGTTATTGTTTTTTAGTGCTTTTATATGTTCTTGGTAACTTGTGTAGAAAGACCTCCCTGTTTAGAGCACACATATTTCTAAAACACCTAAATTCCATACACCCTAAACTAACATACACCATCGAAACAGAACAACAAAAGTCCCTTAACTTCTTAGACCTCACAATTAAATGGACAGACAAACAAACACATAAATTCAACATATACCGAAAACCCACCAGCACCAATACGACCATACACAGCTCCTCAAACCACCCACAACAACATAAACTAGATGCTTACAACACCATGATATATCGCCTCCTTAAAACACCACTAGACAAAGATGAACACTACCAGGAGTTAAACACCATAATATATATATAGCACAAACAAACGGATACAACCTAACAATGATTGACAAATTATACAACCGCCTAAAAAATAAGCATAATAACCCAAATACAAACACACAAGATGACAATCCCATAAAATACTTATCAATACCATACAGATCAACCAAAACCCACAATCTAACCAACACATTACGAAAATATAACTACAAAATAGCTTACTCCACACACAACACTCTCAACAAACAATTTAAACCCAACAGCAAAATCAACGACATTTACAACACCACTGGAGTTTACAAACTAACTTGCAGTTCATGCCCTTGTTTTTACATAGGCCAGACAGGGAGGTCTTTCTACACACGTTACCAAGAACATATAAAAGCACTAAAAAACAATAACTACCAATCAAACTTCGCAGATCATCTCAACTCCACTAAACACGACTACATAGACATAACATCTAACCTACAAATTCTTCATAACCAACACAGAAATAACCAATGCTACACAAGCGAACAATACGAAATATATAGGCACTTCAAACTACACCCTACACACATACTCAATACACAATTACATTACAACTCACACGCACTTTTTGACATCATAACTCCTAATACACACAAAATACACCCACACCACCAAAATATTCCACCCCCACCCTAACCTACGTAAACCTTGAGATCAGTTACGGTTCTGAGTTGACAAAGGGACACATCTCCCGAAACGGCCGTCCTCAACAAGCAAAGTAAGTGCTACTATAGGCAAGTTAAAACATTTTTTAAAAAGTGTAAATAGTTTATGACTATCCGAACTTTCGAAAATCGATGAAAACATAAAAAAAAACCGACACCAGAGGCCAAGACTCACTTTGACATGACATAAAAAACCTAACCAAACAGAAAAAGATAACCAACAGAAACACGAGCAATGAAATTAAAATCGTTGAAAACATAAAAGAAAAAGCACAACTAAACAACATCACACTCACCACAGCAGACAAAAGCAACACTACCGTAATCATTAATACAAACAGCCTAAATGACAAAATCAATGACTACATAATAAATAATAATATAATACAACTAGATACAGACCCAACAGAAAAATATCACAAAACTATCAAACAACTACTTAATACATCTAAATACATTATCAACAAAAACAAAAAATCCCATCTAAAACAAATTCACCCTAAAGCACCTACCCTCCGCGGTCTTCCCAAAATTCATAAACCCAACGTTCCCATCCGAGCCATCATCAACTACCAGAATGCCCCTGCACATAAATTAACAAAATACATGGACAAAATAATCAGACAATCCATAAACTTAAACACAGAAACACACATAAAGAACAGAACAAACCTCATAAATAAAATAAAAGACTTAAACATACCACACAATTCAACACTACTATCACTCGACATAACAAATATGTACACCAACATACCCATACCCGAAACGCTCAACATCCTAGAAACCCAATTAATACAGAACAATATACCTAAAACCCAAATCATAAACATCCTCCAAATCATCACAGAACAAAACTATTTCACCCACAACTCAAACTTCTATTCACAACCAGATGGCCTACCCATGGGAAGTCCTATCAGTAGTATCCTAAGCAAAATTTTTCTATAACACATAGAAAACACCAAAATACTCACAAACAATACACACGCACACAAAATTATTTACTGGCACAGATACGTCGATGATATAATAACACTATACGGAGGCAACTCCCGTCAATGCGAAAAACTCCTCACCTACACTAATAAAATACACCCAAAACTCTACTTCACTTCAGAAATTGAAACCAACCGATCCCTAAACTTCCTCGACCTAGCCATAACAAAAAGCCACACACAAAAACACAGTTTCAACATTTACAGGAAACCCATAACGACAGACACACTTATCCACAACACCTCAAACCACCCTATCCAACACAAACATGCTGCCTTCAGATCCATGCTCCATAGACTTAAAGAAGTCCCAATGACCACAGAAAACATAAACAAGGAACTAGACACAATTAAATATTTAGCACACACAAATGGATAAAACACCACAATAATAGACAAACTATGGTACAAAATACAAAAAAACACTAAAATTAACATTACAGACAGGGAAAACAAATACATCACATTACCATTCATAAACAAAACAACAAACAAAATAGCCCGCAAATTTCAAAAAATAGGTTACAAAATAGCATACAAAACCAATAACAAATTACAATACAAAATACAACACAACACCAACAACAAAGATAAACTACAAGCACCAGCCGTATACAAACTAAACTGCGACGAATATAACAAATTCTACATTGGACAAACAGGTGGCAGCTTTAAACAAAGAGTCGAAGAACACAAACATAACACCAACTCAACATTTTACAATCTCTTAATAGAAACAGGACACAAATACACAGAAATTTATCATAATTTAGAAATCCTACACATTAACAAAAAAAGGACCACATCTCAACACACTAGAACAATATGAAATTTACAGACACACAAAAACACAAAATACAAACATATTAAACGAACAAACACAATACAAATCACACAAACTCTTTGATACTATCGAAAACCTACCTTTAAAACCGTCACCGCTTGACTCAACATCTTCAAGCAGAAGACACTGATGAAGATCGGCACATAGCGATCGAAAACGTTCTGTCTCAGTAAGTTTTAACAAATTTACTAAATTCAAAGTTCAGATAGTCATAAAATATTGTTTAAGTGATTAATAAAAAGTAATTTATGTGAATTTCTTCTTTATTTAAACTTGAGTAGATGAATAATACAAAGTATTTTTATTATTGATTGAAAATTTTAAAATATATATATATATATATATATATATATACATATATGTAAACTAATAGAGGGAATTGAAAAAAGATTTTACAAAAATAAGCAGGTTTAATACTGTTTTGAATCTGATTTTGCTGCCTTCACCAAATCGTTTAAAATAAAACTGTGATTTAAATGACTTACATAAACTAAAAATTAAAGCAAATTTTAAAGACTGAATGTGACAATGTATTTCATTGTACTAGGAAATCATCAGCAATGTATAAGTTAACCATTGATTTAAAAAACGCATTTTCAATAATCTAGTCAAACAGCATTGGAGGTTTGTATTAGGTTTATTGAAGCAACTGTGGCATAATATTAAATTTTAAATAAATAAACCTCCTAACCACAATAAAACTTTATATTAAACCCTCATGTACATTTTAATAGTAAAATAATCTTTTAAGGAAAGTATTACAAAAATAACTTGTTAATATAATAAGTTTATTAATACTCTATGTTTAAAGTGGCTTGATATAATAATCTTGAACTTACTGATTAAATCATAATTATTTATTGCATAACTAAGTGAATACTTTTGAACTTACTTGCTGACAGATTTTGAAAGTTTTCATTTACGAAGGTACATTTTCAGCTTCATAAATAAAATGATTGTTTCAAAATGTGTCAGCAAGTAAGTTCAAAAGTATTCACTTAGTTACAAAATAATTACTTATGGTCACTATGGCTTGTTGTAAATTTTATAATGCTCCAGTATGTTAGAAAAAAATTTTTTGTGTGAATATGATGGGCAACTTTGTAGATTGTGATTAGTGTTTACGTAACTATGGCCTGTTTCTATCATGTTAATTAAAGATGATCCTGAAATGTTTTTTATTCAAGTGTATGCGTTCTTTCTATTTGTTGTAAAACTGCAGCCTGTTTGCTAAATGAATTTGTCACAGTCTACAATTAATTTTTAAAAAAATTCAGTTTGTATAAGTCTCTATTACAGTTTTATTTTGACACATACATGCATGGAGTTTTCTATACTTATCTGAAGGATGTCCTTCATTAAACTTGTTAAAATAATATTTCTCTATACTAAAATGTAATCAAGACTAAATTTGTAAGTAATCCTAGTAGGCTGCCATCTCTAGCGCAAATAAATTTGTAGTAGTTAGATTTGTCAAAATGCCCCCCTGCTCACACCATTTCATTAAATTGAGATCTAGTTGTTCATTTTTTGTCCAAAGAATTTTTTAATCCCAGTACCTTCAATGCAAGCAAAAATAACCCGTTCATTATATTAGAAAAAATAACCTGCAAGAAATGCTCACAATGTTTTAGTTGTTGGAAACTACTTTTTCTATTTGAAACTTTCAAATTGTTAGTGTTTTATTCTTAAAACAAATTTAAATTAAAACAGTAAAATAGAACATAAGGGCACATAGACATAAGTGTCAGATTACTTTATTAGGAAAAACTTGTTGAGAGGTCATGGACATACTTTTACCCACAATTTCTACATAAAATTACTATGAAGACTAGCTTCAGCTACTTTAATTTCAGTTTACCAATTTTTTTTAGGGAGTTAAATCATGTGGCAGCATCATACCTTTGCTGAAGCATCCTCGAACCTGAGTCATCCTGCTTGAGATCTTAGAGTAGTGATTTGATAAACTGTGACACAAATTGTATTTCTTATCAAAGATGTTTATGCATAATTTTGATATTGCAAACAAAATTTAGGAATACTGCTCGAATTTGAGTTGTTTTTACTATATCAGAACCTCTAACATGTTGGATTTTTAAGAATGAATTACATTCTCTTTGCTTTGCTATATATTGCATTCACTATTACAAAAACTCTAAAGATTATTGAATATGAATGCATGTTAAACTGTAAACACTTTGTTGTTGATATAATTTCTGAATTATTTTTATTAGTAATAAAACAATCATAAATAAAATATATTGCTAACTAAAACTGATCAAATTATTTATTATTAGAAACTTTGAAAGAACAATTGTATTATTTTTACAATGAAAATATTAATTTCTTACACAAGAAACAAATAATATAAAAATTTCTTTTAGTTTTGTTTTCATTTTATAATTAAAGTTAATATAGATATGTAGAAACATATGTCAGAATGACAATATTAAGTGGCAAAATAGAAAGCCAATTTCTTTACAATATTTCTTTCTATGTATGGTGCTGGACTATTATTTTATTTGTTACTATTTATAAGCTTTCTTTTTTTTTTGTCGCTTGCATTGTATTGTAGTTTCTTTTTGCCTTCCTTTCGCATTGTCCGTTTGTAAAGCAAGATCGGATACCATTCATCCAGTTTCTTTGTTTATTTTATTTTTTTCATCAACTTTTAATCCTAGAGCATTATGATATTGTGTGGTAACCATGGCAACAATTTAAAGTTGTGCAATGGAGGTTTCGACAACCAGATAAAGGGAGGGCAACAAAATTGACGTATATCCAAAAAGCGATAGACTTGGAACATGGAGCTACTCAGTTCGAATACTACCTAGACCCCTAAATTTTTATAGGTCATCCATTATAGGTTAAAAAAAATGTATTTGATCTTGATTGGATGATAAAAACGTATTTTATGAGCGATTGAAAATTTGTACAAGATATATATTAGGAGAGTGTGCGCTAATAGAAGGAATTCAATAATAAGGAAAGAGGTGACAAATTGATCTTAATTAAGAGGTAGAAAAACCCAAAACTGGCCTTGGCTCATGTTATTATATTTTAATCATAGGTTAAGTGAATAACATATTCAGATTAACAAATGTGAAAAATAATTTTATAAAATTTACAACTCCGTATTCTTTAATTTACTGAAAAAATATTAATACAAATTACACTTTTGCTATTACTTGCGACCAGACATTTGTTAACTAAAAGTTGTTAATTGTTAACTTACGCTTGGAGGAAACGTTTATCGTCTTACGACTTCTTCAGCCTCGTATCAGACGAAAACGTTTCCTCGAAGCGTAAGTTAACAATTAACAACTTTTAGTTAACAAATGTCTGGTCGCAAGTAATAGCAAAAGTGTAATTTGTAATTTACAACCAGCTCGTCATGAACAGCAACAAGATTTAAATATTAATACTTATTTTAAAATGGTATGATACAACTGTAATACAAACCATTTTAGTAGTAAATAAAATTTGTTCTTTATTACTAAAGAAAGCGAAAATGTTTTGTATAAAAGATAAACTTATTGTCAACTCCCCTGTTACTACATAAGACCTATTAATATAGACACATTGCTTCAAATGAAGTTTTAGAATTTCAAAAACCTTTCTTGGGTTTTTTATGAAAACTTCTCAAGATTTGTTGAAGGGAATACCTACTGATTTGTTGAAACTATTTCCCCCCTTCAAACAAATTTCAACATAAATATCAGACTTATTAAAAATATAAATTAGTCCTATTAAATGGAAAATTAATCTAAAATTTTGAAAAGTCTAACAGTTTATTAGAAACGAGACCACTAATTTCACAAAAAATTCCAATTGTATTACAGTATTTAATTTTGTGTTTAGTCCTTTATCTTGCTAAAAAAACTAGAAATCAAAGAAAACGTTTGTTGTTATAAACTCTATAATTAAACCGTGACACTAGTAATTAAATATGTAAAATTAAGTAGTCCATTTATAAAATTAAGTAGTCTAGGAGTGGTTTGGCAAGAAATTGCCTTTCTAAAAATATGAGTCAATGATTTTTCTTATTAATATTAAACTCCCTCACATTAAGGAAGTTGTAACTTAATCAAATTTTGTACACAACAAACAGAACTATTAGTTATCAATATTTGATGATTCACTGTTGACTCATCTTCTCATACTTAAATCTCTTTTAATCTGACTAGATAAGCAGTAAGAGTAAAACTAGTTTAGATTAGTAAAAAGAACCACACCTTGAACTAAATTTTGGTTTTGTAAATAATCAAACGGTTTAATGGAATATGATCCAAACAGTACACAAAACAAGAGTTTATTAAAACTTTAAAATATTAAAAAGCAACTAAAGTTCATACTTTAAAGTTGTTTTGTAACTAAACGTTACATATAGAAAGGATAACTTCTAAAAAAATTTAACTGGCTTTTTATTAACTTTTTAATTTGGTTTTTAATTGTTTTTTATATTTTCATGACTCACTACAATATTTGAATTTACAAGGACTTTCAGAGCTATGAATTACGTTTTCACATAATTTATGTAATGATATTTATTAACAATAGTCACCTATGAAGCTGAAGTGTAAACACAAAGCAGAAGAATGAGAGAGCGACTAAAGTCAACATAGTTGATGCACTAGAGAAGATGCTGAAAATATACTATAATCAATAAAATAAAAAATTGTGATATAGAAAAAGAATTAAAGTTTATAGGGTATTGATAGACATGATAAGAGAAAAAAAGTTGCTTTTGCGGTGCACTTGAGGCAATAAATATAAACAGATTGGACCAAAAGGCCTGAAAAAGGACACTCCCAGAATTAAGAGTAAAAAAAGAGTTGACTTTTTTCAATGTTCAGGCAACATTGCACATTAATGGTTGTGTGAACCATCATAACTGAACATAAGGTTGTCAGCAACCCAATGAAGTGTTTGAGTATGCCTAAGTTAAACTTGAGGTGTGGTCTCATGCATGATCGTGTTGTTGGCTTTTATTTTTTATGCAGAGAACATAATCAAGAGCATTAATTAGTCTAACGAATTGGAACTTCATGCGTTTCATTAAACTTCATATGTCAAAGAAAGGGAAAAAGGGATATATGTAACTTTTTAGCAGTAAGTTACTACACCAGCACCACCTCATTACAGTCTAATGGTGCGAAAAGTTCTCGACAAAAAATTCCCTGGTCAGTTGTTTGGCAGAGAGGGTCCAGTTGCATGGCTGCGAAGGAGCCCTGATATGGTACTTTAGATTTTTTTTTAAAATTTCAAAATCATTATGTATGTTTGACACATCTGGGACTTGCATACTTAAGGGAGCATATCAATGCAGCAGTAGTGACTGATTACTGGTAAGATTAAGTGGACCTGGACAGAGATCGACTACAATGTTTGTTGTGTCTGTAGGAGGAGCTGATATCAAAATCTATTGAATTATTAAAAAAAACTTTTAAAAACATTCTCTATCTTTTGGTGTATTATTATTATTAAAGACTCGGAGGGATAAGGATCGGTGTAGAGGACTTAGAGTACAGTGTTTGTACTCTCTTCCCATCTCTACCATAGGATTAGCTTAGTGGATGCCTACCTCTTTGCAGAATCTTGGTACCCACCAAATACTGAATATTCTGGGATCCTCTGGTTTATATACATGCCAGCCAAACCACTTTATTCTTGCAGCTCTCAATGCAAGGCACTCACAGAGCATGTGGATTGGGCTTTCCTCTTGGTCCTCGTCGCACCTCTTTCACAGAGAGGACCTAGATCTTCTGTTTTGTATTGGGATCCCCTCAGAGTCCGATGGTCTGTGACCAGGAGCTCTACAGCAACTCTGAGTTGAAATCTACTTCAGGAGAATAGTACTTTACCCCACAAGTCTAACCACATTACTTTGGATTTGTACCCCAAAGTCGCATTCCTATCTTCCTTGCACAATCTATCTATATGTACCGTAATCCTCTTGCACCCTTCCTGAGACTGCATGCCCACTGCCCTCAGCAATGGTCCTTGCGTGTCCACCCTCTCATTCCCTATCTAGCCAGAATGCCCTGGAATCCAACTTATCAAACTCTGCTGGAGAAGCTATAGTCTCAGCCACCATCTTAGAGCTGGCAACAGCCTTACCTAAAGCCCTTCTTGCCAGACCCTATTATTTCCTCAGCACATAGTTTGATCGCAAACACCTCTGCCTGGAAAACAGAGTTGTAATCTTCCAGGTGAAGACAGAATCTGTCTTGGTGTCTCGGTCCAATAAAGTCAACTCCTACTCCTTCCTTCATCTTGGAACCATCAATGAACCAGATTCCACCATGTTTGGGTCTACACTTTGCCCATGGCTCTCTTGTTATCTCAGCTTCTTTGTATCTCAGATAGGCTTGAGAAGTACAAATCTAGCTTTAAAAAAAATCAGAAAACGTCGGCTCTGTACCACTGCGATGCAGGAAATACCATTGATTTCCAGTCTTGCTGACAGATTGCTCAAGTGGAAAACTAGAGGACTATGACTATACGTGAGGCTGTCGAAATAGAGAAGCAAAGGAGTCTTAACAAATGCGACAATACTTTGAATTTGCATGCAGCGTGGAAATGTAACAGCAATAGATTTTATCAGCAGAAATGTGAACAGGATAGAAATGTGAGTAATTGTTTGGGTCAGGTGTGTGTGGATTGATATTATTCTTTCCTCTATATGTAAGAGCATAGTTGGTTGCGCTCTTCAACTGTTGTTGGGTTCACCTCCTCAATGTCAATGCTAGATGAGATTCTAGCAAAACCTTGGAACTGCGATTTTATGCACTGCAGAATGAACGGATTTACTCCAGATAATAACTATTCATCATATATATATATATATATATATATATATATATATATATATATATATATATATTCTTGATATTTTACGTTATCCATTGTTTTTCCGTTGCACTGACTTTATGAAGTTAATATATTACTATTGTACTAATTTTATCCACCATTAAGTGCAATGATTTTAACTTGTGTGATGAGGCACCTTTCGGTCACTTGACCATTATCAAATCACTGATATTTTTCTGGTGTAGATGTTCGGTCCGTCACGTTGGTATTTGTTGACGTTACACACATCTTCTTTTGATTTGCGTGTATGATGTTTCTATATAGTATGTCTTCTGTATATGTGGTCTGTAAGTTCATTAAATTGTTGTGTGTGTTTTTATAAATGTGGTATTTTTCTAGTGAGTTTAATTCTATTGGGTTATTATTTATTTCAAGTATGGTTAGGTTATTTTTGTAGTTTGTTATTTCATATTTATGTGATATTAGGTGTGCTGCAACATTTGATACTTTTGTATTTTTATTTTTGAATGCTCTGTAATGTTCTTCAAATCTTATTTTAAATGATCTGGTCGTTTTCCCTATGTAAAATGCATTGCAGTCGTTACATGTAATTTTGTAAACTCCTGATACGTTATGTTTTTCTGTATTTGTTTTGTGGTTTGTGTTATTAAGATATTTTATTATTTTGTTATTTGGTTTTTATGTTGGAGTGTAGTATTCTTTGTTGTATATATTTGTTAGCTTTTCTATTTTGTTATTGGTGTATTTATATTTCAGGTAATTTTTTTTATTTTTATTATTTTTGTGTTCAGGTTGTAGTGTTGTGTTGAGGTTAGGTTTTTTTGTAAATTTATTGTATATGTTTTTTATAAGGTGTTTGTTGTATCCATTTTCCATTGCTATTTTTGTAATGTTATCTAATTCTTCATTTAATTTCTTTTTGTTATCTTGTGTGTATTTTATTGCTTTATTTATCATGTTACTGTAAGTGTTAATTTTGTGTGTCCAGGGGTGGTTAGATTTGTAGTGTATTGTGGTGTTGTTGGAAGTAGGTTTTCTGTGTACTGTAGTTTCTATTTTATTGTTATTTATATTTAAAGTGATGTCAAGATAGTTAATTGTTCTGTTTGTTTCTGTTTCGACAGTGAATTGTATGTTTTCGTTGTATATATTTAGTTTGTTTAGTATTATGATGTGTTCGTTGTGAATGGTAGGTTGGTATATTACAAGTATATCGTCTACGTATCTTGTCCATAGTAAAATATTATGTGTGTTTAGTATAGGTTTAATTATTATTTGTTCAAAGTGTTGTAAATATATTTCTGACATGACTGATGATATGGGTGATCCCATGAGGAGTCCAGTTGTTTGTTGATAGATTTTATTGTTAAATTGGAAGTAATTTTGGTTACATATGTGTTTTGTTAGTCTTATGATACTATTTATTGTGTTTTCTTTTTCGTTATTGTGTATTAGTTTGTTTTTCATTATTTCTATGGTTTCTTCTATTGGGATACTAGGGTACATGTTAGTTATGTCATAACTTATTATTTTAGTGTTGTTGTTTGTTTCTGTTTTTTATTTTATTAATTATAAATATATATATATATATATATATATATATATATATATATATATATATATATATATATTATAATTATAGCAACCTTGTTTTCTTGTATATACTTATAAAACACAAGAATCTTGATATCTTTATGGCAGCTGATGTTTGTAAGGACCAGCTTCAGGTGTTCAGTTCAGCGTTTGAAAATTAGACGGGACAAAGAAATCTGAATTGCAAAAAATATCAAGTAATATTCTTGTTTATATACATTTATAGTGTATGTGTCATGTATGTATACTATATATACATATGTGAACATAATAAAACCACACTATATTACTGATTTTCAAAAGACACTGTGTTTAAAAATATATGTTTAAAGATACTATGAGTATTCCATAAAGTGAAACTGCATTATTAACATAGAACAACTGACAATCTACTATCTAAGCTACTAGAATCTCATCTAGCATTGACGAGGTGAACCCAACAATAATTAAAGTGCAAAACTATACATATATTGTTCAAATTTTCAATCGTTCAAACTTCCTGGGGTTATAAGTTTCATACTAGTCAGTTTTGAGTTAACTTATAAGGGAATCAGCTTATCACACTTTAGCAATAATGAAATTAATTTCATTTTTACTGTGATGAACAGTAGAGTCTCAAAAATTGGATTTAGATGGGACCGAGACCCCTTCGGATTACACGGAAATAAGTTCCTGTACATTAAAAAAAAAAAATGGGAATTTCAATGCAACGCAATACTATAATTAAAAATGTACTAAATAAGTTTATAGAACTTTGTATGAACATTTCTTGAAGCCCGACTCATTTCCTTTGCATACCGCATGACTATAAACATTTCTTTTAAGCTCGACGCATCATTTTCTTTCGAATAGATAAAATAGACTCAAATAGAAGAAACCTCGAATTTAACGGAAGTTTAAAATATCGGGACTTGGAATTTCGAGAATCTACTGTATTCAAATGTTCTAAAAATCAATCCAGAATTAATATAAGGCCCCTTTTAAAAACATTATAAGTTTGGTAAAGTTTTTGAAGGACAAATAGGCTATCTAATATTACAAAATTAAATCATGAATTTATAACGTTTATATACAGCTTCCCGTTTTATTTTCTTTCATATCGTAAAGAAAAGAGATTTATTTTGAAATAGCATATCCCAAAAAAATTTTTTTTGTATAATATGCGTGACATTTTTATAAATTTTATTTAGTTAAAAGTGAAAAAGTGGTGTGCGTTTTTTAAATTGAAATGGGCTTTACATCTAATATAAATGAACAATGTAATATAATTTTTTTTTTCAAAAATATTAAGAAAATATCCATATATTAAGTAACACATACAAATAAGGATATCAAATAAAAGATTGCAAAAAGTGAAAAATAAATGTTATACTTTATTTTATAAAATAATATCCATTCTAAACTTAAAACATTAATTTATGAATTTTTACAATAATTAATTGGTAAACAGACAGCGTAAAGCATGTTTCTCAAAAGTATTAATGAGTTTATAAAAGAGTAGTATAAATTTTAGTAGAGATAATTTTTAATTCTCAAACAACAAACAATATATTGGCTATATATTTTTTTATCTATCAATGAATTTAATGTTATTAAATTTCTTGAATTTAAATTAATTTTAAAGTTAACCCTCAGCATGTTTTATCGGCAGAATTTTGGAAAATCAGTTTAAAGATATAACTGATATTTACATCTTCTGACATCAGTTTCCTATTGAAGTTGGGAAAATACTAAATATGAGTGCTAAACTGACATCTAAACTGTATTTATCATATTAAACCACTTGCTATTCATCAAAAATTTGTTATTTTAGCCACTGGGAGCCATTATGAAATCTGTACTTACTCATTTTGATGCAAATTCTCTGAACCCTCTAGATATTTTCTATTATCCAATAATACTGTGAGTGTTTTTCCACTCTGTGTATTCTCCTCAGTTGTTTATAAATCTGTTACAGTGTTGTCATGAGATGTTGTCTGAGATCTATGTCGTTAGACAATCAACGGTTTCAGACATTAAAAAGACCAAATCTATACATTTAACTTCGTGTCAGTGCTTAAAAATGAAGACGAAAGTTCTTCAAACAAATCAATGAAGGGAGCAAATAACAAATAATTAGAAGATGCCGTTTGCAAGTGGCTTTGCAACAACGTTGGGACACCGATCGGGTACTATTCTTTCTAAAAAAGCCAAGATTTTCGATTCTTTGAGGAAAAGCTTAGAAAAAAATATAACACTAAAAATATGGTTTTTTTCTCTCACATGCAACATATATACAGCAGTTAATTAAAATTGATCCTTTTAAAAAAATTCCAACTATCCGAATTTTTCTTATCTAAATGGGATAAGGAAAATTGATACCCGTTCCCAATTAATTCGGATAATTGGAGTTCTACTGCATATAAAATGAAATTGTATGTTGTTATTACAATATTAATGTTTATACATTAATTGCAGAATAAGTTTTATCAACAATTCTAACATAAACAAATTTGTAATTGTTACCTGCAAAACAATTGTATTTACAAATATACTTTCTTAACTTTTAAATTACCAAAGATGTTACAAGATATTTACGTATAGAGTTTTAAATAATTTTAGAATTAGTAAATAAATATGTGATAAAAAAGAAATATATGGAACACAATCAAAATTATCAAACATGGCAGATAATTTTCATAAACCACACACTAGATTAATATTTTAAGACAGGTAATCTGATAGGAATCACTGAAACTTTAGTCTTAAGACTAACTAACTCGCATCAGATTAAGAAACACACATTCATAAAATAAATTCACGTAACCTACTTGGTACACTAACATTTATTTTGAGAAATAGGTAACTATACATTTTCTAAAGATTTAAAATCTTAACATAAAGTTTGTTGAGAATGCAAGTGTTGCATCTCCACTTTTGTGTTATGTAGTGATTTGGGCACTTGTGTTGATTCCTCTATCTTCAAATAACAATTTTTGTAAAAAAGCCTACACAAAGTCTAATTATATTAATATATATAATTTCGTTTGCCGAATTATGAGAGAAAAATTGTGAGATCTTGGAAGGTTGTACAGAGCTCAGAGATGGCTCAAATTAAAGGTATTGACACGAAGGAGTGGGGGAAAATATAAGGTTTTCTCAATTAACAATATTTATTGGGTTTTGAGGAACTTAAAGTTACTAAAGATCTCCATAAGAAATACATTGCAATTAAAAAGAGCTGAGTATGATTTGTAAACAAACCAATATTTTAATGTGCAAAAAATAGTCGTAGACAAAGTTTTAAATACAGTATCTGACAGAAGAAATATTGTACCTTTTAGAAGCTCCTGGAGGATGTGGAAAAACATTTATATACTCATGTCTTTTACAGATAACTAGAGGAAGAGGTCAATCTGCATTAGCCTCAGCATGGACAGGAATCGCTACCCTGCTTTAAGAAGGAGGAACTAAACTCCATTGTTTATTTGGACTACCAATACAAGTATAGCCTGGATCAGTCTTATTAATCAAGGCAAAATCAAAAAGCACTAAGACATTAGTAGATGCTGCAATCATAATAGTAGATGAGGCATCTGTGATACCTGGATACAAAAGTTTAAAATTTGTTTCAATATGAATAGGGGCATTTGGCCCTACAAGCCCCTAGTTGGTTAAAATAGGTTGCCTTTATTAAAAGACAAACTTTGTTTTGTGTTTTCTCAAAAACTATCATAAATGTAGATGGAACACTTGCATTCTCAGTAAACAAAATAAGAAATAAAATTTTAATATCATAAAATCACATCATATTTTAGGAATAAATATATTTTATATAAAAAACTTATGATAAAAATACTAATATTTGCACATTTACAAACAGGACAATAAAAAAAAACATTTCATAGAAGTTTCTGGATGTTATTCTAATTAAATATTCTAATACTGACAATTTAGGTTATGTTAAAAAAAAGTAGTTAATTCATTGGTAATGAACATGGTGTCATACAGTAATATTCTCTAAATTCAGCAAAAAACTAAAGAAATGAGACCAGATACATGATAATTAGACATATTTAACACACTTCATGCACCATGTTCAGTTTTGTCCAACCATTATAATTTTAATATTTGTAAATTTAATTATCATTATAATGGTAATCCAAATGATGCATAAAGTTAGTTTCTGTCCATAATTTCGGCAACTGATGCTGTCATAAATGCTGCAATGGATCCCAGACCTTAATATAAATATTGTTATATTAGAGAAAACATGTTTTTACTCTTTAGTTATATATGGAAAATATTCACACACCCATGTTTCACATGCTCTTGTGGTAAGTGTCAAAATACTTTTAGGATAAATTCAGTGGGGAAGCTGAACACGTGAATGTAAATATTGTTTTGTCTCTGCAAACACAAGGAAAACACTAAAAAACAAAAAGGCAATTAAAAATAACTTTAGTTAAATAATAAACAGAGATACTAGCATTGAGAATACTTGTAAAAATAAGCTATTGAAGAACAAAGACACTAACATAAAGCAGAACATCGCTACACACTACAACAAACTCAAATCACTAGCATTAAGCTATACTCGTACTGAAGGTTATGTTAGACATTGCACTGCCTTGGCTAGTTTCGAATGAGCTCTCTTCTCGCTCCTGTGAAATGATGTGTCTGAAAACTCATATACAGCAGTTTATTATTTGAGTCTTCACGTTATAGTGACAGTGGCTGGATGTTGGCTTTGACTGTTGATTGGACAGATTTGGGTTTGGTTGGATTTTTCTGAGGTATTGTTTTTAGATGTTCGAACTTCATGGGGGCTCATAGACGAGGCACAGGGGTCGACTACTGTGCCTCGGAGGCGGTACCGGATGTGTGACTATTGCTGACAGATGTGGATGGGAGGAGGGTTCTGCTCGATCTTTGAGGGATGTAGTCAGTTTGAGGATAAAATCCTCTATGATAATAAAAATTGTAGTATTTTTCACTTACCACGAGGAATTTGCGATTGTTCTGAGCATGACTAATGCACTGTGACTTTAGACTTATATATATATATATATATATATATATATATATATATATATATATATACATATATACTCCTTGAGTTAGAACGCAAATGCACTAGTTTTGATACATAAGAATAGAATATGTTAAGTGTACAAAAATACCTGATAAGCCACATTGAAGTGAAAAGTAACCGGTATGACACAACTTGAAAATGACTTTCTGACATGTTTCGAAATGATCATTTTATTAACAAACCCAACCTGCTACTGCCGGTGATTGCTTAATGTTGCCATATGTATGATTTATGAGGGTGGAGGTGGGTTCGGTCAAGCGGGTTGTTTATTATACACAGAGTAGTGTTTGATACTTCAAGGTAAATGGGACCGACAACCCCTCCTCGAATCACCGAAAACTTGGATTACACAAAAATACGTTCCTGTGCATTAGAAGCAATATTAGTTTTAATGAACCCTAATACTATAATTAAAATAGCACTAAAAAGTTTATAGAACTTTATATGAACATTTCTTGGAGGCCTGGATCATTTCTATTGCATACAGTATTAGTATAAACATTTCTTGGAAGTCCAACTCATAATTTTCTTTCAAAAAGATAAAATGGGCTCGAATTATCGGGACTAAGGTGTTAGATTCGAAAAGAGTGTGGTTGTTAAAGATATGTCATTTTTGTGTTGTGTGATGTTTGAACATTGAAATTTTTCTGTAGTGGTTAGTTTTTTTTACTATGGTTTAATATGTGGATAATATTAAAATTTGTATAGATGTTTGAGTAAGTGTATTAGGTATTTTATGTATGTGTTGCATAGCTGGATTGTGGCCATTGATGTTCTCTTTGAATCTTGTATTAAGTGATTTACCATTTTGGCTAGAAACTGGGGCAGTCATAACAGCCATTACTTTGTATATACCGGATAGATTGTATTTGTCTGTTTGTTGTTGAAAGGACTGTAAGTGTCGTTTCTTTGTTTTGTGTGATAGTTGTTAATTGAGTTTTTTGGATGTGGTAGCCAATTTTTGCGAGTTTTTGTTGTGGTAAGTGATGGATATGTATTTATTGTCTTTTGTGGGGCTTTTTAGTGTGGCTGTTTAATGGTGTTGTTTGTGATTAATTTTCTTGAGTATGTTATCTATAGCTGTTTTGTTGATTTTTTTTATTGTATAGTATTATGTTGTTCGTCATAGTGTTTTTGTTGCATAAGTATATTGATTAGGCGGTGTAACATATGGTTAAATGCAGCATGTTTGTATTGTGTGAGATGATTAGATGTGTTGTGTATGACAGTATCAGTAGCTGTTGGTTTCCTGTATAATTTGAAATTGTATTATGTAGATTTAGGTCAGGAAGTAATTTACCTGAGATCTGAAAATGATAGAACAAATCCTTTAGGGATCAATGATGAGACGAAACATATAAAAGGGCGATTAATCACAGCTGCAAAAATGTTATGATAAAATGTAAAAGTGTAATGGCCATGAATTGGATATTAAAGTGTTAAGGTGGGTAAACGGTGTTTTCTAACAGGTTATAACTGTTCACATTATAATATGAGGTATAGTATTTCTATTACAATAATGTAGTTTTGACAAAGCCGAAAGGCCGTTATAAATATCATTTTATTTGATTCGTCATATTAACCAGATCATTTACATAAAGTTTTGAATAAATTTACTTATATCTCTCTTCTCAACGACCGCTACATCTGGAATCTCTTAGTGATAGCCTTTGATGCAACATGCACTACAAAAACCAATGTTATTGAAAAGTGCTAGCTTTTTGTTTTCTATCGATTGATCGCTTGTCAGCTTACGAGTGAACAGCTATACTTATTAGTTATGAAATTATTTTCATAGCTAAAACCAAAAGTGCTTTGTTGATGAACACTAATAAATGACCGATTCATGGTTCTAGTTTGTTTTCTTTGTTCTGACTGAATACATGACATTATTGTTTATATTTATTGTTTTAGTTTGTAATGAACATTGTATTAGTGTTTAAGTTGGATCTTTAACTTATAGGTTAGTGCTGAGTGTGGTACTGTTCCTTTGTCTAAAGCTGGTATTAGTTAAACATGAAACTGGGAGGAGAATGGGAGTGGTCCCTGTTGAGAGTATATATGCCTTAGGATTTAGTTTTCAGTTCAGTTATAACCTTCTGATGATGATAAGTGTGTCAGCAAAAAGTACATAAACGTTGTGTAATTATTTCAACTTGTAGCCCAGGCAATAACTTAAAGCAACTGTAGCGTAAATGTTTATATTAATTAAAACAACCTCTCACCACAAATTCAACAAATTTTATTTTAACCTTTATTTGTAAAAATACCTCTGAAGATGATTACTTTGTAGTCGAAATGTACATAAGGTAAAAATAAAATTTGTTGAATTTGTGATGAGAGGTTGTTTTAATTAATATTGTAGCCCAGGATTTATAATTGTTTATTAATTGTTATTATGCTACTATGGTCTTTTATTGCTTTTCACAGTGGATATACTATAATTTGGCAATAGCTTGTAGGAATAAGTGTACATGTTCTCTTTGAGATCCTTCACTGACTGTATAGCACGCTACTTGCTCTGCCCTACCCATCATTTTCTCACATGGTAGACCTAGCATTCTTGTAGCGAGCAGTGATGCTATCTTTATGTGTTGTAGCTGTAACTAGTACAGTTTACATAGTAAATGCCAAAAACAAGCTAAGAAAGCTTTAGCAAATTACTTTTGTAATCATTAAAACAAAAGCTAATAGAAAGTGAGAATTTAATATGAATTGAATATTTTACACTGTTAAAAAATGTTAAAAAAATATAGCACAATTATCAATAGACTGGTGCAACTACTAGCATATGCTGATGACGTAGATCTCGTAGCTAAATTATTTAGGGCTCTAGAAGAGGTATTTGCAAATCTGATGCGATCGGCCAAGGAGATGAGACTTGAGATTAATATAGCAATACAAAGTATCTATGATGTGGCAACCCACAAGTAACCCAACAGGCAGATGGATTTGTTGAGCTGGGACCCTTCATATTTGAAGTAGTGAATCAATTCATCCTCTGTCAGTTCCAATAATAAAGTCTCCATTGATGTGAAGAAAAAGATAGCCAATCCCAAAAAAGCCTACTTTGGATTACGCAAACTCCTCAGCAGCCAGTATTTAAGTGGGAAAACAAAAATGATGCAGTATAAGACGTTGATCCGTCCTGTTCTAACTCATGCCTCTGAAGCTTGGGTATTAATTAGTAATCTTGGGAAAACAACCTGGCTATCTTTGAGAGGAAAATCCTCAGGAGGATTCTTGGTCCTGTCAATGTTGGTGGGAGAAGTTAAGAGCTTTACGAACTGTTTGGGGAACCCAATATAGACAAAGTAATAAGAATTAGAAGACTGCACTGGGGAAGGCTTGTGGCCCGGATGGAGGAGAGTGATGCACCCAGAAGCCTATTAGATGAAAGGATTGCGTTGTTCAGAATGCTAGAACCCTGCTGAATATAAGGAATTGGAAAGCATCAGCACAGGATAAAGCTAACTGGCAAAGTCTCGTTAAGGAGACCAAGGTCCTCACTGGACTGTAGGACCATGGAACAGGAAGAAGTTAAAAAAATATAGCATAACTTTTATGTATAAGCTTCTCACACTTATTGTTAAGATTTTCCTATGGGATTGTACCAACACATAGTTAAGTTACCCAACTGAACTAATACAAAAACAAAGTATTTTTTTTTTCTGGCAATAACAATATTTCAAAAATTGTTTTTCTAGATTAATATTTCAAAATTGTGTTCTATGATTAAATGTTTCAAGATTCAATTGCCCTTAAATTACTACTTTTATTCAATGGAGTGGTAATTTTTCCCAAGCTGAACGTGAGAAAGCAATAATAAAAAAGGCATTTTAAAATGGTCAAAATGAACAGAAGCAAAACAATAAATTATGAATAAACGATTAACCGGTTGAATAACAAGTCAAAGAAGTTTATTTAATAATGCAATAATTCGGCAACTAATTTGTTGCCCTTATCAAGCCTGTAGTGCTATGAAAAACAAAGTCCTTCATTTAGAGTTCAAATGAGTAATGTGAGGAGACAAATCATCAAACCCCCTACACTTAGTAGCGTAGTAAAGTAGTGCAGAAAGATAAGTCAGCTATAGCTCAAAGAAAACTTTTGCCAAAGTGTAAGGGGTTTGATGATTTGGCTCCTTACATTACTCATTTGAACTCTAAATCTAAGAACTTTGTTTTTCATAGTACTAAAAGGTAGGGTTGATAAGAGCAACATAAGTTGCTGAAACGTTGCACTAATTACAATTTTGATTCGATATTCAACCGGCTTATCATTTAACCAATAGTTATGTCTAGTGCTCAAATAAACATGATTTGCAATAAATTACAAAATTACATTTCTATTTACAGGTTACTGACTGTAATGGCAATTTAGTACTATATAAAATAGATATAAATTACAACCAGATATAACAATAATATTAACTTTCTGTAGTGTGGTATAGTTTTAAAAATTACTTATAGAATGTAAGAATAACAATAAAAATATTGGAAACAACCCCAATACCACAAACATAATAAAAAATAACAAATAACACAAGTTACTTAAGATTAAACCCTTATGTAGATTTCGATGACCATGCCATCATCACCAGAGGGTCTTATTACAAAATACAATCTAGCAAACAAAAAGTTATAAACTAGAGTGACGTCATCGAAATATACATACAGTGAAGCTTTCCTTAAATAAATAATAATACAATGTAAGTACTGCCCTAGAAATATACACTGCTTGTCTTATATTTGATGTATTAATGAATACATATTTTCAAAATTAATATTAAAAATTATAATAATTAAATATTCCAAAGCTATATAATAACTCACACGTTTCAAGGTTCACATAATGCTTAAAACAGCTTACAAAAGTAATTTGGCTGAAATATAATTTAAAATGAGGCTTTTACTCAAATTTTTTAAAAATATTTTCAAGTAAAAGAAAGGTCAAGAAAAATAATCTAACTAAATAATTTTTTTTTGATAAAAAAATATATACAAAATTACTCAATTCATTAGTTTATGTCTAAAAATGTTTCAATACTTCTGTGGCCTTGATAGTTTGTTGTTATTTTATCATTTACCTACATTTTACAAGTCCTTCTTGATAACGTTCTTGGCTGTTAAAAATGGTTTTATTTGCCTTGTGCAAGTTGAAAGAATAGAAGCAGTTGTCAAAAAATGTCTAGTCCAGATTAATTTCAGACATAACTGTTAATTTATTATCCGAGAATGATAAAACTAGTTCCTCTCAAACTGTCAGAGGACAGTTTCTGATTTCTCAATTTCTGATTCTCAATTTCATTCTCAAAGGAAAATTTCTAGCAAAGAAAATACACTATGATAGTGTTGGTAGTGACAAAATTAGTATGACTAAAATTTTGTTCAAATAATACAGGAAAGTTTTGAAAAGATTATTGTGGTGTTCAGCCCTTAAATTTAACACGGAAAAAGTGAAATAATACTTGTGGAGGATCACACAGATACATTTAAAAAGGGATAATTTGTGAATTTGTGAATTATAACTTAACAGAGTTTACAAACAAGGTTTAAATAATGCAAATAACTAAAGTACTAACTTACGTGGAATAAATCTTCACAGCTGCAGTTAAAAGCGTCAAGTGTGCACACCACTTTCCACATGAAGTGTGGATTTCCACATGTGCATGTGTGTTTTAGTGTCTACTAAAACACTTTAAAGTTGAATGAGTTTAAATGTTCTCTAAAATGAATAAGTAATACAAAAGTTTCACGAACACGAGTGACTATGTGCTAACCCTTGTGGTTTAATTAGAAAATATACAAATAAGAGCTGCCAATTAGTTAGTTTATAAAATGATTAGCTTTGGTTTGTCATAGATTACAACACTTATTGGAAGAATTATTTTGCAGATAAAGAACGTGCAAGAAGAGACAAAGATGACAGAGATAGAACCAGAATAGAACAGAGATGAGAGACTACTTTCAGGAGATGAGATACACTGGCAAAAAATGGCGAGAGTAATGCACAGTAAAGTATGCACCGTAGATTATGCGCAGTAGTTTCTCAGAAAACCAAGCTATACAAACACACCAAACAATTATAATAGATTTTCAGATGATAATTTGGACAAAATATTATAGAAAATTGTAACATATATTAAATTAAAACCATAGGGATAATCTACCCCATCAGTATATAGGCCAAAATTTTCTTTGAAACTACAATATTCTTAAACCCTGATATGGTAATTATAGAAATATGGCAAATGGTTATCTAATAAAACTTCAGAAGTATTTGACATGATACATACTAAAAAATACATTGTAGAGATATGTTTTAAGAGTTTGAAACAATAAAGCTCAAATTGAAACCAACTAAAACCGACATGAGTGAAAATGGACGTATACTTGATAGTAGCAATATCTTTATATAAGTTATAGAAATACTTCTCTCTAAATAAAAAAGGTTATAGTTTTTGAAGAAAAGAAACAATAATTATAACAGAAAGTATTGGTTGTTTTCTTTGAAAGATTAAAATTTATCATAAACTTTTAATGTTAGAAATTAAAAAAAAAACTATGTAGTAAATGGTCAACTTCTTAAAGATAAATTACTATAATTTAAAAATAATAATTTTAATATCAAAAGCAACTACAGGTAAACCTGAAGGAACTTTATTAAAAATTATTACTATGTATTGTCAAAACAAATTAATGAATAGATAAACAGTATGACCTTTAGATTTATTCTATTAACTTCATTTTTTTAATAAAGTAAACCTGGAAATGAAATAAAAACAATTGTACGAAATTTAAAAACTCAAATCAAATGGAAACAGTTAAAAATATTTCAATGATATGTTACGAAGCATTATTATAACCTTTTAAATACTCAACTACGAATACCCTGAGTATTTTGTTAAGGTTATCAATGGTATCAAAATCCAAAATGGCATAGTTGTCTCCAGAAGTGTGCCATTCTTCTGGGAATGGAACTGGGATCATGTGCAGTACTGGGACACCTGTAATGAAATGGAACTGATTACATTTTGTAAACAAGTTTAGTAGATATCACCATTTGTAAAAACAAATTGTCAAGACTACACAAAAACTAAAGCAAAAAAAATTGCTTGATGTAATCATCTTGAATTCACTGATTAAACTATAATTAAAAGGTACTTAACTAAGTGAATACGTAATGGCTAACTTGCTGACACATTTCAAAACATTTGTTCATTTTACGAAGCTAACCCTCTACACCTAAGAGTAGAGGGTTAGCTTCGTAAAATTAACAAATGTTATGAAACACGTCACCAAGTAAGCCATTACGTATTTACTTAGGTAAGAACTTTTTAATTATAGGTTAAAGCAAAAAGTAAATTTGTATAGGCCAAATCTTGATTCTTAATACTGGGAATCGTCGATTTTAATGGTATTATGTAATCGTTGATACTCAATTCTCCACTGATTAAAGTCTCGATCCCGTGCGCAGTGTAACTTATTGGAGAAATAATTAATAATAATTATCAGCTAGTCTTATATATGTATTAGTTGCTTGGAACGAATTATACGATTAAAGCAAATGCCGATTTGAGATAACAAAAATATTATTATTTGATGCAACAACCAAGACGGCTGAAAGCTTTTCTGATTTGTTTGTTTATCACTTATATCTGGTATTTTTGACATGTTTTCAGAAATTCCTTTTCATAAATCAAGGGTGTACAGTATGTACACATCCTATTATATTAAAATGTAACTTTCAAAAGGCTTCTTCATATGACCAAGATGTTAACTAAATTATTATTAGAGAATATAAAAAAGATAAAAGAATCGAGAATCGACTTAAGAATCAGAAACAGAATCAAAAATTTTAGGAATCAACCCATCCCTGGTTATGAATATTTGAGATTTTTTGGAATAGTCAGGACATTAATAGACTTCCTTTAGTAATAATCTAATCCTGTTTATATAGAGAGAAAATATTTAATTTGGACGCATTGCATTTCTTGCCAATCGGAAAAAAATATTTCTAAAAAGGAAACAATACATCTGAAATGTCAATTGTTTCACTGTTTTGTCTAAGTGTCTATATTAAAAAATAGACGGTTTATTTCCTAAATTAGTTTGTTGGTCTTTTATCTACTCCAAAATATCTCAAATAAGCTTTAAATTTAACAGATGTTCTGAATCTGATGTTATGTATGTTAGCACTGGGGTTCTGTGTTAATACTCTGAACTGCTATGCATTCATGAAGTTTTGCATTTATTCAGAATTTAAATATACATACTTACTTATGCCATTAAAACGTTGTAGAATTAGCTTAATATTTGGCTATAAATTTTGTCAAAATATATAAAGAATTCTTGAAGGGTTAACATTTCTCAATAAACCCAAAAGAGTTACGGTCTGAGTTGACAATGGGACACATCTCCTGAAACGGCCATCCTCAACAAATATAAGTAAGTGCTACTACAGGCAAGTTTGTAAAATATTTACAAGCGTTTTAGTGAACACTAGTAGTTCACGTGAAGATGAAATCAACAAATATGATATAATAATGAAAAACTCCTCACCTACACTAATAAAATACTCCAAAAACTCCAGTTTACCTCAGAGATTAATACCAACCGATCCCTAAACTTCCTCGACCTCACTAATCAAAAAGCCACACACGAAACACAGCTTCAACATTTATAGGAAACTAACAATGACAGACACACTTATCCACAACACCTCAAACCACCCTAATTAACACAAACACGCTGCCTTTAGATTCTTGCTCCATAGACTTAAAGAAGTTCCAATGACCACAGGAAACATAAACAAGGAACTAGACACAATTAAATATTTAGCATACACAAATGGATACAACACCACAATAATAGACAAACTATGGTACAAAATACAAAAAAACACTAAAATTAACACTACATACAGGGAAAACAAATACATCACAATACCATACATAAACAGAACATGAAATAAAATAGCCTGCAAATTTAAAAAAACAGGATACAAAATAGCATACAAAACTAATAACAAACTACAATACAAAATACAAGACTACACTAACAACAAAGATAAACTACAAGCACCAAGTGTATACAAATTAAACTGCACAAACTGCAACGAATTCTACATTGGGCAAACAGGTGGCAGCTTGAAACAAAGAGTCGAGGAACACAAACAGAACACCAACTCAGCATTCTACAATCACCTAAAAGAAACAAAATAAAAACACACAGACATTTACCATAACCTAGAAATCTTACACATCAACAAAAAAAGGACCACATTTCAACACATTAGAACATTATGACATTTACAAACACACAAAATACAAACATATTAAATGAACAAACCTAATACAAATCATACATACCTTTTGATACTATCGGAAACCTGTCTTTAAAACCATCACTGCTTAACCTAACAATAACTCCAAGCAGAAAACACTGATGAAGATCGCCACAGAGCGATCGAAAACGTTCTGTCTCAGTAAGTTTTTACAAATTTACAAAATCTAAAGTTCGGATAGTCACAAACTAATATAAAAGTGATTAAAGAATATTCTTGATTCAATGAAGAGCAAAGTGAAGATGAATGGTAACAATTAAACAATCCAAAAGGAATGTCACAGGAAAATATTAAAATAGAAGGAACAGACGGTACTAACCAGTACAAATGTAGTAGATGTACATTCCTTGTGGATATTTTTTTATCTAAAACATATTCAATGCAATTTCAAATTGAATACATAAAATATTTGTTTGAAATGGAAAATACACCTCAAAACTTATTATTATCACTGGTTAGTAGAAATTTGCCGAAGAAGAAAATATTGACTGGATTTGGTTAAAGAACAGAAGACAACAGAATACTAAAAGCAGCTTTAACCTAAAAATTAAGCAGCACTAAGTTGACAGCTAAAAATGTTTTCATTGTTTTTTGTTATTCTTCTCAACAATAAGTATATTTATCTCACTTTTACCCTGTTGGGAATTTTTCAATTTATTCCTTATAATGAAACTCATATTAAATGTTTTATAAGTTGTAAATAAGGAAGATAAAAAAACCTATTGTTTGTCAAAATTCTACAAAAATATTCTCTTAGTTAATAAAATCCATATGCTAATAATTTTGACATGCCAAAGTAAAACAAGTGTTTTAAAAATGGCATGATTTAATACCACAAACCTTATTACATTTTATTTTATGTTGATTCTAAGAAGATTACAATGATAGAAAGATTACATTAACACACAGATGTGGTAAATCAGTGAATTTACTTTACAGAGAAAAGGAAGTGAAAAAGCTGTCCACCCACTATATTCACATTTTATGATATGGATATTAAAAGATATTTAGAATATAAGTAGGATATTTAGTTATATGTAGTTAGAAAATAAATGACAGGTAGACGAAGAAAGAAACAAGAGACAATATTAAGGAATGATTATAATAAGATAGCTTTGGTAATAGGAGATGAACTTGTGAGATGGAAAGAATGTATTTAAACCCTTTCCAACGATGATAGACTCTGAATCCTGCCATTTACAGATAAACAGACTAATGGAATAGAACCAGAAAATACTAAAGAGGAAGCTATTCATCAAATAGAAGCACAAACAAACAGAAAAGTTATCAGTCCAGACAAATCAAAGTCAAGAGATTTGAATTAATTGCAGAAAGTGAGAGCAAAAGAAAATGAATTGCACAAATACCATCACTATTTGAAAGGATATATGACTCAGGTAAAATTACTACAGACAGGTTGATATTACCGTTCTTGTTAATAACAAAGAAAGCTAACCTAATTCCTTACAATGGGATGACACAAGAAGTGTGAATATCAGACTACAAGAAGTGTCACATTTTTTTTTTAAATGTGTTGAAATAGTGATTCAGCGTCATTAATTTTGATGTATATGCGTGTTTTATAGACTACCCAAAGGTATTTGTTTACTATCAAAAGAGGATTAAAATTCTGGGGACAACTGGGGTCGACAAGCAAGAATAACATAATATCTCAGAATTTTATTCGCAACAGAGGTTTGTGGATTAGACAAGGAGTAAGACAGGGTTGCGTTTTATCTCCGCTTCTGTTTAATCTGTATTTAGAATCTATACCAAAAGAAATTATAGACGAGGCCTAAGGAGGAATAAAGATATGATAAATTCAGTGGTACTTAATAGTATAATGTTTGGCTTGCATTTTAATACAGTAGAACCCTTAAAGTCCGAACACTCGCCAAATTCGAACATGATTTGATGAAAACCAATTTTAAAAAAGTATCTAAAATTTAATGAAGTATGTACTGAAAGCTCGCTACTTATGTAAAACAGGGCTGAGAAGAGCAATATATTGGAATTGATACTGTAAAACATGATATAATACGAAGACCTATACTGTACTACTGTATCACTTCATTAACATAGAAGTTAAATAAAAAATGGCAGTGAAATAAAAAAGACAAACACTAAACTATATGTTTCACTTAAAAAGAGAAGACACAAACACTTAACTATATTTTCCCCTTAAAATCAGTAACCTTCATCTGGCGAAGAGACGTAAACCTTCCCGAGGATGCTATGTTGAGCCACTGTTGCATTAGCATAGCATCATAGGGTGTTGCAGGTGCATGTTGTTCTACATAACGCAACACAATGTTGAGAGCAATGGGAGCGTTCGTAGAGGCATCTTTTTCCTCGCTATCACTATTTACTACACTGTCATCGTGTTGATCCTGGATCATAGACACCATGAATGCTCGGTATATTCTTCATTGTTAGCTAGTGCTGTCCACTCTTCCAGGCAACTTTCTTCAGCATCTTCACATCCTGGTACTCTTTGAACGAGAGCTGAAAAAGCTCGGTTTCATCATCCCGTGTTTTAAGTGGTGTTTCCACAAATTCGAGGCTAGACCAGAGCTTCTTCCAAGATTTCTGCAGTAAAGTGTTCCTGATATTCCAGGATTCAGATATCCAGTAAGTTACATCCTTTATTGTAATCATCTTAAGGTTTTCTGGAATAGAAAGAGAACAATCTTCTTCAATTAATGCTTGCAGAAGTTTTTTTCTGTAGCTCAGTTTTATGATCTGCAGTACACCTTGATCCATAGGCTGAAGCAACAATGACATGTTAGGTGGGAGAAATATTGTTTTTATGTCTTTACATACCAACTGCATGTCTGAAGGATGTGAAGGAGTCTACAAAAGGATGAGCTTTTGGTGGAAGTCCATTATTTTCATTAAAATTTGTTACTGAAGGAACAAATTAATTTTTGAACAACTTCATCCACGCCTTACACTGATTTCTGTAATGAACAGGGAGAGGATTCAAGTTCATATTTTTAGGGCTTGTGGCATGGCAGATTTTTCAATCACCATTAACGGTAGCTTATTTGTTCCCACTGCTTTATTGTAAGCTAAAACTGTAAGACGCTGTTTTCTCGTTTTAAAGCCAGGCGCAGAAGATTCCTCTTTAGAAGCAAGACCTTTAGTGGGAATTGCTTTAAAATTCAATCCAATCTTTATACATGTTGGGGTGAGTAATTTTCAGACTAAATCAAATCTGTGAATTCGTCTAAGTATTCTTTTGCAGCTGATAACTTCCCCCCTCTTACCGTTAGTTGACTAATTCCATGCCTTCTCTTCCATCTATCCAACCATCCATTGCTAGCAGTAAATTCCAAATGACCGTTCATTAATTTGTTTGACTGTAACGTTTTTTCTTGTATTAATGGGCCACTAATAGGAACTCCTTTCTGCCTCTCTTGGATTAATCATAAAAATACAGATTCGTTAATTTTTCATTCACAGAAACTTTTGCTTGAGGGTGTTGCTCCAAAGACTTTTCACTTGTAGCACTGCAAAACCGTTCAATTTTTGATACAGAAATATGTAATGAATGCTCTAATATTGTTCGTTAATAATAAAAACGCACTTCTGTCAAATGAAAAATACACAGCAAATCCGAAATCTGAACTTTTCTAAATCCGAACAGGCTATAGCTCCAATTAGTTCGGATTTGAGGGGTTCTACTGTATCTCCAAAACCAAATGTCAAAGATGACAGTAAATGCAGGGGTAAAGTACAGGAGAAAAAATCAGTAGGAAATTGCCAGAACTTATGGTTTAGGAACGGTTTGTCTTGTCTACAGAAATATTTCATGCTCCAGTGTCTACAGCTACAGTTGCCACTTGGACCACCAACCTTTGGGAAAAGACGGTGCAGTGAGAAGGGTTAGAATATAGGATATGATGAACTCTGAATACTGAGAGAGAGGGGGGACTGTGGCTTGTGTGGGAAAAATAATTTTTCTGAAGAAGATTTTGAAGGTCACAAAGAGATGACTAATAACATCATATTTAATATTGTATGTATAATTCTTTTCATATTTATTGACTGCTATCAATTTACTGTGAACTGGTTTTATATGAAAGCTTGTAGTTATGTTTGCTATTCCTCATAAAAGTTTAAAATTCTTTAAAAAATGGGCAAATTTTAAGTAATATTTTTAGATGATAAAAGATTAAAAATAACTTATTTTTCTGAAGGAGGGGGTTACCTCAACATTTCTTGCTGTGCCCTTGTCTTTACTTCAAATGGTAAATTTGAGTGTTTAAAGTTCACTATAAATTATATGTTTTTCAGAAATATAAAAATCCTACAGATCTAAACATTATTTTGGTATATTATTATTGTTGTTGTGTGTAGTACCAAAATAGTGTTTTCTGAGTTACTGCAGCAGTGAGTTATAGAGACTCAATAAAATGAGCCCTCATAGCTCTTAACAGATTAATAAAACAATTTAATTTGAAATCTCACCTCTTAACAAGAATGGGGTGTGGTCATCCTCTATATGTGGACTCATAGACCTCTCCAGGAAGTACCTTCTGTATGGTGAATATCCCTTGAGAAGATTCTTAGAGTTGAGCCTGTTCTCGGCTGAGATCATTCGTCTATACCATCTAACAGAGTCTGAAAAGTAATTGTAGAAGGCTGGGTTCGATGCCCCCAGTAAGTCCAACAGTACTAACAAATCCTGTAAACATAAAGTGTATAAGTAAGCTAATCAGTGAATACACAATGACAAGCTGAATGCTAATTGCATAGATGACTTTACATTAAGACTCAGTATTTAGCTGGTCACGTTAAATAAGTAATATTAATAACAGATAATTTGTACACTAATTTGTATTACATTATTTCAATTATTTTGTATGCTTTAAAAATTTTAGACATTTAATTCATTTAAGATTTTTTATTTTCCATTTACTTTGCATTTGTTTCCTTATTGTTAATTTCCTTGAAATTTACTAGAAGCTCTGGTCCATTTCAAATCTCTTCAGAAATGATTCCAATTTTTGGAAACCATAATTTATCTTTGTAAATAAATTTCTATTTATCTTTATCTACAATTAATGAGTGATCTTAAATTTAGAGATAATCTTCATCTAACAATTCTCATCTTTGTTCAAGACACACCCAAACATTCCGCTGCTAAATCGATCAATACTTGTCTATGTTGAATAATCATGAGAATATAATTTTTTACAAATTCATATTTGATCGCAGCTGATCTAGTGTGAAACACGTCTGCTAAAATATCAGTAAGTAGTGATTTTTTGCAAAGTGATACCAATAGTAGTAAATTAAAAAAGTTAATAAATAAAAAAAAACAAATGATATGAAAAATTGTGACATATAACACTATTGTCAGATAACAACTCTAGCGTTATCAAAATTTATTAAAGTTTTTTAATAATATACAAATTGCTGATCCAAATTAGTATACAGAATAAATACTTGAGATTAAACTAGAAAAGGTATAAATTGAAATAGCACAGTTTGACAGTATACATTCTTTTTCGGGTTATACAAATCAAATATTTTGTTTTGTCCTGTGAATCTAACTAGACTTCTTTAAGAAATTTTGTTTATTTCCTAACTGTCAATATGCTCAATTAATGTTTGCGCAATTACTCATTACAAATGGTTTTATTTATTAAACTACCTGAAATACATGTGATTGTTTTTTTCTATTTAACTCACCATTCTGTTGAGTTGGTTTGTCGATGAGTCTGACCGTGGATACCCACTTGACTCCCACTTTTGGGCTAAATTTCTGGCACCATAAATAGAATCCTGTGGACCCCAACGTTCAAACGCTTCTTCCCCATCAAAGAATATAAACATAAGACTTAAATTCTGAAATGAAAGATTCAGTTTAGGTCTATTTGTTTTTATAAATACGACACATTAATTAAAAGGAAGCATATAAAGAAATCATGTTTTAGAGTGAGGAGCATAAGAAAACTGTTGCCATCAAAATTACTAATGTATTTTTACTAGTAATGTTATTTCCTAATAAACCTTTTGCTAAAAAGGATTCTAATTTAAAATTTTTAACGAAATAAAATTTCTAATAAATATCTTTATTTATAATATACAATTAATCCAAAGTAATGGTATTAGCAAGTAGGGTTAAATATTCTACAGTTTGATTTTCCTCATAAATTTCTTATTCGGATACAATAGACATGTCTTGCATTAATAGTTTTCCACTTCTTCCTTTTTTTTACTTTAACTGTACATCCCAAAGCTAACTCACTTATTAACGTTTCATAGTTAGCCTGTTCTTATTGAAGTTCGTTGAAGAATGTATATCTGTCCAGATGGTCCTCATAAAACGACATCATCACCTTCCAGGTAAGTAGTTGCTCTTGCATTATATCCTCCAACCTTTCAACACTTCCAGTACCAATGTTTTACCTTGTAGTAAACAAACCCATCAAAAAATAATCGCTTCCATCAACTTTGAGCTTCAGATATATTTGTAAAAACACTTATATGTAAATTTAGAAATTTAATAACGAATTTAGATCAAAAAAAATTTATTGTTTATAAGAATATGTGCAGTGTTTACAATGAATTTGTTGCAAAAATCTAGTTCCAATAGCAATCATGTTTTGAAAATGCATTAGAAAAAAAAATTAGAAAAAATTAATATTTAGAAAAATGCAATATTAATTAGAAAAATTGATCGGGAACAAAGAAAACAGGCTGAAACGAGGAAGTCAAGGGCTTTGTGAAGACTTCAATAGATTAAATGATAGCAAACTATGAACTTATAATATTAAGATACATCTGCTTTCATTCATTAATGGTAATTTCTCTAATACAGAAGTGCAAAGCACTGGAATAATCTTGATTTATAAGGTACAATTATATTTCAGCTATCATTATTTAAATCAGGGGTTCTCAAACTAGAGGATGAGGCCCTAGGAGGCCAAGAGGTTTTTTAAGGAGGTGTGGATGAGTGAACTAAAATGCCTACAGATGAGAGGTGTGTGTGTCTTCAATTAGGTGTACCAGCGAGTAGACAGACATGACATATGCATATGAACTATTATCTCTCTCTCTCTTCTCTCTCTCTCTCTCTCTCTCTCTCTCTCTCTCTCTCTCTCTCTATATATATATATATATATATATATATATATATATATATATATATACACACACACACACACACACATATATGATGAATAGTTACTATCCGGAGTACATCAGTTCATTCTGCAGCACATAAAATCGCAGTTTCGACGTTTTGCTAGAATCTCATATAGCATTGACGAGGTAAACCCAACAACAGTTGAAGAGCAAGACGTCATGCTCTTCTTTGGGTTTGACCGGCTCTTCAACTGTTGGGTTCACCTCATCAATGCTAGACAAGATTCTACCAAAACGTCAGAACTTGCGATTTTATGCACTGCAGAATGAACTGATGTACTCCGGATAATAACTATTCATTATATTTTTCCATCTGTGAAGGTATATGTATCAAAAAAATATATATATTGTAGTGTTTTTATATAAAAACACAAAAGTAATAAATAACAATAATTCAGAATATAATAGAAGTAAATTAAAAATGGATGAAAAAAAAGAAAATGTAAACAATGGAGCCATAACCTAAAAAAAAATTATAAAATATTAAAACCAAGATGGCAGCTAGTATAATTATGAAACAGCTGATGTTTTCCAAATGTAGAATTGTACAAAACCTAGAAATTATTGCATAGAGGATAAAACTTAACTGTCCAGGTAAGGACATGAAGATCAAATAATCAGTGGGTTAAATAACAGATGTTTCAACAATTGACAAAGTTTTATTCTTGGCTCTAGAAATTTTCAATTAAAAAAAAATTTGTTAGAGAAGCTTGCATTGGAACTGGAAGCAAAAACTTAGTTGGTCAAAATTTTATTTAAAGGAAGAATTCAAGCATAAAAAAATAGTGGTGAAAGATTTGTTTATAGAAATAAATTTAAAAGGCTAGAAATTTGGACAAAAACATTAAACATCAGATAATAATTAAATTTAAGAAAAGATTGTAAATTATTATATTGTAAATTCAAAATTACTAACTTTAGGCCTAGGCATTTCTTTTATAAAATTTATTACAACATTAATTGCATAAACTAAATTTTAATTTGTCATAACACCCACCGAATAACCTGAAAGAAAGAGTCTTGTGATGTTTAACTAAATTAGGAAATAGAGAAAGTGTATTAAAAAAAACAATATTGTAACTAGAATAAGATTTAAAAAAACTAAATTAAACAAAAATTAATCGAATTATAAGAAATTCTTTTATTTATTACTATAAATGGTAAGTAATAAAAAATAAAAGTAATAGGAATCTAAATTTTACTGTCAGGGTTACAATTATTTTTCTAAAGATTACAATTTATTATTTTCTAAAGATTATTATTACTAAATTTTGTGTTATTATAAAGAAATTATTCAAAATTATAAATTATTATAGTTTATATTATAAACTATATATATACGTTAAGTATTTTTTAACAATTTTTAAAGATATTTGTTATGCAAGGCTCGAATCAATTCTAACACAGTGAGATTGCAGAATTATCAGTATATTATATCCAATATAAATATTTATATTAAAAGTTAAAGATTATCGATGTTTAATTGACCCGCCCAGCTTCAGTTTCACAATCAGATTATAATTTTTGACCAAATATCAATGGAAGGAGACACAACCTTCTGTCAATGTTATAAGGTGTTTTGGTGGTTCCCATGGTTTTCGAGCAACTGTTAATCGTTGCATGTAGAAATTTGGAGCAGGAAAACAAACTGGACTATTTTTGGGATGGATTTAGTATTAAAGAGAGGCACTTTTGAATGTTGAAAAATACATGTACTTGTTTCGGGGAACTTGGAGTTTAATTCTGCAAGAGAAGTTTATTTCATAAACTGGAGAACCAACTGACTGGTCTTTATTTATTTTCTTGTCACTTACTTTAGAATTTCTTTTCACTGATTTGAAAAATATTATATAACTAAACTAAACAAACTAACAATTGTTTACAAACTATGTATCACACAAACATATACTTAATTACAATATTTAACTTATTTTAATTGCAATATTGGACATCAACCCTTGCTGAGTACGAAATTTGAATATACCTTGTGGGTTAAATTTGAGACAACGAACATGTTTAGGATAAAAACTAAAATATATGTTCATAAACTACGAGAAAATATTTTAAACATAGGGCGAAATGTCACACTTCCATAACAATTACAAGCAAACTGAACTAATCTTGAGTAACAAAGATATTGTCCCTGAAAAAGTTATTAATTCTAAATTTACATTACATGAAACTTGAAAAATTAACTACATCGATTGTTATAAATAATTTCTTTATTTGATAGAGCAATGAACAAAATAAGGGATGTCAAACATTTTTGTGCGACTCACTGAACTACATTTAGATTAAATATTTCGAATGTAGATTCTTTTAAACGTAAGTAAAACTGATCTAGAATACAGACTAGACAACTACATACTTCTGTGGACTTCAACTACCGCTTGTGTGCTTGGAATGACCCATACATGATATGCTCTCAATTTTATAGAAATGAAAATTGGAACAAACAAATGTAAGATGGTAAACAGAGATCACTAAACAAGATAATATAATAATCAGAATCAAAAAGAGTAATAACTGTTCAAAATTTAAAGTGTTTTTTTTTTTTTACAAAAGACGTTTGAAAAGTGATCTTTATTTACTGAATGATATATCAATACTATAATGAAGTTTGTCAGTACATAAACTCAACAAAACTCTGAAACTTAATTGTGATAAATTCGTGAAAAACTTGTAATCATTAGAAAAATATATAGGGTGATTCATATAAAATTCATAATTTTCATTAGTTCATTATTCAAATAGGAATACGCTAAGAGGTTTCATTTGCTTATCATAAGGTCTTGGAGTTTTGATTTCATGTCATGCATTAGCCAACAGATAGTCTGCATGTCATGGTAGAACTTTAAGCATTTGTCAACAGATGATGCTGCATATCACGCCGGTGCTGTAGGCATTTGTAGGGTACAGTGAACACCGAAGAGTACCGACGTATTTTCAGTGAATTCGTTGAGCAAATGGATGGAATTGAGCTGATTCAAGGGTACTTTCAACAGGACTGTGACACTTGCCATATATCGCGTGAGTCTATGCCACTGATCTAAAGTTACTTTGAAGACCACATAATTTCTAGGAAATTGTCCAAGATCAGTGGACGTGACCACACCAGACTTCTTCCTGTGGGGTTATCTAAAGGGAAGAGTCTACACTACAGCCCCCTGACTTTGGACAATATTACATGCAAAATCAGCAGTATTGACAATGCAATGCTTCAGTGAACTCACAAAATCTTTAACGAGAGGTGGACGGAAGACATTTTCAACGAGGAAATTATCTTCCATATATTCTGTACATGCAGGACACAATAAAATGTTACTTGTATTGTAATAAAATAAACATAAATTGACAATCATGAGTTTTTGTTTAAATGCGATAAATTTTAATAGCCTGAAACTTACCATGTTTTTGTAAGGACTCAGTTTGCTCTTCAGAGCATAAGCCAGATCAATCATCATAGCACAAGGGACTGCTGAATCTGTAGCTCCGAGGAACTCTCCTTCACGCATGTACTTAGAATCATAATGACAGGCTAGTACCAAGAACCTGTCTGCTTCAGGGTTTAAGCGTGCTATAATGTTCTCAAATTTCATACTGCCAAAGTTGGGTGTCATGTCTTCAAATGGATCAGTCTCTACTGCCCATCCCAAATTTCTCATTTCGTCAATCAGGTACTGTATACAGAAATTGAATGTAGTAAAAATAAAAAGTTTAATTTTAATTATATAAAACCCAAAATATTATATGAACACACAAAAATAAATATATATTCCATAAAATTTTTTGCCTTTCCTAATATTACAATATTTTCCTTTGTTAACGAGTTTCAGTATGACTCCATTTTCAAAAGTACTTAAAAAGCACTATTCGAGTATACAAATATTCTGAACAGAAGTGAAGATGAATATGTTAAGAATTTTAAAAATAAATATCATAATTAGAAACTTAGAAATTGTAAATAAAATACTTTTAGAAACTAGAATAAAATATAATAAATTTCACTCTAATTTTAGTAATTTATTTAATACAAAATTTACTACTAACAATATAAAAATACTAGACCATAATACTATGAAATTCTACAAATAAAACAAGGCACAAAGAAGATATATATATATATATATATATATATATATATATATATATATATATATATATATAACAATAATGTTACATTATATGCAATAATCTTCTTTGTGCCTTGTTTTATTTGTAGAATTTCATAGTATTATGTTCTAGTATTTTACTAGTATGTTTCTAGTACTATATATATATATAGTAATTTTTGGACTAGATAGGAGACTGACAGACTTACATAGTGGCAATAGTCAAAAACTGCAATCTCTTGGAAATAAATAAATAGACACATATAAAAACACAATGCACTATTGAAATATTTCAATCATATAATGATCTTTTTCAATTAAAAAAAGAAGAAGAAAAGACTAATGTGAACCACAGATGCGTATAAAAGATTAAATATCCAAATGTCACAGATTTATAGTTTATGATGTAGTACAATATGTTATTTATATAAGTACTGATTAATTGAAACCAGATATTAACCGTATGTCAGAAGGAAGGAAAATGGAGTTGTTAAAAATGGTACAAGTTAGGGGGAAGGTAAAAAGAAGTTATCTGATGTTGAGGTTAGGAGGTTCTCTAGATTTGGTGTACCACTGGTGTGGATTGGGATGGCCTTAATTATTTTGGTGGTATAACAATCATTGAAGGATATGATGTTGTGACTAGCAGCGAGTTGAGCAGGTAGCCTGTCTATGTTCATGGTCCCAATGTCATGTCCGTGGCAATGAATAAAAATATTTAAAATAAAAGAAGTTTTAATTTATATATTATTCCAAGTTTTTCTTTTATTGGCAAAAAAGTTTGAATAATACATACATTAAAACTATTCTTGTTTGAAATATTTTTATTCATTATATATATATATATATATATATATATATATATATATATATATATATATATATATATATATATATATATATATATATATACCTTGACCGAAAGGTGTCTCACCACATAAGGTAAAATTATTGCACTTAGTGGTAGAAAAAATTATTTACAAGTAATAATAATAACTTCATATACATATAATGTACATATATTATTATTATTTTTAAACAAAATACAAGTTGCTTTTCACAAGGCGGTCTGAAATTAGGATTTGCATGAGGCCAGTGTCTCATGAGACTTTTACCAAACACCAAACAGTTGGACTTATGAGACGTGCATCTATTGAGCGACTTTCCACTGACTCACATAGTGTGCAAGATCCTATTTGATAACAAAAGTTGATCTTAGTGAAAATGCTTTAGATAAGATAAAATACCTTAAGCCAGTGTGTGACTTGCCCTAAGTATTTTTGGAATTTTTTAGATTCTTAGAAATTTGCTGATCTCACTTTTTCTTCTAATATATTATATTTTTATTATTGATCTATCTGACAGTATTTTAATGGCTAATGGTCGATTTGCAGCTAAAAGACAGACCATTACAAAAGTGATGAATCAATGCTAAAGCTTTTTGAAACAATTAATCGATACAATATTAGTGCAACTGTATGAAAGCATCTGCAAGTGTTTACTAAATCATATAATGTTATTTACTATATCTATAGAGCATAAAACAGTAAAATTGTTACCTGTTTAACTTTTGCATGTGTTTCAGTGCCAACTATTCTTGGAACTAATACCTTCTGAAGAATATTTTTGAATCTTGTCATGTCTGACATATTAGCGATGTTAGTAATAGCATTGCTACTAATTGCCTTATGCTGATGTGAACTCTGCAAATAGAATACAAAATTTTTATTGTTAAAATTAAATACGGGTCCTATAATTTAGGATTTTAATTGATTTTGTATGAAAAATACATTTATCCTCCTGGATTCTGTTGTCCTTGACCTTCGTTGAAAGTCTGTTATGTTTGATCATAAATTTTATAAAGTTACAATTTTTTTAAAAACTTTCTGAGATAAAACATTTTAAAAGCTGCTTGTTATAGTCATCTTGAATTCACTAATTTAATTGAATACTTATTAATTATAATTAAAGTGAATACTTTTGAACTTACTTGCTGATGCGTTTTGAAATAATCAGGTACTAGAAAGCTATTATAACCCTTACAGAAATGAACAGCAGGGACATGACGGGTAAGTGGAATGCAAGTTAGCTTGTGAAGTAAAGAGGTGTTAGGTGGACATGGATTGACAATGGTTTGAATTTAAGGAATAGTATCTGTTTTAAAATTTAGGTTAGTGGTTGCAAATAAATGTATGAGTCATATTAAGTTAGATATTGTACTAATGCCTATATTTCAGAACTATTACATATAGCTGGAGTATTATATTTTTATAAGTTTGCAGCCATATCATAATATAGTATAATAGCCTTAGCTATATTATAATATTTCTTGTTGTAATCATCTTGAATTCATTAAATGAATTATAAATAATTATGCGTAACAGAGTGAAAACTTATGAACTTACTTGCTGACGTTTTTCAAAAAAATCATTTAATTGCCGACCCAATACTCAGCAAGTAAGTTCAAAAGTATTCACCCAGTTACGGAATAATTACTTACAGTATTATAATGGTTGAAATTACAGATATAATTTAGAGGCATATAAAGTTATTACTGTGATGAAGAACATAAAGCACCATTCTGTGTCATAGATATACCTCCCTAAGATACTAGAAGTAAAATTTAATAAATATATCTTCTTTTATAATTTAAAGTAACACCTTTTCACATAACTACAACAGTTTATACTATAACTGGAGGAAAGACAACAGAATCGAAATAAATTTCTAAAAATAATGATTGGATTCAGAGCTATTTAACTCACAAGGCACAACCCAGAGACAATGTTGTTTTCAGGATTATAAGCTCAGTATTATTTTTTTTAAAGAACTTCAGAAACCTAATAAAAGATAATGTATTAGTCTGTATTGAATAGCAACAAATAATATAAGCAAAACAAATTTTTAAAGCCAATAGCTACTAAAAAAAAAGATTATTTTAGTTACTTTTTATTATATAATCACAATTAATATAAATGAAGTAACATAACCTATGCATTAAAAGAGCTGTTCTACCACAAAACCTGTAACAAAAAATCAGTTGTTTTATGGAATCATACGTTATCACATATTTTACAAAAAATAGGATAAAATATCTTGCAGAGCTCTTTTGTGAAAAGACTTTCTTCTATAAAATTAATTCATTTTTTAATTTAATTAATGAATTAATATTTTAAAAAACTGTGTTAACATCAAGTGTCATCCACTACTAGTTTAAAAAAATGTATTTGAACTTGAGTGGATGAATAAAAAATATTTTATTAATGATTAAAAATTTAAACAAGATATATATAAGACGAGTTTACAGTAGTAGAAGGAAATAAAATAAGTATAAAAGTTACAGAATGGCACCTAACTCCATAAAGAGGTAAATGTTTATAATAATTCTAAAACCGTCTACAGGGTACACTGAGATTATGCCATATCAGGCACTCAAGTTAGCTCTCTTTTAAAGAAATTTATTTTTAATGTACTTAAACAAATAGTTGTTATTGAATAAATGATAAAACAGTTCAATATAGAGTCAAGTTTATTTAATTGGTGCAACGTTTTGGCATCTAGTTTGTTGCCATTTTCAAGCCTGAAAACAATATTACATTTCTTATAAATATTAATATAAAATACAAGTACACTCAATACAATAGATTTAAATCTCAAAACTTTGGTGGGTTATTTTATTTTTGACTAAAATATCAAGTTTTTTCTTAAAGGTTTTAATTTATTGTAGTGAGTGTACTTGTATTTTATATTCATACTTATAAGAAATGTAATATTGTTTTCAGGCTTGAAAATGGCAACAAACTAGATGCCAAAATGATGCACTGATTATATAAACTTGACATCAATCGTTTTATCATTTATTCAACTCTTAATTTGAGTGCCTAAATAAACATGAAATAGTTGTTATCTTACATTTCAAATCACCTGTTCAATAAATAACCATTATCATTACCATATTTTTTATCTACATTATCTGCTGTTTGATTAAAACACTGTGATTTAAAAATATTATTCTCTCTACACAACTGTCTTATGGAATATATTTTATTAAACTGATGCTTCCTTCTGTAATCTTAAATGTAAGAAAAATTAAATTTTCTAACACAGATTAATAATTAAAGTTGCTTGTTGTAATCATCTAGAATCCACTGATTAAACTATAATAAATAATACTTAACTAAGTGAATACGTAAGGGCTTACTTGCTGACGCGTTTTGAAACAATCGTTCCATTTACAAAGCAAAGGCTCTCCTTGGTAGAGGAACTGAGTAGAAGGTCTGCTTCTTAAAAGAACTATTGTTTCGAAACGCGTCAGCAAGTAAACCCTAATGTACTCACTTACTTAAGTATTATTTAATTATAAATATTAACTAAACTGAAGATGAAAAAATCCACCTTTAAAATACAAGCCAAGAAACAACTGATCTTAAAACAAATTTTATGTAGCTTGAATCACAGCTTTCAAGTGTAACTTTCCAATTGTCAAATGTTCATTAGTTGAAAATGATTAAAATATAATAACTCAGTTCAGCTGTAACCTTCTGATGATGCTATATGTGAAAAATATACATAAAGGTTTGGTTTAACTTTTGTTGCTAAAGGTCTTTGATCGTTAAATTATAATTTAGGCCCTCTGCAGACAGGTCAAATGTATTGCAATGTGAGTTTGAGACCAGTTTGGGAAAAATTACGATGCAATGAGTTTGCAAGCAAACACAATCCGTCTCTACACATGAGAGGGATTAAAACTGGATCAGGTGGCTCTTAGTGAGAATAGCTTGTTTGTAAAATAGCTTTTCCATTTTTAATTCAATCAAGAACTGTACTTTATTTTTGCAAATTATTAATTAATTATTCTCAATTAAAGTTATTCTTATAGATAAAGTTGATACATAATGTCAAGTAGTAGTTCTGATGAGGAAGAGTTAATAAGCTGTTTCGAACATCAATAGAAATAAAGCTCGACGGAATTACTGGTGTCATTACACATGAGAAAAATAAATGTCTGCAATTAAATCAGTCAGACAGCAAGTGGATCACACTCTATAGAATGTCCACAGACCCTCTTTTGGAACTGATAAAAATGGCAATTTCTTCAAATTAGGAGACTAGTGCCACTTTGCCACCAGATAGTGTTTTGGCTAGGGAACACTGTTGCACACAACGTGTTGGGAACAGATTTGAAAAGTTTTGCATTTCAGTCAACTTGTGTGTCAACCACCACTCTTTACATGTCCAATGTTACAAAATGTTATAGCTGCAACCACTTTGAAACTCTCATTGCAAAGCAGTCGAGTCATTTTTCAATTCTGTCTATCAGCTCACATTATCCTTATATATTAACTTGTACAAATTTTCAACGGTTAATCAAGTACGTTTTTATTTATCCATCATGTTTAAATACATTTTTTTAACCTTTTGTGGATGACAATTGATATTAATACAGTTTTTTCAAATATTTATTTGTTAATAAAATTTTAAAAAGTTGATGTATAGGTCGGATTTAAACTGAATGACTACATGTTTAAAATCCAGCACTTAGACCCTGAACTAACTTTCCCGAAGCTAGAAGTCTATTACTCAAAGTCGTATAAAAAATTATAAGTGAAAAGTTCCTTGCAATAATGAATCAATACAAGAGATGGATAGAATGAGAAATTATAGACCACCATCACCTTTATAATTTAGAAACGAAAAAAGAAAATAAATAGTAACAAACACAAATAATAGTCTAACACCATATACACCAGTGGTGGCTTGTGAGCAAAAAAAAAAAAAAAATTATTATCTAAGAATTATGTACACTGTTGCCAGTGATTACTCATCATATAACATGATCCACCATTATAAATTATAATACAAATGTCAGAACCACAGTGACTGTGTGACAGATCGTTCAGTCGCAGACAGTCTCGTTTGGCCTGGTTGCACCTGCAACACCCCATGATGTCATTCCTAATAGAGAAAAAGCCTGGTCTAGACAGACTAAAACAGGTAGGCAGCACTGTAAGGCTCCTTAGGTTGCAGATGGGCTGCAACCTCGGGAATATTCGGTTAAGATCTGCTCTGTCCGAAGAGAAGCATCTCCGCTCCACTCAGAGTTTGTTGACATTCACAGTTGAGAACGAATTGAAATGGGTTTCTTAATAAACCCATGACTTGAAATTCAATGTCTTAAATAAGCAAAAATAAAATAAAAAATTACAGTATATTTCCTTCAATAGAAAAAATCACAAAGTATTAAGCAGTATCTACTTATTTTCCCTATAACACCCCTTTAATTTTTTATGATAATGATTTCTTTACCTTAAAAAAACTATCACTTTACGATCTGCAACCCCCTAGGTTTTAGGCACCAGCTGCCATGGCCATATACTGTATAGAGCAATCTGAAACAGCATTACAGAAAAAAACAACCCTGAGTGTCTAAACATCCTCTATTGGACTGTGCAGCACCAGATGGTAGAAATGCCAAAAGAATATAGTTGGATGAAGAAGAAGATACACTGTATAGAGAGGGAAATAGAAAATTGCAAGGAAATTGGCTTTCTATTTTGCCATTTAATATAGTGATTCTGTTACACTATGTATATACATATTTATATTAATTGTAATTACAAAATTAAAAAAAAAACTTATATTTTTTGTTGACCTAAGTAGGAATTGATTTTAATTTTTTTAAATATTACTGTACTTCTTACTGCAAGCCTTCCACTAATGTGCCTTACATTTATTACTGTGAACATCATTAACTTGATTTTATTCTTAAAACTTGCAGTTACATTTATTGGAAATATCTGAAACGTTCGTCTAACTAAAAATATTTTAAATTAAATGTTCAATTCAAGTAGTGCTTAATTCAAAATGTCTTATAAAACTTTCTTATACGTAACAGTTGATTTAAAGATGAACACAATTAACGGAATTGAGCAATCCTCATCTCGTTACAACTATACATATTTAAAACAAATCAGAGTATAGTTGTAAAAATTACAATGGTTATGTATGATTTAAATAATAAATACATAAATGTATAAAAGTCTTGCACCAAGCAGGAATAGGTCGCATAAACCTAATGAGAGATGACACTGTTATTATTTATTCACTCTCTAGGGATAATAATTTACGACAGCCAAGTGAATTGGAAAGTCAATAAATGCTCCTCTATAAAGGGGCAAATGCATGATCTAAGTTATTTCAGGCTATGACACATGGGTGCAACACACGACTTCGACTCACGGCTATGACACACGGTTTTGACACATGGCCGTAACACACGGATTGACACTTGGATTTGACACCCGGCTATGAATCCCAGAAACATCATAAAATTTTATTAGTAACTTTTAAATAAAATCGCTTTATAAAATAAAATCCTTTTTATTTACCCCTCCTATTAAAATTAAGATATTTTTAGATTTCCACAAACTTTGTCATTTTCATTATTTAGCTATTTGCCAATAGTATACATTCTGTTATTAAAAGTAAAGGCTGCAGTGATCGAATATTGGAGAAAGAAGATCTACGGCATTAGCTATCAAAGGCTGTTACATATTAAAAATATTTTTTGGAAAGGCTATTTTATAAACTTTGAGAAAATCATGTTGATTAATAATATCCCAAGGAAACTGATTCTAAGTTAGTTAAAATTATAACTAAAATAATTTTTATTTAACAGCACACTTTATAGGAAAATGTATCTTTTGAAAATATTTTAGTAATAAGTATTTTGATAAATCCTTTATTCTAAGAGTATGACATTTTTGTTGTTTTGAAGGCCCTCATAGGTTTTGCAGCTGGTTTTTTCTTCAAATTTTGACTTGGCCCATTTGATTCCTGAGGTTAAGAACTTTATCAAGCTACTTTATTGTGTCAGTTATTCTAAATGTGTAAAATGTTTTATAGGTTTTATATGGATTTTTAGAAATTTTAATAATATAATATAAGTATTATTCAGAATCAACTGTATGGCTTCACATTCTGGGTCGGCGTTCAGTGGGAGATATGTAAACATTAATGTATCTATAGTAAACAGCATATTATTGTGTTTAGACACCACATTGCTTTAAAAACTCTGTTCGTAAAGATAAAGAGTATTGGAGATAATCATAAGTGGAGACAGTCTGTGTGTGTGTGTGTGTGTGTGTGTGTGTGTGTGTGTGTGTGTAAGTGTGAGTAAAATATATAGGCCTATGTTGTTTTAATGTTGTTAACAAAATATGTTTACAGTTTACAAATTTAAATTATAATTTACCACAGCTGGTATTTTTTCCTTCGTTGCAACAGATTGATGGCCTTAAGGAGACAAAAATGTCATGTAATCTTTGTGTACAATTTTAAATATCTTAAAAACTGTTTGTTGATACAATAAAAATGTGAAATTATTTGTATAATGTAATTCCAATGGATATATTTTATAAAAATTAGATTTTGATCTAACAATTTTATTTTGTTATAAACATCATATAATAATTAAACAGTTAAATTCCTGAAGTATACGAAGGGCAAAACCCAATTGTGTAAAGTATCTTGAGGCTGCGGAAAATAGTTGGAGAAAGGTTAAATTCCTAAAGTATACGAATGGCATGTCCAATTACAATGTATCTTGTGGTTACGGAGAATAGCTGGAGAACGGATATTTTTCTGAAGTATACGAAGAGCATGTCTAATTACGTAAGTTATCTTGAGGCTGCGGAAAATAACTGGAGAAAGGTTAGAATCTTAAAGTATATGAAGGCCATGTCTAATTAAGTAAAGTATCTTGGGGCTGCAGTGAATAGCTGGAGAAAGGATAAATTCCTGAAGTATTTGAAATTCTTGCCTAATTATGTAAAATAATCCTATCGAGGCTGCGGAGAATAACTGGAGAAAAGGTAAATTCCTGAAGTATACAAAGGACTTGCTCAAATACGTAAAGTATCTTGGGGCTGCGGAGAATAGCTGGAGAAAGGATAAATTCCTGAAGTATACGAAGGGCATACCCAGTTACGTAAAGTATCTTGAACTTAAGAAGAATAGCTGGAGAAAGGATATTTTCCTGAAGTATACGAAGGCGTGTCTAATTACGTAAAGTATCTTGGGGCTGCGGAGAATAACTGGAGAATGGTTAAATTCCTGAGGTATACGAACGGCATGTCCAACTATGTAAAGTATCTAGAGGTTGCTGAGGATAGATGGAGAAAAGTGTAATTCGTGAAATATACGAAGGCCATGAGCCATTAAGTATTGTATCTTGAGGCTGCGGAGATTGACTGGAGAAATGTTAAATTCCTGAAGTATATGAAGGACATGTCTAATTACGTAAAGTATCTTGGTACTGCGGAGAATAACTGGAGAATGGTTAAATTCCTGAGGTATACGAACGGCATGTCCAACTATGTAAAGTATCTTGAGGTTGCTGAGGATAGCTGGAGAAAAGTGTAATTCGTGAAGTATACGAAGGGGCATGTCCAATTATGTAAAGTATCTTGGGGCTGCGGAGAAAAGCTGGAGAAAGGTTAAATTCCTGACGTATACGATGGGCAAGTCCAAGTATACTTTATACTATATGCAACTTACAGCAAATGAAATAGTCGAAATATACAAAAATGAGGTGAGTAGCCGTTTCTATTCATTAATTAGAATATAACATTTTTTGACCAAATTTAATATCTTATTCAATGTTGCTAGGTGTGCGACAGGAATTAGTTTGTTGTTTGATGTGGGAGGAAGCTATCGTGTCGGGGTTTTGTCTATAGTTAGGTCTTCCAGTAAAAACATAGAGAGGGGGTAAAGGTATGGATCGGTAGCATACTCAGTCCTTATCAAGGGGCAGCTCTAAGTGTCTAAACTACACGTGGGCCTGTAAACTAGGTTATTCAGCATGATTTGGCGCGTTGTATTACCTCCGAATACTTTCACGTTGCCGTCACGAGACTCGTACTTTTCTGCGACTACTAGAGATGGTCGATCCAGTGGCTTTAACAGATCGCTGATTTTAGAGACAGCGCCAGGTTTGGATCAGTGACCTTTACCGGTGTCAAGGGATACTGATACAGCTCTGTATGTGCCAGTAACAGACAGTCATACCACACTGGTGAAATGGTACAAACCTCGCTTTTTTTGGAAGCCTCATTTAAAAATAAACTCCTACGAAATTAAGAACAAACTACCGAGGGCGAAATAGCGTCTACTGTACACAAGACTGTTACGAAACCTAACACAAATCGTTCACCCACTCATGCCGTAAATGAGTAGAGCCAGTGACAGCCAACAAATGACAGCCGTGGTAAAATATCAGTAACTTTCGACGGCGACGTTTTGCCCAATCATAACAGAGACAACCTCCGATCGATCCATTGTCACTGGAACTGGCACACTCGACATTTTGTCATTGGTACCACCAGCGACAAACGAATATTAGTGACCAGTCACCGTGACAGAAAATATCGATCATCCTTTTGTCTCGCCCTCTACGTTTAGACCAATTTGGCATTTTTAAAATTAAACATAATTGAGTTCAATGTATTGTACAACACAATATATTATTAACGTTTTATTAATACCATTCCACGTCGACGATTCGGGCATTTGCCGAAACTTTATGGCCCTTTTCAAGACTAAAAACACAAATTACAACTATTAACAATTACAACTATTAATAATTTCGTACATACTGTATGAATAATATATTATAAGTTGATAAGTTGATATTTTTTAGAGTCTTGAAAAAGGTCAAACGCTTTCTGTAAATGCCCGTAACGAGATAAAATTGGATTAATAAAAAAACTTACATTCTTATTGAGTCTTGCAATCCATTGACTCAATTGACGGTTTTACTAGACGGTGGCAAGAAAAATGTGTACAGCTGAAGACGCGTACACCGAAATATGAGTACACGTGGAAACAATAGCAATTGACGAGGGCGAGGCGTAAATTTGACAAGCGAAAAGACCGTACAAACTAGTTAGTTGAAACGTTGGTCATTTGACACAGACTGTTGGTTAACTAGGTGTAATTTGTTGGTCGGTTAAACGGCACGTAAGACAGTGTTTCAATGTTGTTTAGTTGAAACGTTGGTCATTTGATCTAACCGATCATTTTTTGCTGATTTTATATATTATTATAAACTACCCCATCCCCCTGATCGAACCCACCACACATCTAACCAACATACACTCTAAACATACCCCATACCTCACGATTTCTTACACTAGCGATTTCTTGCAAAATCATACCCTAACCCGAGGTGACCCCTAACCCACCCCCAAATCTACCCAATACCACCCCCTAACACATAACACACCTAGGGCGGGTTAGGTTAGGGCAGTAGCGCGACGCAATTTTGTTTTTGGAGCAAAATCATCCTCCACCCCGGGCAACCCCCCCCCACAACCCATAAACTTACCCCACAACCACCCCTAACACACAACACACTTAGGGGTGGGTTAGGATAGCTGCCATCTGGCTGACTTAGGTTTGGCAGCACTCTTGTCCCATTTTGTCCTAGAGTAGCCTTCTTTCTACTGCTGGCTTTAAAACTAACCAGATGTGTAGCAAGTTTGGAGGAAAGAGGGTGGTCCGGCTTCGCCGAATGCGTTTAATGAAATAGATAATGCTCAGGACTTACTTGAAAATACTCTTCTAGCAGCACCAACATTTTTAATTGTGTCCGCAGAGGATGGTAAGGATTTATCAAACGTGTCACCGTTTTTTATTAACTAGGATATGTAGGAGGCTCTGTGACTTCCATCAGGAAATTAAGAAATGCTGCGCTACTTGTAGCGACCAGCAGTCTAAATATTACTTCCTTTTTTGATCAGGTTAAAGTTTCGGTGGTTGTCCACAGAACTTTGAACTCATCAAAGATTCACACGCAGGGATACTAGTACATACTGCTAGTCCGCACCCCCCTGCGAGTAATACACTCTACATTTGTACAATGTTTTGATGCTTCGTTTACTTTAAGTAATTCCTAGTTTTGTATGGTAACTGTGAAGATTTGAGTGAGATAAAATGAATCAAGCATTGTTTGTTGAACTGAATGTGGACTTGCATATTCCTAAAATTTTAAGCACGCCTCTTGTATTCGTGGAATGGAGCTTGTCATGCTGCTTGAGCTCGTCGATATTATGGTCATGACTATCGGCGAGAATTTAAATATACTAAAGTAATTAACGTTTCATAGTCACTAAAGGTGACTAAAGTATACTAAAGGTACTAAAGGTATACTAAAGTAATTAAGGTTTCATAGTCACGGACAATAAAATCCACGAGGACGTATTTTTTCTGCATTTCTATTATTAGGAGTTACTTAAATTCTTTGCTATTTGCTGGAACGGGACTCTTACCAAGGTCGCCTTAGTTGCGTGGGGCTCGGTGAAAACGTTTACCATTCGGCGCCATCTTGCACCCCCTACCACCCCTCTAATTAGGAATATATAAAATAGTTAACTGGAGCTTAGCTAATGAGAACAATTCACAAAGGTAAATATTTACGAATGGGACACTAATAAACACTAGTTTATTATTGAATGTTACACGATCACTTACGAAGCCTACAACGTCACCGAAACCAGTCTGCATGAATGCGGTCGAATTTAGTGAGGTTTTGAGTACACTCTTGAATACTTACCTTTGGCGATACTCTTAACTATTAAATAAAATAAGAGACTATCAAAATTAAAGTTGAGAGATACAAAATTTAAGGTAGCTTATAGGAACTTTAGTAGTTGGCGTAGTAAGGTTGAAATTAGATTTGTGGTTGGTGTAGGAATCATGTTCGTACATTTGTGGTTAACGTAGTTACCTTGTAGATAGATTTGCAGTTGCAGGAGGCTTGTGAGTAGATTTGTGGTTGGTGTGGATACATTCGTTGTGGTTGATGTAGTTAGCTTGTGGTTAGCGTGTACGGTTTGTGAGTATATTTGTGGTTGGCGTAGTTAGCCTGTCTGAAAGGCACCCCTTCGTTAAATGATAATGCCCAGCTATCACAACGTTTATTTACCATAACGTGGTGAATACTATAAATCGTTACATCAGTATGTACACAAACTAGACATCGGTTGCATATAGTCCCTAGACATTTCTGGTTTTAAATACTGAACAACAACAAACCGTATACCTACAAATTCTCCTGTATTGCTAACACTAAGCACGAAACATCTTTCACAAATACATTAAAACAAGTATACGAACAAAAATTTATTCAAGTCAATTCCTACTTAGCCAAACAAAGAACAATTTTATTTTAGTTACTTTTTATTAAATAATTGCAATTAATATTAATATTAATATTAATTACGTAAAACAATCTATGCGTTAAAAAATCTGTCCTACCTCATAACCTACAACAAAAAAATCCGCTGTTATATGAAATCATGTGTTATCACTCATTTTAAGCCAAATGGGGCGAAGTAACTACCGTATATTGCATACCCTGCCACTTTTGCGAAAGGTTTTTTTCCAGTATACAAGTAAAATCAAGTCATTAAATTTAATAAATGATTGTTGAGGACGGCCGTTTCGGGAGATGTGTCCCATTGTCAACTCAGACCGTAACTGATCTCAAGGTTTACGTAGGTTAGGGCGTTAGGATGGGGGTGGGGTATTATGGAGGTGTGGGTGTATTTTGTGTGTATTAGGAGTTATAATGTCAAAAAGTGCGTGTGAGTTGTAATGTAATTGTGTATTGAGTATGTGTGTACTAGTAGCTCACGTGAAGATGGAATCAACAAATATTAATAAATGAATTATGATTTGAAAAACTGTATAAACATCAAGTGTCATCTACTAAAAGTTTAAAAAAATGTATTTGATCTTAAGTGGATCAATAAAAAGTACTTTATTAACGACTGAAAAGTTGTACAAGATATATATATATATATATATATATATATATATATAAGGTGTGAACTAATAGTATGAATTGAATAAATTTTACTGAAAGACTTACTCTAAAGAACAGAAATCCGAAAGCTTTGAAAAACATGACAAACTAAACGCCAACACACGATGAGATGTAAAGAGAAAGTTAAACAAACCTAGTTGAGAGAAAGATGTTAATAGCAGCTTATTTAGAGGCAATGTGTCACTTTAAATTTCGTCATCATTAACGAGTTCCAACAAAAAAGATCTAATTGAACAGTTTTAATTCGATGAGTATTGCTATTATCGACTATGAAGGATGATCTAGGATTAAGGTAGGGACATGAAACTTCCACGAAGGATGTAAGGGAGGCAGTGGCGTCTTGACAAAATATGATCTTGGCATCTTACTTTTAAACTATATCTTCTCACAAGGCCTCCTTTCCCTTCGGAAAAGTACACGTTCTCTCTCCGCTAAGCTTTTCGGCAGCGCTGAATGCTCAGAGTATTTGCGCATCCAGGATCTCAACAATTCGACTGGCCTCTCCGGTAAATCCTATTAGGTTTCTCTTATCTTCTCACATTGCCTCCCTTTCCTTCGTGAGAGTACACGTTCTCTCTCCGCTAAGCTTTTCGGCAGCGCTGAATGCTCAGAGTATTTGCGCATCCAGGATCTCAACAATTCGACTGACCTCTCCGGTAAATCCTATTAGGTCCCTCATATCTTCTCACATGGCCTCCCTTCCCTTCGGGAAAGTACACGTTCTCTCTCCGCTAAGCTTTTCGGCAGCGCTGAATGCTCAGAGTATTTCCACATCCGGGATCTCAACAATTCGACTGGCCTCTCCGTTAAGTCCTATTAGGTTTCTCTCATCTTCTCACATGGCCTCCCCTTCCCTTCGGTAACGGACACGTTCTTTCTCCGCTAAGCTTTTCGACAGCGCTGAATGCTCAGAGCCGTTCCCCATCCCTTCAGAATAAACCATTACCTTAAGCTTTTCTGTATTCAAGCATAGTTTACTTTGTAATTAGTCTTATGTAAAGTAGAATAGTTTAAAATTATTGTGATTAAGTAAAGACAGACCTCCCAGCATAAACGCACCGTTTATCCGACCCAAACAAACGTTCTTCCATATGAAACCCCCCTCCTTGTTACCAAAGTTTAATAGCAACACCAGTATACTACCTGCAGCCAGTATTAAAGAACGACACTGAAAAAACACGGGAGCACCAAAGCCCCTCCTCTGATTGTCTGAATTCATGGATTGTTCGGTTATTCTATGTTTAAGAAGAAACTACCCCTACTGAAAGTTCGCCTAAAATCTGTTCTTTACAATGACTGTATGCTCTCCATGTAGAAGAGGCTCTTGCATTTTAAATATGAAGCTATGTTTTCTTTAATGTAACACAATGTCGAAATAGGCCATAAACTATTTAATAAAACAAATTTATAGTTTTCAATTTTAATTTACCATCATATGTGGCTCAAAACAGTTAATTCTTAATTTGGTTTCCATAGAAACGAATGTAAAAAATTTTACACAATTTAAAAAAAACACAAAAAATAAGTTTTATTTCAATAAATTCAATACATAAAAATATTAAATATAGTACAATTATTACAAATATTACAATGATTTCTTATAATATAATTTGTATGCAAATATTTTTGTGTCCTGGCTGATGGCCCACTCAAAAGCTGGTTCAGTTGGTGTAATGTTGTTGTTTTGAGAAAGCCGGCAGCTATATTACCACATTACGTTGTGATATAGCTACTATTATAATATAATATATTAGAATATACTATATTATAATAATAGTTGCCTGAAAGCTGGTATGAAACAGTACAGAGTGAGTGGGCAGTTCCCTTTGTACTGCTTCACCCCCTAACTAGTGTAAAGAGGTGTAAAAAAAATTAACTGAAACAGCAAATGAGTGTGTGTTGTGTGTTTTAACGTAGTGCGATATCGTCACCGAACTACGGGCTGACGAGTGACCTCCGAGCTATAATGCCCCCTCAACGTCCGAGCATTATTGTGTCTTTGGTGTGGTGTGTGTGTGTGTGTAAGTTCCTAAACGTGTAAGCCATCAGCCAGCTACTCCTTCTAATAATATCGTGATCAGAAAGAGTAGAGTGTTGCCTTCTAAAGTTGGCGGGTTTGTAGCTTCAGATCGCTCAACATTAAGTAGGGCCTGAAAATACGTTAGGGAGAACGGTATTGTTGCTTACCATGGATATTAAACCTTATTGTTGTTAAATTTTTAACTCTTTTAAAATGATTGAAATATTTTAATTCAGAATTTACTTTTATTAACTTAAACTAATTATAATTCCTTATATCTTGATATAAATTCACCAACTTTGATTTTGCTATTATTATAGATAGATGTTTAATTTTTATCTTCCTTTAGCAATCTTTTCTTAAAAAAAAACTTATACACTAACATTATTTTGAATAAACCCCTGTTCCAACAAATTTAAACGGATTTGGTTGGTTTCTTGTTTACAATATTGACACTGGAGCCCTATGCAAAGTATTGCTTTTGTTTGATGTCGAGAATTGTTAGTTAATAATAATTATTAATGAAACTGTTGTGTGTGTGTGTGTGTGTGTTTGTGTGCATTTGTTTGTCTTTCATTTATGATTATATCATTCAATTGATCCTCTTGAATTTTCAGAGTCACTTCTCAATTCTAATAGGCCTTTAATATCACAAATAAATAAAATTTGATCATACGTAGTTTCCTTTAAATTTATTTCTTCGAAGCAAAGTGTTATAATTTATGTAGTAACCGATAGGTTTATAAATGGTAATATGTCGAAAACTCTTGCAAGTACACGTTTACTACTTTGACTGGAAAGAATTGTCAGTCTCTATTATAATGTATAGCTTTTTCCAAGTTAAATGTTTGATCTTAAAACGGTTAGTTTAGTGTTTTAAGCGAACAACTATGTCTGTGACATTTTTGGATAAAATATTGAATCAACTTCAAGATAAGGTTTCAACATAGAACAGGACTTGGCCCTACGGAGTGCCCTCTACTCAACCATGCCATGGGTATAGGGTGACTTGGTGCCTGAGAAGTCTATTTAGTGCAGTGTTTTCAACGTTCTACTCTCTTACAACAAAACTAATACATGGAATGGAAAAATTCAAGGTTTTCTCTCTATATACCTATTCCGATGTTCTTCCAAGGGATTAAATTGAGTAGCTAGGAGGGAAATCTGTACTTCACCAATATGTCCTTGCTCTAGCACTGGGATAATAAAGATGTCTTCTTTATGTGATCAGACGTTTGAGCAGTTAAACAAGAACCAGAGGATGTGCCTTTTGATGCCTTGTAGCAAAATATTTTCAAAGTCATGTCAATAAATTATGTTTCGTAATAAAAGAAGAAATATCAGTTACGATAAATCATCTGTTTGGTAACAATAGTTTCGGAGGACCAATAATTATTATAATTATATAAACTAATAGTTTGTACTTACGTACACCATGGAATACACACTTACCACACTCGCGTATTAAATAAGCGATTTCTGGCTCAGAAAACGTGTTCGTATTCCACGCACTGGTCACATTCGGTATAAAAATTAATAAATTAGTTACATTCACGAATTCTAGTACCTAAGGTACGGAGATTGAAAAGTATAATAGTATACTAGAACGTAGGGGTATCGGTCTACACTTTAATGTCTATTACTTTAATGACTTTTTCACTTTAGCCATTTACCACACGCTCAATTCCACACGGTCGGTCGTCAGGTTTACTCTGACCGGTGACCTTGAGACTCGCAGAAGTTGATGCTGGTGTAAGGGTATAACTATCGCACTATAAGTTCCGTTCTGGCTCGTCTGCTACTAGCCTATCTGCGTATCAAGACTCTTGCCCTCCTCTTGGTGCGTCTTTATACTGTGTTGCCTGACTCTACACCCAAAGTTAGCAAAACGTGTACAGCTGCAAGTGTTTGAAATTCAGCTTCATTAGCTAATCAAAATCGCACTGATTTCGCTTTTACTCATTTTTTATCTGGAAAACATTTGCCCATCCGACATTGCACTCCACTCTTTTTGACAGTGTCCAGTGACACTCCAGTCGCCTAGCTTCACCGCTTCTAACACTGTTTAAGTAGCTACACAATGAACTTGACAAGTGGCAGTAAGAGATTGACTAGAATAGCCTAACCAAAAGCAAGTGCCACTAGAATGGTCAGAATTGCAAGAAAACCAATGTTTACAGAAAAGCATTGATTCTTCACCCCTCACCCGTTCGCCGTTCGAAGGTCAGAGCGGAACTTATTGTGCGTCAGTTATACAGGCTTAGGCAATCTCTTGTTAATGTTAGTGCAGCGAACAAGGCAGTGAGTAGTATAGCGTACAAGCCGTGCTACCTCTGCTCCCCCTCGCATCTTTATACCTTCCCGTCTTGCGAATTTTATCGATCAGGCTAAACCTGACGACACGTAGACATACTTTGTCGGGGCCATTCTCAGTACACCCCCTTGTAAAAAGAAGGATAAGCCAGGTTTGATGGTACTAGGTGGGAATAAGAAGGATATGATTCCATGACGTTATAAATATAGAGAAAATAATGTGTGAGCCAAATCGCTCATCTGAAGTAGGCCTACTTTAGAGATGGACGATAATTTACGTCACGGTAACTTGTCACTGATATTCGTTTGTCGCTGGTGGTACCAGTGACAAAATATGGAAAATGCTAGTTCCAGTGACAATGGATAGATCGAAAGTTGCCTCTGTTGTGATTGGGCAAAAAGTCGCAGTCAATGAATACAACGGCTGTCACTGGTTCTACTCATTTACGTCGTGTGTGGGTGATCGATTTGTGTCAGGTTTCAATATAGTGACAGTGTTGTGTACAATAGACGCTATTTCGCACTCAGTAGTTTGTTCTTAATTTCGTAGGAGTTTAATTTTAAATTAAACGAGCCTTTAAAAAAAGAAAAAAGCCAGGTGTAGTATCATTTCACCAGTGTGGTATGCCTGCCTGCTATTGGCACATACTGAGCAGTCTCAGTATCCCTTGTCACCGGTACTAAAGTCACTGATCCAAGCTTAGCACTGTCACTAAAATCACCGATCCGTTAAAGTCACTGGATCGACCATCCCGACCTACTCTACTCTCAACAAGGTTAAAAATAGCTGGCTAATTGTAACGTTTAGCTTATTGAAAAGCTAAAGTTTTCATTTCTACAAATAATTTCATATATTTCAAGATGACGAGTACGGTGGGTTTCGTCCAAATTTTTGAGGTCGCCAGTTGATTATGGGATGCCTTCATTGTGTTTATAAATTTACCTTCTCTTGGGCCAAACGATGAAACTATTTAGAGGGTTTCATTATAAAATCCGTTTGGAACATTTTCTGTTATACCGTTAGGAAAAGATTTATCATTTCCTGATTTTACAGTTGTCTCTATTAGTGACACATCGTGCACCGAATACTTCAGCGGAAGTACTTGGGGCCGGAGGCAAGTCCACGGATTTTTAACATCAGCACTAGGTGTTACAGAGCATGTATTTACTAGAGTTAGAAGCTGGCGAGTGTAGTGAGACCTTCTATTTTTCTGTTCGGTTCGGCGCAGTTCGAACAAGATTTTTCAGTTGTGATCGTTGCCGCATACGACTTGCCTTCAGGTGTGCTTGATACAGGCTTGTACTTTTTTTTTGCTTCTGAAAATGAAATTTTGTCTTTAGTGTTATGCTGACTATCTCTTTCTCCTCGTTGAACTTTGGACAGTTAAAGGAGCGAGCAGGGTGACCACCAGCACAGTTAGGGCATTTTGGGGGATTCAATCTTTCTCAGCGTGACCTTCAGTTCCGCAGTGACCGCATACCTCTGACATTGTGCACGAGGCGCTCATGTGTCCGAATCGTTGACATTTATAACAACGTCTTTGATTAGGAACGTAAGGCCTGACAGAAAGCCGTTGGTAGTCCGCGTAAATTCGGGGATAGATGGTTTCCCGAATATCAGTATAATAGAAGTTGTAGCAGCCTTTTTCCCATATTTATTTTTCATAATCCGAAAAATGTCGGTTACACCCTTGGATGACAATTCTGTTTTAATTTCAATTTCAAGGACATGCAAAAGGTCCCTGTGTATGTGAATCTTCAAAGAGTTCAAAGTTCTGTGGAGAACCACCGAAACTTTAACCTGGTCAAAAAAGGAAGTAATATTTAGCAAGGAGTGGGACTGCTGGTCTCTAGGAGTAGCGTAGCATTTCTCAATTTCCTGATGGAAGTCAAAGAACCTCCTACATATCCAGTAATAGCCTAGATAATAAAAAACGGTGACAGATTTGATAAATCTTAGCGTATGTTGCAGTTCTTGAAATTAGCGGAAGCTGTAGCAAAACCCATTAATAAAAAATACGGAATGGTTAGGGTCACACGACGAAAGTGCAAGTACTTCACACACACACACACACGCACACATACTGACACACACACACACACACACGCACATATACTGACACACACGCACGCACGCACGCACGCGCGCACGCACGCGCGCACACACGCACACACACACACACACACATATACTGACACACACACGCACGCACGCACGCGCGCACACACGCACACACACACACACACACACACACACACACACACACATTATCCTTTAAATTATGACTGGGCCTAACTACTATTTATAGGTTAATAAACTGGAATATAGCATTATTAAATTTCGACGAATTTAAATATAAATAATTTATACGAATCATTAACAATTGTTAATTGTTACACCAATTGGTCTGGATCATTAATAAAGAATACGAACCATTAATAAGGGATACAAATCGTTAACATTCTATATGAAACATTAATAAACGATACAGGTCATTAATGCCGGATTATAATATAATTGTTTTATGGTTACAAGAGATTAAAAAAAACCTGTAAAGTTCTTATAGGCCTAACGAACATTGAGTTTAGTTTGATAAAAACATAAAATACTCTTTTTTCGAAGGAATTTGTAAACATTTTTAACAATTTCATAATTTTATGCTTATACATTCGCGCTGCATTGTGAGAATTAGTTAAATTGTATAAAATAATTTATTAAAGCATGTACAATGCAGAATTAATTTGTTTTAAAACAGGTATTTTAAATTTTGTTTAATAGACAAAAAAATAAAACAAATAAAAGACTTACAGTTGTAAGTTAGAGTTTGTAGTAGCAACACTCGCTGATGATGATGACTTTGTTATTGAAACGCGTTTGAGTAAATAAATGATTAATTTGTGAGTCTAGTGTATGTCTTTTATTTGTTTTAACATAACCTCACAAGCTAAGCTCAAAGAATAGTTGTATGCAGGGCCGGTTTAAGGGGTACGCAAAGTACGCGGCCGCGTAGGGCGCAGGGCAAAAGGGGGCGCCTACGCGTTCTCCAATCTTCACTATAGAAAAGGTGACTAGAGGTTGAGAGTTGATTTATTTACTCCGCCAAATGGTAGGAGTAAGCGAGTAAGGGTATATCGTAAGGTCCCTATTCGCTTATGCATACTCCCACTACTGTGTTTATTGTTATTCTCAAATGGACTCGTTCGTTGGGCGCCCCTCCGTCATCTACTTGGACTCGTCCATCGGGCGCCCCTCCGTTAACCAAACTAAACTCCTGAGTACCATTCGCAAACTAGTGCGTCAGTGAAGAACCTCAACTAAACAAGTCATGTCTAGTAGTAGTGCCGGTAGTAGTAAAAAGCCCTCTGGGTCATTCAACCGCAAAAGAAAATTGCAGCATGCAAAAGAAGACAAAATGCAATCGAAAGCACTACAGAAGTTTTTTTCGGTCACGAAGTTGGACGAGGACGATACTGCTACAAAAACCAATATCGAAAAAGATGAATTGCCAATATTGGAGGCAGTAACTACTCCATCGACAAGCCACCAAACAAATGAAACTGTAAGTTAATTTAATTTACATCACAATAAATTGTGCCTAAGATATAAACTATGCTTAAATTTAAATAAACACGATTTGGGCCTGTAGGCCAATAACAATGGGTAGCCTATTAAATGATAATTTTTCTTTATTTTTATGATAAAGAACTCATGTTATTTGGCTTGTATAAGCTTAGGCCTTTGAATTTTAGAAGCTATTATGTTACGGTTACGCATATTGTAATTAAAATTAGAAAAATATATTTTATGATATTAAGAAACAAAATTAAATACAGAGAATGCAAAGGGCCGTACCGTAGGAAAAGTCTGCACTCAAATTGCACCTTTGGTTAGCGCACTTTCTCTAACAACAATTGATCACAGGAGTTTCTGCAACTGAACGGCTCAGTTTCAATTCTTTAATTTTAATCTTTTGCCATTCAAACTTACATAAATATTTTTCTCGTATTCATATTTTAAAATTAACTTTTACATGTGACAATACAAAAATTTAGAGTTTGATTTGTATTGTAGGATCAAAAGCTGCCTGGAGACACGTCACCGCTACTATCGATGGACTGTGGAGAGTGGCCGCTCAAAATCACGGATGAGATACGAAAACTTCTTGTTGAGCGTGGACCTGTGCAAGTTACTAACATCGACTTTTCCATTGATGCTAAAGGTAGAAAATTTTCTTCACTTCATTTCACTAGAAAACTTTGCAATAAGGAACAAGTCCACAGGAATTGGTTGATGTATTCAGTACAAAAAAACGCAGTATTTTGCTTTGCCTGCAAAGTCTTTGGTAATGTGAATTCATCTCTTGCAGGAGACCAAGGATATTCTGACTGGCAAAACTTAACAAAGATTTTGACCAGTCATGAGAAATCTTCTACCCACATACAACATTGTCAATCTTGGCGTGAACTGTCCATGCGATTACGTTTGGATAGAACGATTGACAAAGAAAATGGGAGAACCATTCGGGCTGAAACAGAACATTGGAACCAAGTTTGAAACGTTTACTGTGTGTGGTCCAATTTTTAGGATCTCAGGGGTTGGCTTTTCGAGGGACAAAAGAGTCTCTTTTTGAGCGTAACAATGGTAACTTTTTGAAACTTGTAGAGTATATTTCCAAATTCGATGTTGTCATGGCTGAACATGTAAGAAGAGTTACTTCTGAAGAGACAAACGTTCACTATTTGAGCAAACAAATACAAAATGAGTTTATCTATCTCTTGTCCACTAAGATCCAAGACCGAATCGTAAGTGACCTAAAAGAAGCAACATATTATGCTATAATACTGGACTGTACACCCGATATTAGCCACACAGAACAAATGACAATGGTGGTGAGATTTGTTACATGTGTAAAAAATAAGGAAGTGTCAATAAAAAAACATTTTTTAGGCTTTCTGCCCATCAAAGATTCATCGGGTGAAGGTCTCACAGAAGTGTTACTCAGTGAGTTATCTACACGGAACATCCCGTTAAAAAACATGAGGGGCCAGGGGTATGATAATGGCTCCCAACATGAGAGGAAAGCATGTTGGAGTCCAGAAAAGAGTACTTGATTTGAATTCTAGGGCATTTTTCGTGCCATGTGGAAACCATTCTATGAATCTAGTGGTTAACGATGCTGCTCTCTCTTGCCCTATTGCAGTTGATTGTTTTAGTACGATTCAAGAAATTTTCAACTTTTTTTCTAGTTCAACTCACAGGTGGAGTATTTTGACAAAACACGTATCCACTCTAACAGTGAAACCCCTCAGCAATACTCGGTGGGAGAGTAAGATTGAAGCATTAGTGCCTCTTAGATATCACATTGAGGAAATATACGATGCTTTGTATGAAGCCTCTCAAGACCAAAAGCTGGATGCTTTTAGTAGGAACTCTGCTGTAGGAATACTAAGAAAACTTCAAACTTTCAAGTTTTTGTGTTGCCTGGTAACGTGGTATAATATCCTTTTTAAAATAAACATGGTGAGTAAGACCTTACAAAAAGCCTCATCTACTTTGCTAACTTCAATGGATCTCGTGAAAAGTGTTCAAACATTTTTGGAAAATATGAGATCTGATGAAGGTCTCAATAGCAATATCATAGATGCTACAGAACTGGCAGACAAAATTGATGTTTCTGTTGAATTTGAAAAAGAAACCGAAGTTCGTCCCAGGAAAACAAAAAGGCAATTCTCCTATGAGAGTGAGGATGAACCGATTCAGGCTGGACTGGCATCATTCAAAGTGAAATTTTTCTTTGTAGTGCTTGATACAGCTATCAACTCGCTTAAAGAGAGGTTTGAACTCATGGAGAATCACAGCAAGAGTTTTAGTTTTCTGTATGACATTAAGAATCTTCAGACATGGGATAAGAAAACTTTGAAAGATGCCTGCATACAACTTCATAGTGTTTTGAGTAATGGAGAAGATTGTGACATAAACGGAGGTGAACTGTTCGACGAGCTAGACATTTTTGCGCCAATGCTGCTACCCGGAAGTTCTCCAAGTACGGCCTTGTCGTATATAACAAACAATGATTATATGGATACATTCCCTAATGTTTTTGTTTCTCTAAGAATCCTTCTGACGCTCCCCGTCTCAGTGGCAAGTGGTGAAAGAAGTTTTTCTAAGTTGAAACTTATAAAGACTTATCTCAGATCAACCATTTGTCAGGAACGTTTGAGTGGACTGGCAACAATGGCCATTGAGAATGATTTATTAAACCAAATGGACACTGACTTCATTCTCAACGAATTTGCCAAAATGAAAGCAAGGAAAATCTCTTTTTAGTGTGTTTTTAGTGTTACGTGTAAAATTCTTAAGTTTGTATTTATTTTACAAGTAAATAAATTGTCGAATTTCCTTAAAGCTGACTTGTGCTGTATTTATTGATTTGTTCACACTTTTTTCACTTTCAATTTGTATTGGTTTTTAAATTTTTTAATAATACATTCAATAAATAAGGGCAAGCATGTGTTAATTTAACCCTACTATTTAAGTTTCAACCCTTATTCCTTAACACCTTCGCTACCGAGTGTCCCAGAACCTCCAGCTACCTACTACCAGGGCTATCTACAGGTACTGGACTGCGACGCTCGGTAGCGAACGTGTTAACATAGTATACTATACACAGTGATATGTTGTCAGTTAACACCTTCACTACCGAGTGTTCCAGAACCTCCAGCCCAGGGCTGTCTACAGGTACTGGAGTGTGACGTTCGGTAGCGAACGTGTTAAGCATTTAAATTTACTCGTATTTTTTATGTATCCAGAGAGAATCCTTATAACCTTACAGGTTTTTGTGGTGGGGGGGGCGCCGGAATATTGTTCGCTTACGCTAGACAAACGACTAGAACCGGCCCTGGTTGTATGGACAAAGAAATATTCTACTAAAAACAAAGGTAATTATTAAAATCAGCGACTACCGCCCCAATTGGCGAAATTTTTTTCCTGATCAATTTGACCTTGCTGAACACGAATCTGAAGTTTTTTTTTTTACTGCAAACACTTTAAAAAAATAATAATAACCTAACCTCACCTGACCTGACCTGGTTTTCTTAGGTTAATATGTGTTTACCGTTAAAAATAACTTCAGATTCGTGTTCAACAAGGTTAAATTGATCAGGAAAAAATTTTTCACCGATCGGAGCTTTAGTCGCAGATCTTAATAATCACCAAAACAAATGTACAGAAATTATTCCTGTCACTATACAGTAATTTCAGTATCACACACAACATTTCATTTTCTGATACCTATATTTTATGATATTTTTCCAGATACAACATTTTTAATTCCCTGATATTATAAAAGTAGGAGAATTATGGTTCCGTATGAGCAAGACCACGCAAAATAGAAGAGATTAACCTAAAATTGAAAAGGAAAGCAGTTCACATTGTACGCATCTGTGCACAAGTACAATACGCAAGGGATAGAATTTGTATTGGTATCCAGTGCCATCATGATATTGCATGATCTGTGTGAGAAATAACTGTTGTTGAAGAGATCCATATGACACGTCACGTATCAGAAATATCAATGAATGTTTTAGTGTACACAAGTGTCGGGAACCTGTGTGTAATGTTAAAAGCATGACGAAGTTAACTGAAACTTAGGAGCTTAAAAGTTGCTCCATCTTATTCTTATGATTGACCTTTTTATGATAAATATACCAATTTTGTAAAACTACGATTTTTATATTTCACCAAGTAACAGATTATTTCAATGTATTTCCAAATTAGTATCGCTCAATCGTGTTACTAATTAAGTTATCACATAAGTCGATCACAGAACAAGGAAATTTAAATTTACTCAACCAATAAATCACTCACATGGTAATTATACAACAGTACTGCCTTAAATGCAATGTCAAGTTTGCGTGTACAAAGTTGCAGGCTCACAGGACTCAAGGTTATACAGCCAGATCTCAAGGCACTTCCTTGCGTTAAATGTTTAAGAGTTGAAGTGAAATTCAAATGATACCTTCATTAAAAATACATGACCAGCTCATTTACTAAGTACGTTATTGTAAACATACTGCTTCTACGTCACTAAATGAACCTGTGTCTGTCTTTAGAGATGTAGTAGAGAAATCAACCATAATCAACAAATGCTCTTTTTAAAGCAAAACATTCAGTCGATGTTTTTGGTTTATATACTTAAAGATTACCTGTACTTTAAACGTATGATTAAACAGGCCAATTTATTAAAGATCTATATATTTGGTGTAAAGTACCAATATTTTTATTCAAGATACACAGAAGAAATGAATTTAAGAACACTACAATTAATACTATTTTAAATCCATAATCCAAAATTTGTACATGGGTCAGGGCGTTTGATTTGATTACAGTATTTGCTAACAAGGCCTGATACAGTCCAGTATACTAATATTAACCTGATTTGGCACACGTTTTGTATGATTAAAAGTTTGTTGTCATGGAAACCTAATAAAGCAGTCGTATTAGGAAAGTTTTGGTATATCTACTAGGCTAATAATGGCACAATATTATTAAACTAGCACTGTTCCAAAGCCCTTTGGTAAAAGTCTATAAGCAAACAAGGCAGATATGTCTTAATCCAGATCTCTATTTAGCAATAGATCTAAAATTTGAGTTTTACCATCTGCTAGATTTTGACAATATGATTGCAATATTATCTTTTACGGTAATTATTTGCGTAGTCTTGCAAATAAACGGAGCCGGCGCCGGCGTTTCTAACCCTAATGGCTCTCAGCCGGCTCTACACTGCCAAGTACTTGTGGGGAACTATCTGAATCCGCTGTCCTCAAGGATCCAACCTAAACCTCTACGCAACTTGTGTCTCAGGATCGCAGAGCGTGATGCCCAAGACCCGTGGTACCGTTATGTAAGAGCAAAGGTGCTTCCCCGCCCCTCGGACGGGTCGAGCGACAAGGATCGAAGGACTTGATGCCAACACCCGAGGTACCGTTACGTAAGAGCTGAAGGTCCTTACCAGTTCGCCTCTTACGTGTTCTCCTACCAGTAACTACGGTTTCGCATATCATTCAATATAAATTTCTCCTATCAATAGTTAACATCACTTATAAATAACTAAAGATAATGTCGATGACTCAAAAAGCGATCGATAAGAGGTTTTAACTTTGCGATTGTTGCCTGTAACGGCTGATTAGTGAGACTTCCTGTAAACTATCAAGGTCAAACACGTGGTGTCTGTTCTAACACGCGGTGTCTGTTCTAAACAAACACAACGAAATATGAAACATTGCTGTACATATTTACTCCCAGACCACTAAAGTTTAGCAGTAAAGATTGTATTTTACTTTAAGGTTTTAAAATAAAGTGAGTTAACTTATATTATTACGATCGCCGAAATTTTAACTTTGTTGATAAACTAATTAGTGACTTATCGAACTTATAATTTAAGTCAATTAGAAAAAAAAACATCGGAAAAATCAGTATGTTTTTTTTTAAGAATGACTTATTAAGTTCTACAAGAAATAGAATCCAAGAGTTTAATACAGCAAGTCAGGCTTCAGAGCCACTGAAGGTCGCCTAATGCACTTGAAATAGTTTTGTATCAGTAAGTTTTTATGTAGGCTAGTAGTGAAAATTTGTTTCCAGTAAAAAAATTGCTCAAGTTATAACTTCGATAAGTAATGAAATTCAAAATTTCAATAACATTTTCAAGTAAAAATAAAACTAAAAAAAAACAAATACATTTTCAACAAACTACAGGGTACAAAAAAACTCGGGAGTCAAAACGTTCACCAAAGTGTAATTTAAAAAACCGTTTAAAATTGTGAAATAAAATTCTCATAAAAAGTAAATAAAAAATGTTCTAACTGTATTGGGAAGAGCTGGGACAAGTAATAAGTAACACATTATTTTACAGCTTTATGGGTAAAAACATTTGTACAGTTAACAACACTACATATGCACACAAACACACACACAAATTGGAATATTGACTTGGAAAATTTTACTTCTTACATTAGAAACATGTTTATTAGAAACAGTAACACTATGAGTTAAATAAATAAATAATTATTAATAATTATAACTAATAAAGTTGCTTGTTGTAATAAGAGGCTTTACTTTGGAATGATTATTTCAAAATGCGTCAGCAAGTAAGCCTTATGTATTCACTTAGTTAAGTATCATTTAATTGTAGTATAATTAATATTTATAATTATAAAATAAATAATACTTAGTATTATTTAGTTTAGTTCTAAATAATTTCATAAATTTAGACCTTTACATTTACAAGTGAAAGGGGATCTTTAACTACATATAAGTATTAGTTGTAACTATACATATATATATATATATATATATATATATATATATATATATATATATATATATATATATATATATATATATAAAACAAAAAAAAGTGGCCAGTCCTAGCACTTGAAGGGTTGTTATCTGCCCGGCTCTAGCCCTGCCCTTCCCTTGCGGGCGGCAACCAAGCAGCACTCCTCATCCAGGTTGGTGGTCTGGATGGGCACATACACCCTCGATCTGAAGGTGTTATGCGATCCGTGCCGATGTACATTCGTGGCCCTCAGGGTAAGGAGGGTCTTTAACGGAGCCTCATGGGCACCTGGCGCCACCTCTGAGTACTCAAGTCGCCTTACCGCCGTAAGCGGGGCTCTGCGGCGGCGGACCTTTATTTCTCTAGCTGCTCGTGGGAACACACATTACAGAGATAAAAAAAATAAATTAAACTGGTCAGGGCTTAGAACCTACCAACAAATCTGTCCCTATGGAGGTGGCTTCGGCCCCCGTAGAGACCGATGGAAATCCAGTTGCGAAGGCAACAGGAAGAATGAGTGGGGCACAAAGGAGGAAAGCACTCTGGCTTTCCTACCATGAGGAAGCAAAGAAGGCGGAGGCGGAGGGCAGATAACCACCGCCACCTCCTTTGAGGAAACACCGGTCCAGGCAGCGGAAGGGTTTGACGGAGGCTGGGGCTAGAACCCGCCCTGTCGTCCCGGAAGCCAGTGGATCCGGTAGGACCTTAGTACGACAAGAGAGAGAGAGGAAAAAGAAGGAAAGGAGTACTTCTAATCCTACTCCAGAGTCGAAGGCCAAGAGGAGTAAGCAAGGGTCTAGGCCTGCTGGGTCGGGAGAGCCGTCTTTCTCGTCGATCTCCGCCAACCTACCGAGGGTTCTTGTGACCTTTGGGGATAGTGTAGGCGTGAGGATGGAGATGGCGTCGTTCGACCACTTTAAGGGCACCGTCATGGACCGGATTCTAGACACTCATAGTAGAGGTTTTGTTCCGCGGTTCAGAGACACGTACCTAAGGGATGGAGTCGTAGCATTTATTTGTGCTGAGGAGGAATCGGCAAAATGGCTGAGAGAAGTGGTACCGTCAGATAAGCTCGAGGACGGGACTCAGGCAAAGCTAGTTCTGCCTGATGAACTGATCAAAAGGGTGAAAGTGACGGTGCTAGCACCACCACCAAAAAGGGAGGCCACTCAGTTGGTCAAGCTCATGGGGATGCAAAACCCAGAAATTGACACTTCGAAGTGGAAGATCCTACAGTGCATTGGACGGGGACCTACAAACCTCCTCTGTCTAGGATTGGATGAGGCATCGGCCAGACAATTAAAGGCAAGAGATGGAAAAGCCTTCCTGGGGACTGCAGAGGTCACTTTTAAGTGGAACTCTAAGGACTCGGAAGAGAAGGGCGAGTGAGAGACTCAGGAGAAGGCGTAGGGGTCAGTTGGATATGGCTGACCCTCAAGCAATGATCCTGCAAATTAACTTGCACCACAGTAAAAGCGCCTCGGTGGTCCTAACCAGGTGCTTAAATGTGAGGCACACATTACCAGCGCTTGCGCTAGTGCAAGAACCGTGGCTAGTCAGGAACCATATAAGGGGTCTGACTGCAGCTGGGCGCACCTACGCAAGTGGGGAACACGAGGGGCACACAGAGCATGTGTGATAGTCAGAGGACTAGAAGCCACGCTGATTCAAGAATTCTCGACTAAAGACCTTGCGGTGGTTAAAATTCGAGGTAAGAGCGAGGTAAGTGGGAGCAGGGAGTTCACCGTGGCCTCCACTTACTGCGCCCACAATAGAGAATCGCCCCCTGCAGAATTACGTAAGTTAATTCAGTACTGCAGGGAGAGGAATATAGGAATCTTAGTGAGCTGTGATGCCAATTCTCATAATGCGGTGTGGGGCAGCACAGACACAAATGAGAGAGGTAAGGAGTTTCTAGCCTTCTTGATTGAAGAAAACCTTGTGGTTTTAAACACAGGTGCCGAGCCAACATTTGTCACTTCAAACAGAATGGAGGTTCTAGATATCACCTTCTGTAATAGACAAATGGTAAGGTGGGTGCATGACTGGCAGGTTTCGGATGAGACCTCCATGTCTGATCACCGGATTATCACTGCTACGATGAGGGGAGTTGTCCTCCCATGTGGTGTGGCTTAGGAACCCGAGAAGGACAAACTGGGAAGGTTTTAAGTCCTCGGTGAGGAGGCGGATGTCAGACTTCCGTGGTAAATATGGTACATCAAACGAACTGGAAAATACTGAGGCCTACATCACGACTGCAATTTCCACGTCGTTTGAGGAGAATTGCCCTCTTTCGCGGATAAACACTGGGCGCGGTAAGCTTAAATGGAACAGCGAGTTAGAGGCAAGACGGAAAGAGACTAGAAGACTCTTTAATAGGGCAAAGAAGAAGAAAACGGCAGAGACCTGGCAGGCATATAAAGACAGCCAGGGTCTCGATAAAAATCTTATTAAAGAGGTTAAGCGTGCTTCTTGGGAAAAGTGGTGCTCAGAGACAAGCACACTGAGTGACAATGCTAGACTGTTTAAGGTGTTAGCAGGTAGACCGAGGGGAGAGCTTAAGTTTGTCAAGAAGACTGATGGTAGCTTTACTGACATCCCGGAGGAAACTCTGCGTCTGCTTAAGAGGAACAGTTTTTCCGTTATTAGACCGGTAGGGGACGGTGCTCAAAACCTCCGACATACTGGGCTAAGGGCGGACTGGAATATTGCTGGGTAGGTGATCTCAGCAAAAAGCGCCTGGATTGGATAATATTACTCCAGCACTACTACAAAATTGCTTGGAGGAAATAATAGGGCCACTGACAGGATTACTCAGAGGCTGTGTTGCCTTGGGTTACACGCCCGGGCAGTGGCTCAAAACGAAAGTTATCTTTATCCCCGAACCGGGGAGGAAACGTTACACAGAGGTAAAGGACTTCAGACCTATCAGCCTTACATCTTTCTTGTTAAAGACATTGGAAAGGCTGGTGGACCACTATTTGAAGGAGGGACCTTTGAAGCAGTATCCGCTTCATCATGACCAACACGCCTACCGAACTGGTAGGTCAGTGGAGACTGCGCTGTTGTCGGTCGTGGACTTTATTGAAGGTCAGATCAACAACAAGGGGATATGTATTGGGGCTTTTCTTGATGTGGAGGGGGCTTTTAATAGTACCTCTAGACTGGCCATCAAGAGAGCAGTTATGGATCACGGGATTTTTGATGGAATTATAAATTGGATTATGAGTTCCTTGGAAAACCCGATAAGTACTTCATCCTGGATGGGGTGCACGATAAATGAGATGGTCTCGGAGGGCTGCCCGCAGGGTGGAGTGTTATCCCCTTTGCTGTGGAGCCTTGTCGTGTACGGCCTACTAAGGACGCTCAGTGGAATGGGTGTCAAGGTGGTAGGATATGCGGATGATACAGCTAGGAGACCATTAGTTCTTGTTAGGAGACCATTTGAAGAGGTCCTCAAAGACCTGCTTCAAGAGGCACTCAAGGTAACAGAAGCATGGTGCAGGGAGAATGCACAATGCATTAAAGGAGAAATCTGTGGCACTTTAAAAATCTGTGGCGCTAAATATCTGGGAGTTATTCTGGATAGGAAGCTACTCTGGAGTGAGCACTTGGAGGATAACTGCAAAAAAACCATAGCTACGTTCTGGCAATGCATAGGAGCAATAGGCACGAGATGGGGTTTGGGTCCACGTCAGATGAACTGGATTTATTCCGCCATTGTGGTGCCGAGGTTGGTCTTTGCCTCAATCGTCTGGTGGGACAGGGCACAGAAAGAAACAAGTAAAAGAATGCTGGACTGCTGCAGGGGCTCTTCCTTAGAGGCATAACAGCTACAAGGAGAAGCACACCATGTGCGGCCATGAGGGTTATGTTGGGTTTTCCATCCTTGAGTCTTCAAATTAGGATAGAGGCAATGAAAACTGCATACCGGCTAAGTTGTACCGGGCAGTGGAAGACAAGTAGCAAACGTCATAAACAGCTATTTGGGGATTCACTGAAGGAGCTCTGGATAGAACCTCAGGATAAGATACTGTCTCTTAAAAGGGAAAAAGGAAACTACAAAATCCATATTCCTGCAAGAGAGGCATGGGCGGAGTATAGACCCAGACATGGTGAAATCTGGTTCACCGATGGGTCCAAGATGAAGGAAGGAGTGGGAGCAGGATTTAGTGGACCGAGACACCAAGACAGATTTTGTCATCGCCTGGAGAACTACAACTCTGTCTTCCAGGGGGAGATGCTCGCGATCAAACTATGTGCTGAGGAAATAATAGGGTCTGGCAGGAGGGGCAAGACCAACTGGATTTGCTCGGACAGTCAGGCTGCTCTGAAGGCTTTAGGTAAGGTTAGTACCAGCTCTAGGCTAGTGGCTGAGACTATATCTTCTCTAGCAGAGCTGAGTAAGTATAATTCACTCAACCTAACCTGGATTCCAGGACATTCTGGCTGGATAGGGAATGGGAGAGCAGACGCCTTAGAAAAACAAGGGTGTATAACTCAAGGACCGTTGCTGAGGGCAGTGGGCATGCCGCCTCAGGAGGGGCGCAAGAGGATCACGACACATATAGACAGGTTGTGCAGGGAAGAATGGAATGTAACCTTAGGGTGTAACAAATCTAAGGTACTGTGGGGTTACTCAGGAGATTTGTGGGGCAAAGAACTACTCTCCTTAAGTAGACATCAACTCAGAGCTACTGTAGAGCTGGTTACAGGCCATGGGAATCTGAGGGGGTTCCAATACAAAATTGGAAAATCTAGGTCCCCTGTGTGCAAGAGATACGACAAGGACCAAGAGGAAAGCCCAATCCACGTACTCTGTGAGTGTTCTGCTTTGGAGAGAAAGTGGTTTGGTTGGCAGGTATGTACACCAGAGGATATCAGAAGATTTAGCATCAGGTGGGTACTTGATTTCTGCAAAGAGGTAGGTATCCACTAAGCTAGTCCTGTGGTAGGGATGGGAAGAGAGTACAAAGGCTGCAGCTAAGTACTCTACACCGATAAGATCCCTCCGAGTTTTAGTAATAATAATAGTATTATTTAGTTTAGTTCTAAATAATTTCATAAATTTAGATCTTTACATTTACAAGTGAAAGGGTAACATATATAAAACAAAAAACGGAACAATATATAAATAAAAAAGAAATTATAAAACTCAGAGAAAAACTAGAAAACAACGACTACTTAATATTAAAATCCGATAAAACAAATACACCAGTAATAATAGAAAATACCAAATACATCGATTCAATAACTAACTACATAAAATAAAATAAATACGAACAAATCCCAGACCCAACTAGCAAATACCTTATTACAATAAAAAACCTAATAGTCACTCACTGAAATACCCTAAACTATAACAATAAATTAATATACCACATAAAACTATACCCATTCAAACAATGCGCACCAATATTAACAGGCATACCTAAAATCCACAAACCCGACACACCATTTAGACCACTAATAAATTTCACAACAGCACCATCTTACATAATCGCAAAAATACTAGACAAAATAATAAGATCTAAAATACATATCAACAACACATATAATATAAAAAAATGGATATGAATTAATTAATAAAATAAAAACCATAAAAACAAACAGCAACACAAAAATAATAAGTTATGACATAACTAACATGTACCCTAGCATCCCAATAGAAGAAACCATAGATATAATAAAAAACAAACTAATACACAATAACGTAAAAAGAAACCCAATAGATAGTATCATTACGCTAACCAAACATATATGTAACCAAAATTACTTCCAATTTAACAATAAATACTATAAACAAACAACTGGACTGCCCATGGGATCACCCATATCATCAGTCATGTCAGAAATATATTTACAACACTTTGAACAAATAATAATTAAACCTATACTAAACACACACAATATTTCACTATGGACAAGGTATGTAGACGATATACTTGTAATATACCAACCTACCATTCACAACGAACACATCATAATACTAAACAAACTAAATACATACAACGAAAACATACAATTCACCGTCGAAACAGAAACAAATAGAACATTCAACTATCTCGACATCACATTAAATATAAATGATAATAAAATAGGAATTACAGTATACAGGAAACCTACTTCCAACAACATTACAATACACTACAAATCTAACCACCCCTGGACACACAAAATTAACACTTACAGTAACATGATAAAGCAATAAAATACACACAGGATAACAAACAAAAATTAAATGAAGAATTAGATAACATTACAAAAATAGCAATAGAAAATGGATACAACAAACACCTTATAAAAAATATATACAATACATTCACAAAAAAACTACCTCAACACAACACTACAACCGGAACACAAAAATAATAAAAATAAAAAAATCTACCTAAAATATAAATACACCAATAACAAAATTGAAAAAATAACAAATATATACAACAAAGAATACTACACTCCAACATAAAAACCAACATTACTGGTTTATTTTTTACAATGTGAAATTAAAAAATGTATCTAAACAAATTGATGAATGTTGCCAAATTTCATTAAAATTATTTCTAGCTAGAGTTAGTTTAGTTTTTGAAGCACCTTTGAGAGGGTAAGAAGATATGTACACCATATACTGTGAAAAATATTTAAAATTAATTTTAATATGTGAATCATTTATAAATGTTTCCGCACATACTGCAGCAAATATTTTTCTTAAAACAGTACATTCGAGGGTGACCAGTACTGCAGACCTCAGTAGCAACTAAATTAAATCTACTTCCAAAGGTTTAATCCCTTCCCTTAGCGTTTTCTTTATTGGATTTCTCATTTTTAATCTTTTTTGCATTGATGTGCAACCATTGTAGAAAGAAGGCAGGACTGCAATATGGATATAGCTTACTCTCCATATCAAAAATATTGTCATCCCACCCACTAGTCAATCTTTCTGTACTGGTAATATACGAATATTTAAATAATTACATGTTCACCATAAAATATGCAAAACAAAGCCTTTTTCAGGTTTTTTGCTTTTGTTTGTAGCATTAACAGTCACTAACTGATGAAGTGGGAGAAAAAGCACAATCTCATTCCTTTTTCATTTAACCATTTTATATAACAGACAAATAGATAGCAGATGAAAATTATTAAGGTAGGATCATAAAACTCCAAGTAGAGGATATATGGTGGATCATGGTATTTCATGTGCAGGGCAGATAATTATCCCCTGGTACTAGAAATAGAAAAAAATATTACCATCATGTGGGGAGGGTAACATATCTGAATTAGACATATTCATATGACGTTTTCATTATTGCAGCCTGCGCATAAACTCCTTGAGTGCATGATTTAGGCAACTCCCATAACTTACTAATTATGGCAGCCTGCATACAAACCCCTGTGAGTCCAAGAATTAGCATACTCATATGAATTACTAATTATTGCACCCTTCATATAAAACCCTGTGAGTGCACGATTTAACCTACTCGTATAACTTAATAATTATTGCAGACTGCACATAAACCCCAGTGAGTGCATGATTTAACCTACTCGTATAACTTAATAATTATTGCAGATCGCACATAAACCCCTGTGAGTGCACGATTTAACCTACTCGTATAACTTAATAATTATTGCAGCCTCCAAATAAACCCCTGTGAGTGCACGATTTAACCTACTCGTATGACTTAATAATTAATAATTATTGCAGCCTGCACATAAACCCCAGTGAGTGCATGATTTAACCTACTCGTATAACTTAATAATTATTACAGCCTGCAAATAAACCCCTGTGAGTGCACGATTTAACCTACTCGTATGACTTAATAATTATTGCAGCCTGCACATAAACCCCTGTGAGTGCTCGATTTAACCTACTCGTATGACTTAATAATTAATAATTATTGCAGCCTCCAAATAAACCCCTGTCAGTGCACGATTTAACCTACTCGTATAACTTAATAACTATTGCAGTCTGCACATAAACCCCTGTGTCTGTAGGGTTTAGCCTACTCCTATAACTTACTAATTATTGCAGCCTGCACATAAACCCCTGTGAGTGAATGATTTAACCTACTCGTATAACTTAATAATTATTGCAGACTGTACATAAACCCCTGTGTCTGTAGGGTTTAGCCTACTCCTATGACTTACTAATTATTGCAGCCTGCACATAAACCCCTGTGAGTGCACGATTTAACCTATTCATATGACTTAATAATTATTGCAGCCTGCACATAAACCCCTGTGTCTGTAGGGTTTAGCCTACTCCTATGACTTACTAATTATTGCAGCCTGCACATAAACCCCTGTCAGTGCACGATTTAACCTACTCGTATAACTTAATAACTATTGCAGTCTGCACATAAACCCCTGTGTCTGTAGGGTTTAGCCTACTCCTATAACTTACTAATTATTGCAGCCTGCACATAAACCCCTGTGAGTGAATGATTTAACCTACTCGTATAACTTAATAATTATTGCAGACTGTACATAAACCCCTGTGTCTGTAGGGTTTAGCCTACTCCTATGACTTACTAATTATTGCAGCCTGCACATAAACCCCTGTGAGTGCACGATTTAACCTATTCATATGACTTAATAATTATTGCAGCCTGCACATAAACCCCTGTGTCTGTAGGGTTTAGCCTACTCCTATGACTTACTAATTATTGCAGCCTGCACATAAACCCCTGTAAGTGCGCGATTAAGTCTACTCCTATGACTTACTAATTAATGCAGCCTGCGCGTAAACCCATGTGAGCACAATACATGTATGACTCACTAATTAGTGTAGCTCACACAAATTTAAGCGCACTTGAGGTGGAACCTGCACGTCAAAAACAATAATAGGATTTGTACTTGAAATTCAGAAGAATATATGGGCTATAGGACCATCATTCTACTAAATTCCTTACACAATACATATTTAGTATTTATCAGTTATTCCTACATAAATGATATTTTAATGAAAGTTTTACCTAAAGATGTAGATAGCCCTTAGGGGTTTGGGAAAACAATAAAACTTGGTGCTATCACTCTAAAAATGGAAAAGACTGAATAAACAAAACAAAAATAACCTCAATTTTTACAAACACACAGTAAACTTTATACTCTTAAAGTCTCTTTATGACAGAGTACCGTGTTATACTGCATATATTTCAATACAAAGTATTTGGTTAGGGTAGGTTTGGTTAGAAAAAGGGGTTCAACTGTATGATAACTGATTAATAAGATCCAGTTGTTTGGTCTTTAGCTGGTAATGCAACAGTAAATAGATGTGTTCAGTTTAGACATTGCAAGATTCAGGTCATTTCACTCATCAAGCAGATAGCTTATGTTATAAAAATGTATTTGTTTTGATGAATTTTGTAGTCCATTACGTTCAGTGAATCTCTTAAGTGAATCATATCGAGTGATTAATAAGTATTTGTTTTGTTGTAACCAAACCTATCCTAACTGGATGCTATATAGCTATATTGCAGTGTAGTATGATATCCTTCAGGGTATAGAGATATAGTTTATATTAGTACAGTGAAATTATTTTTGCAACATTTTTCAGTTTGGGGAGTCAGTGAAAAGTATTACTCTCTTGAGGATTTTCTATATCACCTAGTAGAATTTGTATTGCAATATTATTTAGCATAACGTCGATACAACTAGAAAATACCAAATTTTTCTCGTTTAAAGATCTAGGACAAAGATATGGTTTTACTACTACATTTTAGCACATATTGATATACAATACTAACTCGTAGTAACAGTTAGTTTTTGTTCAATAAGAACGGTTGTTTTAGGAGTCATGCCCCTACTATAGGCAAATGTTGCATATTAATATATGCCGAAGTGTATCATTGTAATCTACTAGCTAAAGTAACATTGAATATAAAAAGATGTTTTATTTTTTACAGTCAGAATTTATATATGTTGAGAATATGAGATTAAAATAAAAAATCGTTTCAAAATAATTTATGAAAATGTGTTTATATCATCTCACATGTCACTGATACTAAAAAAAAGAAATGTACTAAATATTGTAGAAACTGATTAGTTCAATTTATTAAAATTTTTAAACCAATCTAAATACTTTAGTTATATTGTAATGGCTATTGAAGCCTATATCTAAATGTAGTAATTACATATTTTTTTTATAATGATATCTTGATTTTATAAAGTTTTGTGGAGGTTATAAAGTGAACTTTATGTTTATTTTTCAAAATGTTTGGAACGTCAGACGAGTCTCATTTTTTCCATGTTCACAAATATTAAATGTTCTATTACAGTAACCTTTTGTCAATTAATTAATATAATTTGCCTATAGTAGTGTCCCATAGTCAACTCAGACCGTAACTGATCTCAAGGTTTACTTAGGTTATCCTATTATTATTAGGAGCTCACCTAGGTAAACCTTGAGATCAGTTAGGGTCTGAGTTGACAATGAGACACATCCCAGAAACGGCATACCTCAACAGATATAAGTAAACTATAGGCAGGTTTATAACAATGTATTTGTTTTGATTTTTATGAATGAGCTCATTAAAAAAAAAAAAACTATCAATATAAAAACGTTACAACAAAACTTACAATGAAATGAAGTATTACAAAATGCTACTGAAAATAAAATAATAATACTTACTCTTCCTTCAATAAATCCAAGAACATCAAATTGACGAAAATGCAAAATAACAATAAACAATTGGAATAACTTCAATAAACTTTGAAAACATGTCATTTTTTAAAAGTAAAACAATATGTAAGTAATATGGATATCAGTCAAGTAACTCTAAGTTATAGCACACACTAGTTTTTGTTTTCCCTCAAGGTAAACTGCACAACCACTAAATAACAATCAACTAAACTTTCGAATCCGCTACAAGACAGACAGCTGATGATATTCAACTGATACTATCACATCTGTGCCGTCGCCGTGTAAACAGTTTACTTTCATTAGTACAGACCAATGACGTCAAAGGTTGTCTTATACCATATTTTATAAAATCACTTCTGGGAGTCTTGTGGCCAGTTTCTTAGTTTATACACTTTTACTGTTATTATTATTTTATATTAACCAAACCTACCACAACAGAATACTTTGTTGCTAGATCATAAAATTAGTATGTAATTTTTCAATACAGCATAAAATATCATTTTATCAAAATACACTTAGAATATACATTTGGATAAGCATTTTTGCACTTAGATTATGTATTTATCAAATTTTAAGCACTACATATTAGTTGCGACATATAAATTACTTTATTATTTGTATTTACAATTTTTTTTAAAGTTACACATTTAAGAATGAGAAAATTCGATCGTGGTAGGTTATCCGTCGAATTTTACCCCAAGTTGAGTGCTGTACTATATAAAAAGTACTAATTTCTGTGCGTGACGTGCCCATCTTCTAAAGTAAGATCTCACTATCCAACTCTAGAAAAACGGAAATGTTCTTACTTCTATATGTTCATGTGAATTGACGATTTCCTTTAATTTTTTAATAATTTTCAAACCGTATGCAATAATTTCATATTCCTAATATCAATTGATCATCTGTAATGGAATGTGTATATTGATTTAAATTGGTATACCCATATTTCTGTAACTATTAAAGCAAAATAAAACAAATTTAAAAATGTATAGTGGTAAAAAACATCTGATCCCAAAAACATATCCCCCCCCCAAAAAAAAATGACCGAAGAAAGATCACCAAAGTAGGATTTACAATAGACATTATATAAAAGACAATAAACCTTTGCATTAAATGAAGAAAGAGGATCAACAAATCAGGAATAAAAACCATGATGAAGAATATGGAATGGCAAAAATAGAAGGATAGATTATCATGTTTCAAAATGTAATTAAAAAATATATATAAGAGTACAGTTGTATTTTAGACATTGTTATTGTATAAGTTACAGATAGTTGAAATCTTTTTTCTTTAAAATATTTTTTCTGCATAATTCTTTTAGTTATTACATAAAATAAGTGAAATTATTTTTAATTTAGTGATGTTGAAAATTTAATTCTAACCTGAAGGATACATTAATCCCTTTCTTGATAATATTAATAGATAATATTTTTTTAAAATATATATTAATACCATTAAAAAAATGTACACTAATTAGAGGGAGACACTGATAAAGATCGCCACGAAGCGATTGAAAACGTCTCAGTAAGTTTTTACAAATTAAAAAAATTCAAAGTTTGGATAGTCAGAAAGTGTAAAAGGGATTAAGTTTCACCAACGTAATGAATTACAAAATTCAAGGGAGAAAAATGTATTTAAACAATATGTAAGACACTTTATACTCTAGTGGTTTTCTTGTAAGACATAAAAGTTAGAAATCATAACTCGTGATTTGAGACTGTTATTTTTCAGAAACATTTGACAATGTAATAGTCAGGTTAACACTATCTAGGGAAAAAAAATTTTCCAAACTAATGATGAAGATTAAATTTCACAAAACACTTTTTAATGTTTTAAACTTGCTTATAGTAGCACTTACTTTGTTTGTTGAGGACGGCTGTTTCGGGAGATGTGTCCCATTGTCAACTCAAGGCAAGTTTAAAACATTAAAAAGTGTTTAGTGATTACTAGTATCTAACATGAAGAAGGCATCAACAAATGTTAAATTTCACATGTAATTAAAACTTATATTCCTGCAGTGACAAAATTATATTTCAAGTTATATTTGATGTCTAATTTGAGTACTCCTTCCTTCTGACTAGGAAGCCTTTGGTCAATCCTCTGCAATTACTATGATAAGTCAGTTATTAGTTGGCTACAGGTCTCACATTTTCCATCATATCTCGTAGCACCAACCAGAAACAAAAAAGTCTTTAAACCAAAAAAATTACTTTAGGCATAATGCTCTCCAATTTCCCTTAACTTCAAGATAAACTTGTTAATAAAATCTATCTTTAGAACAGACAATTTAAATGAGGACTTCAATTTTTCTAAATAGATAAGATTTTTGAGTTTATTGAGTTCTAAATTAGAAGCAAAATTGAGTTTATAAAAACATTTGTTAATACTATTTGTTTCCACTAAAGCTTGAGTTAGGTTACATTTTAATATAAACCTATTAAGATATATACAGTTGTGTATAATAGCATTTAAGTTTGTCTAAATAAGGACAATTGTTTTAAAAGGTGTGATTATTGAGCCCTGAAATGGCAATTCACATTTAATCAAACAGTAAGTGCTACTGTTGGCATGTGTTTACAATTTAATATATCATAAGTAATTATTAAAAACTATCAATGCACTGTGGTGATGCATTTTGAAACCATTGTTTCATTGATGGAGCACAGCACTACTCCAGAAATCAGATTAGGCTTTGTCAATGAAATAACAGTTTTAAATCATGTCAGCAAAGTAAGTAAATAATTTTCACTAAGTAATTTAAATAAATACTTATGATTTATTGAGTGAAATCAAGATGATTAGCCAACTTTTATTAATATATGTTAAGTGTATATATTTTTATTAATGTCGATTTCATTATTACTTTTAATTGAACTTTTTAATTAATATATTTATACTAAAATTATTACTACTCTTATATAATAATAATATAATAAGAAGATATTCTGATAAATATAGTAGCTTGGATAGCTCCTGTCTCTGTAACAGTTGTTCAATGTAAATTGTAGGTGTGCTGGTATGAAAGAATTTGTCTCTAATAAATAACATAACATTGAAGTTGATGGCATAATACATTTTGGATATTTACTCTATACTTTTATTTTTATTTACACTTTACCTTGTAATAAATTAAGAAAGTATTGAATTAAAAGGCAGTTCTGATTAAATTACGAATTTACAGTATGTCTATTCAGATAATATATTTAGAAATATATGTGCACTACAAGTAAATGTATTTTAATACATTTTCTATCTTTCTTAAAATCAAATGTATTCTTGTTTGATGTTACGAAATGCAGAAAAATTACCTCAAATGCATACCAATAATCCTAAAAGGTAATATATTAAGAATTGAAACAATTTAAATAATATAGAGACCATACAACTTTAAAATATTACTATAACTAATTAAAACATAACTAAGTGAATACTTAAGAGGTTAATTGCTGAAGCGTTTCGAAACAATCACTTCTTTTTCGAAGCTAAGCCTCTCTTGAGAAACACCTCAGCAAGCAAGCTCTCAAGTATTCACTTAGTTAATTATAGTTTAATCAGTGAATTCAAGATGATTACAACAAGCAACTTGAAAATATTTGTTGGCTAACAATATTTTAAAAATCCAATGGATGCCTAAGATAGAAAATAAGCAATGTTGCTATGAAAAATAGGCTAGTGAAAATTATTGTGTCACTATCTGAAATTAGTCAGATAGAGTATATATGTGGATCCACTCTTTCATAACTCAAGAACACATACACATTTACTCAAGAACTATGCATAATAATACCATATATTTTTTAAAAAAAGAGCTTAACAGAAATGTAAAGAAATGCTTGAAATGTAATTGGTGCTGTATTCTAACGGTCAGAAGAAAAACTAATGAGTCGGTAAAAATTCATTTGTGTATGGTGCTGCTACCTATGTTAAAATTAATGACTTACTAAAGTACATTGCTCTGTTTCTTATGTGATATAATTTTGTGGTGTATTTTCTTGGTGAACTTGAAATAAATAATTTCACACTCAAATATCATTGATCTTAAGGACAACATTAAAAACAAAATAACAAATTAATAGCCAATATAATTATTTGGCTCTGCTTTGGGAAATAGCTTTTGCTATTCTATTTTGGTTTTACTTTGAAATAATACACCTGTTCTTGTCAAAAAAGATGTTGTTAAAAGTTTTAATTATAATATAAATTCTTAGTTACTTCATGTGATTAATTTTTGTGAATTCATATATTAAAGGTAACCTTTGCTTAAGTGTCCAACGTCTTTAATTTTGGATCACTGTCTAGGTGTCATTCGTTTTGTTTACAAAACCATACACGTACATAAATCATTCACCATACACATACAAAACACACTACACTCACAGACTAATATAGACACCAATTTAAAAATCTTACACTAGACAAATAAAGGAACAAACCTAACACAACAGAAAATTACGAGATATACAAAGACCGTAAATACTATCCACAACACATTCTAAATGACAAATCACACTCACAATTGAATACTATATTTGAGTACATAATTAACAACTACTCTACGAACAATAACACACCACAGAACAATACCCCACAGACTCACATCAACACAACTCATCTGAGCAACAGTCTTGTAAGGGGCTCATAGCATTGAATAATGCGATGACCTAATGCAAAATGTGTTTGCTAAAAAAATCAATAAGTAGTGTTTCTTTTGTTAAGTTAATACCAGAAAGTGTAAATAAAATGGATTAATGAAGGTTTTTTGACCCAGCCACATTCTAAAAATTCACTAAATAAGTTATTGTCTCATAATCAAGTACTTAGGGATTTACATTCATCCATTAGTACTTTTAACTTCTGAAATAACCAATCCGTAGTAATTGTCTTTGTTTTGTTGTAATTTTACTTCTTGTTCACATTTTATTTGAAATGGAGAAGTTTTCAAACATTTAATTTGGTGATATCCCATTTTATAATTACTCACTGTTGACAATACTAGATTGTAGATCATATCCCACATAGAAGACTCTTAGATCATAATGTTTTCAACTAATAAACACATGTACATATGTTACACTTTTTTGATTGTTGAGGACGGCCGTTTTGGGAGACTTGTCCCATTGTCAAATCAGACTATAACTGACCTCTTGATTATTTTAGGTTAGGGCATAGGTGGTATTTTAGGGAAGGGATGCTACAGGAAAGTGTGATATATGTATCAAGTGATTTTCAGTTAAAAACTAGTAGCACAAGTGAAGATGGAATCATTTAATACATACTGTTTTAATCTCAGTTCATTATTGCTCTTTTAAAACTTTAAAAAATAAATTATTTAAACCAATTAATACTTAGTACATAGTATTTAAGCAATGTTAAGTTACCTTGCAAAAAACCAATTTAAACAAGAGTTTGACAATACAACTTGCAATGCTTGTAAAAGTTTGAAGTATTCCAAATAATGAACTAAATTGTTGTAGAATCTGGAGCAAATTTTGATTGCCAGATTTATTGAGTCGTATTGGACTTTTGATAATGTATTAGATAAAATCTACAATGATGAGCAGTTATTTTAGCTGTTAAGTGTACAAATCATCTGATTATGAAACAAGAAGTGAATGCTCAGAAAATCTAACAGTACTACATTGCCACACACACACACACACACACACACACACACACACATACACACACACACACACACACACACACACACACACACACACACACACACACACACACACACACACACACACACACACACACACACACACACACACACACACACACACACACACACACACACACACACACACACACACACACACACACACACACACACACACACACACACACACACACACACACACACACACACACACACACACACACACACACACACACACACACACACACACACACACACACACACACACACACACACACACACACACACACACACACACACACACACACACACACACACACACACACACACACACACACACACACACACACACACACACACACACACACACACACACACACACACACACACACACACACACACACACACACACACACACACACACACACACACACACACACACACACACACACACACACACACACACACACACACACACACACACACACACACACACACACACACACACACACACACACACACACACACACACACACACACACACACACACACACACACACACACACACACACACACACACACACACACACACACACACACACACACACACACACACACACACACACACACACACACACACACACACACACACACACACACACACACACACACACACACACACACACACACACACACACACACACACACACACACACACACACACACACACACACACACACACACACACACACACACACACACACACACACACACACACACACACACACACACACACACACACACACACACACACACACACACACACACACACACACACACACACACACACACACACACACACACACACACACACACACACACACACACACACACACACACACACACACACACACACACACACACACACACACACACACACACACACACACACACACACACACACACACACACACACACACACACACACACACACACACACACACACACACACACACACACACACACACACACACACACACACACACACACACACACACACACACACACACACACACACACACACACACACACACACACACACACACACACACACACACACACACACACACACACACACACACACACACACACACACACACACACACACACACACACACACACACACACACACACACACACACACACACACACACACACACACACACACACACACACACACACACACACACACACACACACACACACACACACACACACACACACACACACACACACACACACACACACACACACACACACACACACACACACACACACACACACACACACACACACACACACACACACACACACACACACACACACACACACACACACACACACACACACACACACACACACACACACACACACACACACACACACACACACACACACACACACACACACACACACACACACACACACACACACACACACACACACACACACACACACACACACACACACACACACACACACACACACACACACACACACACACACACACACACACACACACACACACACACACACACACACACACACACACACACACACACACACACACACACACACACACACACACACACACACACACACACACACACACACACACACACACACACACACACACACACACACACACACACACACACACACACACACACACACACACACACACACACACACACACACACACACACACACACACACACACACACACACACACACACACACACACACACACACACACACACACACACACACACACACACACACACACACACACACACACACACACACACACACACACACACACACACACACACACACACACACACACACACACACACACACACACACACACACACACACACACACACACACACACACACACACACACACACACACACACACACACACACACACACACACACACACACACACACACACACACACACACACACACACACACACACACACACACACACACACACACACACACACACACACACACACACACACACACACACACACACACACACACACACACACACACACACACACACACACACACACACACACACACACACACACACACACACACACACACACACACACACACACACACACACACACACACACACACACACACACACACACACACACACACACACACACACACACACACACACACACACACACACACACACACACACACACACACACACACACACACACACACACACACACACACACACACACACACACACACACACACACACACACACACACACACACACACACACACACACACACACACACACACACACACACACACACACACACACACACACACACACACACACACACACACACACACACACACACACACACACACACACACACACACACACACACACACACACACACACACACACACACACACACACACACACACACACACACACACACACACACACACACACACACACACACACACACACACACACACACACACACACACACACACACACACACACACACACACACACACACACACACACACACACACACACACACACACACACACACACACACACACACACACACACACACACACACACACACACACACACACACACACACACACACACACACACACACACACACACACACACACACACACACACACACACACACACACACACACACACACACACACACACACACACACACACACACACACACACACACACACACACACACACACACACACACACACACACACACACACACACACACACACACACACACACACACACACACACACACACACACACACACACACACACACACACACACACACACACACACACACACACACACACACACACACACACACACACACACACACACACACACACACACACACACACACACACACACACACACACACACACACACACACACACACACACACACACACACACACACACACACACACACACACACACACACACACACACACACACACACACACACACACACACACACACACACACACACACACACACACACACACACACACACACACACACACACACACACACACACACACACACACACACACACACACACACACACACACACACACACACACACACACACACACACACACACACACACACACACACACACACACACACACACACACACACACACACACACACACACACACACACACACACACACACACACACACACACACACACACACACACACACACACACACACACACACACACACACACACACACACACACACACACACACACACACACACACACACACACACACACACACACACACACACACACACACACACACACACACACACACACACACATACATACATACATGTTAAAGAACTCTTCTACATTTTTAGTTCTACTTATAAAGATTTTTATAATAAAAAAATATACCTACAGTAAGCACTGTGTATTAGGAGTAAATTATACTGCTGTAAACTATAAAGTGTCGGCTGATATCATTAATTTTCCCACACTTTGAAGAGGAGCTAGCTGTCTAGTGGAAGTTGACAGAAGTTTGAAGTACATAGGAAAACATAATTTTGCTAATTCTATTTTCTATGCCATATTTACAAGAAACCTCAAGAGCTGATGATAAAACCCTTTCAGTAAGAGCTATATGTTATGTATTACTTAAGAATTTTCCTATTTACTTACAGAGAAATCACCTGTGGTTTCTATATGTTTAATCTCCCAGAGCATTTACTGAGCACAGATATTTCTAAAATACAAGCATCTAGATTAAAGTCAACTTCACTCTAATTGTAGCAAGCTAGAATCGTACTATAGATATCTATGTTTAATATTTGATTTCCAAAATTGAATTTTCATTTTATAACTGTAGTTCATTTTTCATATGTTATGAAATTTCAATTTGTTAAGTTGGAGTCCTCTTATATACAAGAAATATGAGGTGTACTTTCAATTGACGTGTGGAACTCCCCTAAAAATTCAGTTTCTACCCATTTAAATAGGTTTATGTGTAAGTTGAACACAATTTTACAATCCTGTGCAAACTCAAGTATATTGGACCTCAAAGAAGGTGTTTAGGTCCTTGTCAAGGTTTTGTGAGTTAATGATGCTATTTAATAAATACTTACTTATACCATGAAAAGCTAAAGGGAGAAAGGTTTGGACCATACAACATTCATGGTGGCCAGCAAGATACTCCATCCACCCTTATATATACTTCAAATGACCAAACTTCATCTAACCAAAATACGCAACCGTTAACTAACTAAATACGCTACATTCAAATAATCGCCGCTCCTCAGGCGTTCAACGCACAACTGAAGTTAATAAATGGGAAGTAATATTTCTATAAATATCTAATCTTAGTAGTTATTATTACTACCTTTAAATTATTTCTCAAAATGCTACGGTTTAACTTTATCGTTATTAAAGTAAATGTAATGATGGAATATTATTTGGTTTGATTAGACCATAGATTGTAAAGCATCTTCTTATAATTGTAAATAATCTACTTAAACATCTTTTTGAACATTGAGTGTAGTTACAAAATAATGGGAAATGATACAGTGATTATTTTTGTAAACAATTACAGATTTAATAACATATTGAAACATAAATAATTAACGTAATCAAAACCTCATAACTTCTTGTCTGAAATAGCAATATCTTTCAGCTTGGTTATAGCATAGCACGTAACGGGGCTACTTCAAATGACCAAACTTCATCTAACCAAAATACGCAGCCGTTAACTAACCAAATATGCTACACTCAAATAATCGTAATACACAGACTTTAATTAACCAAATACGCGATCTTCAACTAAAAGTAATGTTACGGGAGGCAACCCTTATACACCTATCCCCCAAGGTTCCATCGCAGTTACGCATTCATAGAGGTCCGACGCGGAGGCCCTGAGTCAATTCAAGGTCTTTAGGTATCTACTCAAGTGTTCTACTCACTATACCACTCAATTGCTCATTTCATTTCTGACTAACAAAACAAAATAAAAAAAACTGGTAAATTAAAATTGTTGTTTGTTGTCACACTTGAAATGCCTCACCTATAGTAAGTTAACAATGCATTACCTATATACTACATTAGATGTCAAAGTAATATGTAATTATTACCTTATTACCGTTTCACAAGTAAACGAGAGTAAAAACGAGTAACATAAACAAAAATTTTTAAAGTAAATTCCTACTTAGGACAACAAAGAAAATTGTGTATTTTAGCTACTTTTCATTAAATAATTAAAATCAATATAAATGAAGTAACATAATCAATTCGTTAAAACAGATGTTCTATCACATAATCTATAACATAAAATCTACTTATTAATAAATTTGTTGAGCACTGTGGACTAATTTTTTAACTAAATAAATAAAACCCACTAACCACAATACAAAAATCTTTATTACAATTACTTTATGTACATTTCGATTACATGGTAATCCTCCTCAGAAGTACTGTAAACTCAGCTGTTTTATGAAATCATATGATATCGCTTATGTTAAGTCAAATGGGATGAAATAGCTATATTGCATACCTTGCCCCTTTTCTGAAAAGTTTTTCTCCCATTTAAAACTAAAATTAATTTATTATTAAATTCAATTAATGATTTATATTTGAATAAAGAGCATTAACATCAAGTGTCATCCACAACAAGCTTAAAAAATGTATTTGAACTTGATTAGGGGAATAAAAGATATTTCATTACCAACTGAAAATTTGAAATATATATATATATATATATATATATATATATATATATATATATATATATATTCTTGATATTTAACGTTATCCATTGTTTTTCCGTTGCACTGACTTTATAAAGTTAATATATTACTATGTAAGTAATTTTATCCACCATTAAGTGCAATAATTTTACCTTGAGTGATGAGGCACCTTTCGGTCAATTGACCATTGTCGAATCACTCGTGAGTGAGGTGCCTCATCACTCAAGGTAAAATTATTGCACTTAATGGTGGATAAAATTACTTACATAGTAATATATTAACTTCATATATATATATATATATATATATATATATATATATATATATATATATATGAAAAAATAAGAGAAATCCAAATACGAGAACAATTTATTGAATTATACAAATCAAAGCTTTTAATTGGCAAACAGTACCACAATCATCAGGAATAACAAACAATGTCAAGTATACAAGTGTTAGTATTCTTTATTATTCCTAAAGATCTTTATACTGTTTCCCAATGTAAAGCTTAAAATTTTAAGATTCAATAAATTATTCCTGTATTTGTATCTCTCTTTGTTTTTTCATTAATACACAAGAATAAATATGTTATTATACATATATATATAATAAATTAAAAATATTTCAGAAACAAGAATACTTTTAATACATATATTATTCAAAGCTTTTCGCCGATAAAACAGTACCAGCATCTTCAAGAAAAATAATTATGTAACTAAATATTTTTACAAAAATTAAATCAATCATACTACAAACAACCATATGTTTATAAGTATTGCGCTTTATGTAATTTTTTCTATAGCATCAATGACCTAATAAATAGTTTGGTCCCTTGATCTCACTTGAATTTGTTTATCAATTAATTTGTCTTTAACTTTATGTTTATAAATTTCCAATGTTTCATATATATTCATCTTTAATCCTTTGTTTAATTATTTTATTAATTTTCATACTTTCTATTTCAGGAAATTTGTGTCCATTATTAATACAATGCGTAGCTAAATTTGATTTGTAAATGTTTGCTTTAATATAAGCGTTTAAATGTTTTTTGTATCTGTCTTTTAATTTCTTTTTTGTTTGTCCTACATATAATTTATTACAATCTTACATTTTTACATACATCATTTCTTTCGTGCACATTGTTTTGATTATTGTTATTGTATATTAAATTTCCAATTTATTATCAGTTTTATATATAAGAAGAGTGTGTACTAATAAAAGGAATTGAATAGTTCTTTTAATCATAAAATTTACTCTAATTTACGCCTTTCTATAACTGCAGTTACCAGTAATGGAATGGAAACCTGTCTGCAGCATTAGTTTTGTTAGTGGCGCCATCTGAGACGGTTCTCTATAGTAACTGTTAAATATTCTCGGCGAAGGTAGTAATTTTTTTGCTTACATTCTCTCTTTGAGTGTCACAAACTTGGCATTTTGGATTATCCACTTCGAGTACCCCCCCTTTCGAATTTGACATCTTGGACTTTCAAATAGTAAAGAAAAGTATACTAAAGCACACTTGAAATACAACAATAATAATTTTTCTTATCAAATTATGCTTATTCTAGTGCAACTATCCGCTCTTTTGAGACTCCTATTTTGAATTATAAATTTAGAATTAAGTCAGTGACCCCAAACAGTAAATTCTCCTTAAGACTAGAAAAATATTCTTTAGATCCTGTGATTTATTATTTCTAAAATAAAACTTGCACCTTTACAAAATTGTGTAAAACATGACTACAGAACGTAATATCAAAATAATTTAATTAATTCACACTTAGATCAACAAAGAAAAATTTTATTTTAGTTACTGTTGTTTAAATAATTAAAATCGATATAATTAAAGTAACATAGCCTATGCGTTAAACAGCTGTTCTACCACATAACCTATAACATAAAGTCAGCTGTTTTATAAAATCATATGTTACCACTTATTTTAAGCCAAATGGGACTAATCAACTATAATGCATACCTTGCCCCTTTTGTAAAACTTTTCTCCCATACAAAATTAAAATTAATTCATTATTAAATTTAATTAATGAATTAATATTTGAAAAACTCTATTAACATAAAGTGTCATCCACTACAAGTTTAAAACAATCTATTTGAACTTGAGTGGATGAAAAGTATTTTATTAAAGATTGAAAATTAGAACAAGATATATGGAGAGTGTGGACTAATAGAATAAATTAAGAAAGAACCAAAACTTATTACCCAAACTTGATAAAAATTCAAAACAGTAAATATTTTTTGGACTGTTTCGCAGGCCTATAATGTAAATAATAGGTGCGTCTGTATCGTGCAATTTCTGAAAACTCTTCGATTGTTAAAAGGTTAAGAAAATTTTAGTAAAAGATAATCGTCGATTGGAGTTTACTTTTCTTGGAGATGATTATTTTAAACAATAAATTATTCGTAAGTCCCAAGAGACTAAGGCTACCTCCTACACAAGGGCGTATAAGTGATACGTTTGCCTTTAAAAGAAAGTCCTCTCGTTACTTATTCAGAAAGGACTCTCAGCCTGGCACACCTGCCCTGGCTTACTAGGCCACTAGGCCAACCGGAAGCCGTCCTTCTTTTATTGGTTTTCTTTTCCTACGACCGAAATATTTCTCGTGAGAGTTACCCGGTACGAGTTTTTAATTTGCAATGTTGGTAGTACTGCCCGATTAATTTGTATAGTAAATTGGCAAACCGACAATCAGTTTGTGTGTACAATTACTGGAACCTAACTGAATTTCGCAAGTAGGCGATCGCGGTTAATGAATAGTCGGTAATCTGTCTAATAATTATACCATTGTGCAATGTATTGAAGTGATAACTTCTAAACGCGCGTTGAACAAAACATGCCGTTAAGTCATTGCTTTCGCGTCACGCTATATCTGAAACGCATACCTCACAGCGTATATTTCTGTCAGGTGACAACTGAATGATAACATATGATTTCATGTAACAGCTGATTTTGTTTTATAGGTTATGTTGTAGAACACGTAGATTATTATTAAATAGTTTCGATCAGTTAATTAATATATGAATTTATTTAAATTTTGATAAATCCCAACACAAATACTTTAATATAGCGATAATAATAAGTTATGTATTTTTAATCCGATTTTTGAAAGAAAAATATTTTTAGACCCGTTTAGTTTTTTTAAAAGAACTTATTTGTATTGAATTTGTTAAAAGATTTGTGTATAGTAAACATCCAATAAATGTTTTTTGTTACCTATATTATTTTGTTATTAACTATAATAAATATTATTTAAAACCATAAACGAAATCATTTTATGTAATCTGTTTCTGGTTCAATTCCTACTATTAGTTCACTCTCTCTCTCTCACTATATATATATATATATATATATATATATATATATATATATATATATATATATATATATATAGTTAATAAATTATTCAATATCAAGAGCATAGTGGTACAATTTATTACAATAACAATATTAGAAAGAACCCCAATACCACAAAAATAATAAAAAATAACAAATAAAACAAGTTACGTAAGATTAAACGATTATGTACATTTCGATGACCATGTCATCATCATCAGAGGGTCTTATTACAAAATAACGATCTAGCATACAAGAAGTTACAAACTAGTGACCATTTTTAGATTCAGTCCAGTTTGTAACCTCTTGTTCGCTAGATTGTAATTTTGAAATAAGACCCTCTGATGATGATGGCGTGGTCAGAGAAATGTACATAAGGATTTTTTCTTAAGTAACTTGTTTTATTTGTTATTTTTGTTGTATTGGGGTTCTTTCATATATTTTCAATTATTAATAAATTAGTTTTTATTCATCCACTTACATTAAAATATATTTGTTTAAACGTGTAGCGTATGACTCTAGATGTTAATACGGAATTTCCACATTGCATTAATTAAATTTAATTCATTAATTTTATTAATTAATTTCTCTTTTTATTTTGCACTTAATATTGTGATTCGGTTATATGCATATACATTTATATTAAGTGCAATTATTTAATAAAAAGCAATAGTAGGAATTTACTTATACAATATTTCTTTTACTCGTTTTTAATCTATACCTAAGTAATATATTTGAGAAGGAAAACGAATTGAACAGTGAATAGGAGGTAGAGCAGTTTTAATCAAACATTACTCTTATTGTTTATTAACCAGAAAGGAAGTAATAGTGAGTACAATAATTAAAACAAAATAGGATAAATACATTAGAAGAAAATATGTTAAATAAAGTAAAACGTATACAACGAATGATAACACAATACATTAAGCCTACAAACTGTTGTGCCTTCACAGTCTGAGAAATTGGAAGAGTAGTGGAACGGGGAAGCATCGGAAGGGATTACAATAAAGTGTTAGATGGCAATGACCAGTGAGGTAGAAACTATAGTTCATGACTTTTGGAGGGTGGTAAAGTGGCCGAGGTAACATTTCAGTTTCTCGTCCTCCCATGTATGTAGGGGCCTGCGGTCGATAACTGGGTTGAATGTGCCATACGTGATAGATGGTTGAACAGGGGAGCATCGGAAAGGATTGGAATGAAGTGTTAGATGGCAATGACCAGTGATGTAGAGAGTGGTGTAGAAACTATAGAAGGGGTGGTAAAGTAGTCGAGGTAACGTTTGAGTTTCTCGTCCTCCCATGTATGTAGGGGCTTGGGGTCTATAACTGGGTTGAATGTGGCATACATTCATAGATGGTTGAACGGAGGAGCATCGGAAGGGATTGGAATGAAGTGTTAGATGGCAATGACCAGTGATGTAGAGAGTGGTGTAGAAACTATAGTTTAAAGACTTTTGGAGGGTGGTAAAGTAGTCGAGGTAACGTTTGAGTTTCTCGTCCTCCCATGTACGTAGGGGCTTGGGGTCGATAACTGGGTTGAATGTGAGATAACATGATTGTTGATAGAAGTCATCTGGGAAGAGAATGTGGATTCAGGAACTGTTGTTTGGTTTTTGAATCGATGACGAAGAATTTATTTCTGATTATGACACGTAGGTGGTAAAAACTAAATGCTTTGGTGATTTAAACGTTCGCCTTATCGTTTAATTGTTTTTATGAGGCTCATCACGCCGATACGAAAGTCGAATTTCTGGTCCTCAGTAAATGTTTTTATGCTTGACATTAAAGAATCAAAAAATGCTCGATCTTCATCCGGTGGTTGTAGCACATTAGGAGTATTTCTAAAGTATGAAAGAGAGGTTTCATCTTCAGCTGGGGTTTTATGTGGTGTTCCACCTAGCTCTTGAGTAGGCGTTTGTAGCGAAGTGAAACGTACATCTGGTGTTGACAAAATGGATGGCGTTTCTTCAAAGTCAGCTCGTTTTTTAGGTGTTGTCCTCATTGGTTCTGGAGTAGGCGTTTGTAACGAACTGAAACGTACATCTGGTGTAAACAAAATGGATGGCGTTTCTTCAAAGTCAGCTCGTCTTTTAGGTGCTGTCCTCATTGGTTCTGGAGTAGGCGTTTGTAACGAACTGAAACGTACATCTGGTGTTGACAAAATGGATGGCGTTTCTTCACCTTCATTTTCGTCTCTAATTGAATGCATTTCACCTTGAAGTTCTGTTACAAGAGTGCTTTCTTTTGGTGCAACAGTCGGCGGTAAAGTGAATCTATCTAGTATAAAAGAAAACTGTTGCTCAAAAGAAGACAGTTTAGCTGATTTATTTGGAATCCCATATTGGTACTTTTTATTCAAACTCTTCATACATTTCCATTTTAATTTTTTCCATCTGAACATCAGAGACCTCCCTGAAACAAAATTATTGAAATGTATAAGAAATTGTTTATGTTGTTATTTAGTTTGCTATTTTGTTTTTAAATTTGAAGAATTCTGAAAATCAGCAATCTCTAGGTGTCAAGAATTAGGAATTGTGAAAAGCCAGGTCGTGGCAAAAAGCTCTGTCCGGTTCCAAGTAAGGTGTACAGGGACAAATACAGTGTGAAGATGCTTTGTTTATAGTGAGACATGAAGGTAATTTGAAATTTGCTACCAAAAAAAAAGTTTACTAATATTACATGTCTTAATTTTACAGATATCTTGAATAATGCTGGAGCTTGATAGAACTTCACTCCTGGGAAGAAATGTTCGAAACGCATCTACGACAGTTTGACTCGTGTTAGAAAAAGAATGTTTTCCATCTTTCAAGAAATTGATTTAGGTTTGTTTCTGTTTTTGAAAAAAAGCTACCTTCGCTAACCTTCGCTAACAGCCTGATACCACACTTGTCAGAATAGTAAAAGCGACGGTGTGACAGGACTCGTATAGTTACAAACCTCAATAGTTGTTCTTGCAGTAGCTGATACAAACCACAATATTATTTACAAAGATGAAGGACCATTTAAAAGAGAGAGAGAGTGAGAGAAAGAGAGAGAGAGAGAGAGATCAGCGAAGGTTCGTAGAGAGACCGTATCCTCAGAAAAACTAAACACCTCTTACATACACCATATAAACCTCACAATACACACTATCAGATTTATTTCCTCACTCACACACACACACACACACACACACACACACACACACACACACACACACACACACACACACACACGCGCGCGCGCGCATGCACACACATACACACACACACACACACAAACACACACACACACACACACACACACACACACACACATACACACACACACACAAACACACACTCTCTCTCTCACACACCACACACACTCACACACACACACACACACACACACACACACACACACACACACACACACACACACACACACACACACACACACACACACACACACACACACACATACACACACAAACAAACAAACAAACACACACACACACACACAAACATACACAAACACACACACACACAAACATACACAAACACACACACACACACACACACACACACACACACACACACATACACACACAAACAAACAAACAAACAAACACACACACACACACAAACATACACAAACACACACACACACGCACACACTTTAGACTCTGGCTATTTGAACCTGATTCCGAAAATGCAGCATTATCTTAAAGATAAGTACTCTTTCGGAATACGCTTTGTTGACTAAACGGATAAAATATTCCAATATTACTTTTATGTCCATTTTCTAAGTACCTTCCATGATCAAGAGTGCGCCTTTCTCTATTCTAATCATTTAAACCACAATATGATTTTTGAATAAAGCCGTAAACCCTTAATACATTTCCTTATTTGTCTTCACGGCACGCCTCCATTCGTCTGCCGGCCCTCTTAAATATCTTTCTACCATTCTTCCCATTCTGGGGTTTATTTCGTGTAATTGCTCTTTCACGTCTTTCGAAAGTGGGCCTTCGTTATTCTTATCCAAATACTCAAACATTTTGAGACAAGTCGAGTTTAAAGTTAGTCATATGCGAGTGCTTGTTCCTTCTGTTTGTTTGTATCTTCTCTCCCACTCTCTTCACGCGGTGATCAAACCCATTAAGCTGATCTATTACCTCCTTGACATTTTCTCTATTTTGTCCCGCTAACTGCGTCTTTTCCTGTATTTTATTTTGGACGCCTGCTATACATCCTTCCCACTGTTTCTTCCTATTTCTTATTTCTTCCGTTTCTTTACCCACTAACATTTAGTAATTTTCAAGGCTTGATCTTTGAATATCTTTTCCATGAATAGTTTTATTTCTTCCCTATCTTTCTCTCTCTTCTTTTTGCTTTCGCCTCTTCATTTTCTTTCTCTCTCTCTCTGCTTTTTGGCTTTTCTCTCTCCCTCTCTACTCTTTCTCTCTCTGTTTTTGCTTTCTCCTACTCTTTCCTTTCTCCCTTTCTGCTTTTCGTTCTCTTTTTCATTCTTCCATATTTTCAAAAACTTGGATGTGGCCATCCTATTTGGTCCTGACGATAGAGGCTGGATTCGTCTAGCTTGATCTGGAAACCCTCAAATACTTCATCTTTTCTATTTGCCTGTGTGATCTTGAATTAGTCTCTGTTTTCAATGTCTTACGGTATTTTGAATTTATATTGACGAACGGATTTAAAACTTTTTACTCATTGCTATGTTGAACATTTTATGTTTGAAAATACTTCCATAACCTTTCCGGCGGGAATACTCGAAATAACCGGCTGCCTGATTATTTATCTGGCAGGCCTAAAAATTTGAGTCTTTACCTGCCAGCGTTCCTTATGACTTCCGCCCTCTCTACTCTTGGTTCGTTTCTCGCTCTGGCGACTTTTTTAAAGAGTGTCTTCGGTTGCAACCTTCTTCCTCCTGTACATTCTTCCCACCGTTGCCTTTATCTTATTTGACAATGTTCCCTACTAAGGCAATACGTATTGCCTACTAAGACAATGTATTGGCAATACGTCCCATCTGCCGATATCTTCCTTTGCTAACCACTTTTTGTTATCTCAATTGATTTTATAAAACTTTATTAATTAATATATTTTAGTTGCTTGTTGTAATCATCTTGAATTCATTGATTAAACTATAATTAAACCAAGTGAATACGTAATGGCTTAATTGCTGACGCGTTTCGAAACAATCGTTCCTTTTACGAAGCAAAGCTTCTACTGGCGGCGTTCCGCTAGTTATAAACGTTTTCGGTGCGAGATGTATAATCATTTTTTATAACCATTCTCTATTGCTATTTGATAAAAAACGTTTTTCTATCTAATTTTATTTGAATTATTCGTAGGTATTTTATGCAATCTGTATAATAAATTGTATAATGCAGCCATTTTTTCATTATATGGATGATTAGAATTATTAGGTATTATTTGGTATGTTACAATACATAGATATTCGAAGTCATCATTATGTCTTGTTAGTGTATAGCGAGAAAATTAATTTTATAATTTTTTTCCATTTCATAAATAAAAATAATATTTTTGTTTGTTTTATATATTTTTTCCAAAATAGTTACCAAATATATACTATTATTATTAGGTATATAACATTTAATCATAGAGTAATATCTTTTATTAAAATTTACTAATTTTATTTCTATTGATTTGGATAATTGTACTTTGCAAGTTTTAAAAATTTGGCTTTATCTTTCATTTTCTATGAGTTATCACACGTTTTGGTTACATTAAAACTCGTTACAAATTTAGTTTTGACTATTTTGAATTTATAAACTCTTTATAGATTTAGTTTCGAATATTATATTCTTCAAATGGCTTATCTGCCCGCTTGAAAACACAGTGATCAATATATAACTATTTGACTATGATTCAATTAACTTAATTAACTATTAACAACTATATTAACAATTAACTTCAATATTTAACTATGACTTATAATTCAATATTTCCGTTTATAGTGACGAAAATATCGGATACCTAACTACACGAGTGTATTGGTTAGAGGCCGGACAGTGTATTACAAGTACAATACACCAGTATCACTTATTGTTATCATTAACTCCCTTTTAATGCCATTTGTTAGCTTTTGTCAATACCAAATAAAACCGGCTAGAGCAACACTCACCTATCCAATACCTTATGGGCTGTGTTTCCTGGCTGAACCCCTCAAACAAAGCGTTGGCGATTACCTCCCAAGTGGCTTCTTTTTTCTTTACATCGTTGTAACCATCACCGTTGAATTCCCAAAGGACGGGGTGTTTCTTCACTTCTCGAATGAGTATGTCATTAGGGACTTTCATGTTGGACACTACGGACAACGTATAACAGAAATAAATAAAATACTTTTATACACTGCGACATATGTTATTAGATTCTGGGCCGAACAAATTAACAAATCGTCGAGCTTATAATGGAAGTAAATTTAGTAAACACCTATTGAGACAAACCTTATAAATTTACTTAAATTACAGATTCGTCAAGACGCTAGTTTATCCAGTTCGAACATATGTATCGGCTGCTGTCACGGATAAAGAATGGTATGTTAATGTGTAATTAGTGGTGCTTCCGTTTGGCAATTAATTTAGGCAAGTATGTACATATTCAGGCGCGTATCCAGCGATTTGCTTTGGGGGGGGGGCGATCGATGCATTATATATAGTCTATATATATATATATATATATATATATATATATAATGTGTGTGTGTGGGCGCGCGCGCGCGTGCGTGTATGTAAAAACGTAGAACAGAAAAAGTTCTTTCTACGCTTGCGTTAGAAATCGGTAACGTGATAAAGATTCGTAGCAAATTAGAATTTTTAATAAATAATTATTCCAGTTTCGATAACACTTATGGCTAGAGTATATTATTAATTTCATAATAAGCTATTATTATAAAAATGGTTTATTAATTAATATAAGTAGTTATTCTTCCAACACGAACAATTCCGGACTCAACTGCGAATATTACGCTTGCAAAATTACGTATTGAAAATCATATGTTCCAGACTAAGCTTCACTAGCGCTATCTGTTGTTAAAACGTTTAAACGTTTACGAGCGTATGCCGAGGGAACGCGTCACATTTTCAAATTAAAAATTAAAATTTTATTTTTTATTTACAATAAAAGACGAATTAACTTAAGTAAAAGTCTATTTTAATAGAAAGTCGGAATTTAATAATATATTGTCGATTTTTAACCCAAAGTTCTTGAGGGTTGGGGGGGCGAGGCCCCATCGCCCCCCCCCTTGGATATGCGCCTGATATTATAATGTGTTTTAAAGTGTATAATTGTAAACTAGTAGCTCTAGTTCAAGATGGAAAAAACTACTGTAATATATGTAAACTATTTTAATTAAAACAGTAATAACAATAATACTATTATTAATAATAATAGTAACTAATAAACACAAAAGCAATATTTACTTACGATTTTGTGGAGAGCACTCAACTCTCCACATATACTAATTCAATGCGGGATTAGAGACAAGGCCACGGCCGGCACGAGTTCTATTCGCGCATTGCAATTACTTTTGGCCGTTATTGTAGGCCGGGTCTAAAGCACTGTCTCTCGTGAATTTAAAGAATCGGTAATGGATTAGTTCGTTCCTTTATTATATGTTTTAAAGTGTATACCCAACTGCAAACTAGTTGCTCAGCTACAAGATGGAAACAAACTACTGCAATATATGTAAATGTTTTAAATTAAAATAGTAATAATAATACTATTATTAGTAATAAACATGAAAGCAATATTTACTTACGGTTGTGGTGGAACGTTGTCGAAAGAACGCTAGATCATGAATATGGTGCAGCACTCAACTCTCCACATACTAGTAATTCAATGCGGGATTAGGAGACAAAGCCACAGCCGGCGCGCGTTGCAATTACTTTTGGCCGTTAGTGTACACCTGGTCTAAGGCAGATGTCTCTGACGTGAGTATAAAGAGACTTGGTGCGTTCCTATTCCGTCATCCCTAGTCTCGTTATTTTATTTAAGCCTGACAAATAAAAAATTACGAAACACAACGGTATAAATGGTCCGTGATTCTGACAAAGATAATATAGGAGTGCTCGCTGGGCTAGTTGACTAGGAGACGAAGCTAGGTATAGAATAAGCTATTTCAGTACTCCGCTACATTTCAATATATGAAAATGTCCTGAAACGCGTCAAACCTACATAAAACAAATGGCAAGGAAGGGGAATAAAAATAACTTTGAATTGTTAGCATAATTTTTAGAGTTTAAAAGGGTAAAATTTTACATCTTCGTAAACTTTTAACATACATTTTGCAAAAATTTTTGAAACTGGTAATAATAATTTATTGTAAGATATTAGTATAGCAGACTTCAAACCTGATTTGTATTGCGTTTGTTTTAAATTATAATATTAGTATGACTATAATATTCGTATTAAATGGACTTTATTATAAATATATAATAGAATATTTATACTTGTATTTTGTCTGGAACAGTAAGTGCATATTGAAAATTCCAATCGTCCAGGTGATTCTTCCCAGTAGCTACGAAATTTGTTTATAAATGAACTACAAAGTTAGAAAATAGTAGTTTTTATTCTATATAAATTTAAAATTTGTATAGGAAGGTGAGTAGAGAATAAAGATTAACACTTTAATCATTTCTTTATTTTTTATAAAAATTTTTGTTCGGAATCAAGGCATTGTTTAAGTATATGACGGACCGCTGCCTCGATTTTACTACCAAAACCACCCGTTCACCTTGGGTGTTGGCTAGCCCACTGGAACACCGTTATAGAGGAAGGCGCGAGTATGCAAACCGGAATGCGTGGCCACGTGACCCGCCTAGATCTAGGCCTGCGCAGGAACTTTCTCCGCCTGACTTTCGTCCACGTGATGATACGGTGTTGCCACTTTTAGGCTAATTACAATACGATAAATACTTCCAGCACAAGAAATTGCTGCGAAAAGGGCTTCATGTAAATTCAATGTTTTCAGAAAACTGAAATTTGAAAAACTGAGAACTACTGGCGCGATAATTGTTTACTATTTGCTTAGTTAACGCTCATTTTAATTTGTTTCATGTTTGTAAGGCCGGCCGCACACTGGATAAGGCGAGGCGCTGCGTAGCGAGGTAGTGCCTTAAGGCGTTTGACTGCCTCGTCAATTTTCATCAGTCGGGCAAAAGGCATGACAAATCGTTCTGCGCAATCGAGGATAAATGTTTTGTACTCTTGGGATAAATTTTATAGTAAAAGAAGCATTTTTGGTTAAATTGTTAGAGAACAAGCAACAGTTTGCAATAGATTGTTATTCAATTCCTTCTATTAGTTCACACTCTCCTTATATATATATATATATATATATATATATATATATATATATATATATATATATATATATATATATATATATATATATTTAATAAATTAAAAATAATTCAAAAACAAGAATGCTTTTAATGAATATATTTATTCAAAGCTTTTCGCCGATAAAATAGTACCAGCATCTTCAGGAAAATAATTATCTAATCCTGAAGATGCTGGTACTATTTTATCGGCGAAAAGCTTTGAATAAATATATTCATTAAAAGTATTCTTGTTTTTGAAATATTTTTAATTTATTAACTATATATACAAGAAAACTTATCACCATATTTAATATAATATATATATATATATATATATATATATATATATATATATATTGTTAATAAAATATGTTTTTAGTCATCGAATCAAGTTCAAATATATTTTGTTAACCTGTAGTGGATGACAATTGATATTAATAAAGTTTTTTCAAATATTTATTCATTTCTTGTTCAAATAGATTAGTTAGAAATAACTAACTAACTGATTCTGTTGAATCAGAAAGAAATATAAAGTTGACGTCAACACACTCCAGTGTGACCGCCGACCGAACATAAAACCGCTACAGCTGTTCCATATCGATGAGAAGTTTATTATTCTGTATGTTTTGTCTATTGTATGACTACCTTTAGAGGTCGGACCGGGTGAAAAGTTATAGGTTAGGTTAAGTTACGTATTAACGGTGTAGATGTATTAACAATTTTAAGGACATGAAAATAAATTGCGCCATGTTATGAATTTGTATTCAAATATCTTTTAGAACCAAAAGCATACTGTGACTGGGGATACCTTGCCGTATGTTGCTACTAAACATCGGGCAAGGCGCAGCGAGGCAAGGCAAAAACGTCTCGTCTCAGCATGCCTTATCCAGTGTCCGGCCAGTCTTATAAATACAAAAAAAAACGTACTAGCAGAAGGATTACAGACACACCAATCCTAAAATTTAGGAGAAATTACACACCCGTTAGTAAAATTTAATGTTCACCGATATTGTTTAACAAAATCCCTATTAAATTTAGTTTAAAGAGTGACTACACAGGCAACAGGCGTTCAATTGATATTTAGGAGGTTTACTACGATAGTATAATGATTGTATTTTGAATAAAACTATATATTCGCATATTTTATTGAACCAATAAAGAAACATGTTGAAGATCATAATATAAACATCTTCACATCTGCTATGAATATTTGTATGTACCTGACATTACAATATCAGTATCGTACAATATCGTAGTATCTTCCTAAACATTACAGTATTTGTTGACGCGTTTCTGAATGATTCCATTTTCAAAACTCAAATAGTAACCCATTTACTATTTTAGAAGTACTATTCAAGTATTGCTAGAAGTAGTTTAGAAAATGGTGTTATTCCTAAACGCGTCATCAAAGGAAAATATTGTAACGTTAGGAAAGGTAGAAAAATGTACTAAAATATATACAAATAATTATGTATTGAGAATGACAAAATAAATATTAAAAACTGTTTTCTGAATAGTTAAATGTATTTAATTCTCTAGAATTTCATTCTGAAGTCAAATGACTACTATTGCCTATGAAGAATAGGTAAGGATTATATTTATGTCATCGCGAGTTCAGGGTAGCTTGTCTGAGTATCTCTATAGGGGCCATAAAGGGATCTCCAGCGGTTATGAGTCCTTGTTGGGAGAAGGGTAAGGATTATATTTATGTCATCGCGAGTTCAGGATAGCTTGTCTGAGTATCTCTATAGGGGCCATAAAGGGATCTCCAACGGTTATGAGTCCTTGTTGGGAGAAGGGTAAGGATTATATTTATGTCATCGCGAGTTCAGGGTAGCTTGTCTGAGTATCTCTATAGGTGTCATAAAGGGATCTCCAGCGGTTATGAGTCCTTGTTGGGAGAAGGGTAAGGATTATATTTATGTCATAGCTAGTTCAGGGTAGCTTGTCTGAGTATATCTATAGGTGTCATAAAGGGATCTCCAGCGGTTATGAGTCCTTGTTGGGAGAAGGGTAAGGATTATATTTATGTCATCGCTAGTTCAGGGTAGCTTGTCTGAGTATCTCTATAGGGGCCATAAAGGGATCTCCAGTGGTTATTAGTCCTTGTTGGGAGAAGGGTAAGGAAAGGGGATAATGACCCACAGGGATGAGCATATTGTTGCATCTTGTAGGTAGGTTCTCTTACTGCAAATAGACCTTCTCTTTATAGGGGTAAAGATAGTTTTCTACCAGATTCTCGGTTATCGATCACGTCAATTAAATTTGTTTCATATTTGCAATGCATACTGACCTGTATACACCCGATTATCCGGCGTAATGTGAGGATTGCACGGGTAAATGAAGACCTCGATAAAGCGATTGTTTTAGTGAAAATGCTAGGATAAAAGAAAGTTTCATATTTGCAATGCATACTGACCTGTATACACCCGATTATCCGGCGTAATGTGAGGATTGCACGGGTAAATGAAGACCTCGATAAAGCGATAGTTTTAGTGAAAATGCTAGGATAAAAGAAAGTTTCATATTTGCAATGCATACTGACCTGTATACACCCGATTATCCGGCGTAATGTGAGGATTGCACGGGTAAATGAAGACCTCGATAAAGCGATTGTTTTAGTGAAAATGCTAGGATAAAAGAAAGTTTCATATTTGCAATGCATACTGACCTGTATACACCCGATTATCCGGCGTAATGTGAGGATTGCACGGGTAAATGAAGACCTCGATAAAGCGATTGTTTTAGTGAAAATGCTAGGATAAAAGAAAGTTTCATATTTGCAATGCATACTGACCTGTATACACCCGATTATCCGGCGTAATGTGAGGATTGCACGGGTAAATGAAGACCTCGATAAAGCGATTGTTTTAGTGAAAATGCTAGGATAAAAGAAAGTTTCATATTTGCAATGCATACTGACCTGTATACACCCGATTATCCGGCGTAATGTGAGGATTGCACGGGTAAATGAAGACCTCGATAAAGCGATAGTTTTAGTGAAAATGCTAGGATAAAAGAAAGTTTCATATTTGCAATGCATACTGACCTGTATACACCCGATTATCCGGCGTAATGTGAGGATTGCACGGGTAAATGAAGACCTCGATAAAGCGATTGTTTTAGTGAAAATGCTAGGATAAAAGAAAGTTTCATATTTGCAATGCATACTGACCTGTATACACCCGATTATCCGGCGTAATGTGAGGATTGCACGGGTAAATGAAGACCTCGATAAAGCGATTGTTTTAGTGAAAATGCTAGGATAAAAGAAAGTTTCATATTTGCAATGCATACTGACCTGTATACACCCGATTATCCGGCGTAATGTGAGGATTGCACGGGTAAATGAAGACCTCGATAAAGCGATAGTTTTAGTGAAAATGCTAGGATAAAAGAAAGTTTCATATTTGCAATGCATACTGTCCTGTATACACCCGATTATCCGGCGTAATGTGAGGATTGCACGGGTAAATGAAGACCTCGATAAAGCGATTGTTTTAGTGAAAATGCTAAGATAAAAGAAAGTTTCATATTTGCAATGCATACTGACTTGTATACACCCGATTATCCGGCGTAATGTGAGGATTGCACGGGTAAATGAAGACCTCGATAAAGCGATTGTTTTAGTGAAAATGCAAGGATAAAAGAAAGTTTCATATTTGCAATGCATACTGACCTGTATACACCTGATTATCCGGCGTAATGTAAGGATGTCACGGGTAAATTAAGACCTCGATAAAGCGATTGTTTTAGTGAAAATGCTAGGATAAAAGAAAGTTTCATATTTGCAATGCATACTGACCTGTATACACCCGATTATCCGGCGTAATGTGAGGATTGCACGGGTAAATGAAGACCTCGATAAAGCGATTGTTTTAGTGAAAATGCTAGGATAAAAGAAGGTTTCATATTTGCAATGCATACTGTCCTGTATACACCCGATTATCCGGCGTAATGTGAGGATTGCACGGGTAAATGAAGACCTCGATAAAGCGATTGTTTTAGTGAAAATGCTAGGATAAAAGAAAGTTTCATATTTGCAATGCATACTGACCTGTATACACCTGATTATCCGGCGTAATGTAAGGATGTCACGGGTAAATGAAGACCTCGATAAAGCGATTGTTTTAGTGAAAATGCTAGGATAAAAGAAAGTTTCATATTTGCAATGCATACTGTCCTGTATACACCCGATTATCCGGCGTAATGTGAGGATTGCACGGGTAAATGAAGACCTCGATAAAGCGATTGTTTTAGTGAAAATGCTAAGATAAAAGAAAGTTTCATATTTGCAATGCATACTGACTTGTATACACCCGATTATCCGGCGTAATGTGAGGATTGCACGGGTAAATGAAGACCTCGATAAAGCGATTGTTTTAGTGAAAATGCTAGGATAAAAGAAAGTTTCATATTTGCAATGCATACTGACCTGTATACACCTGATTATCCGGCGTAATGTAAGGATGTCACGGGTAAATTAAGACCTCGATAAAGCGATTGTTTTAGTGAAAATGCTAGGATAAAAGAAAGTTTCATATTTGCAATGCATACTGACCTGTATACACCCGATTATCCGGCGTAATGTGAGGATTGCACGGGTAAATGAAGACCTCGATAAAGCGATTGTTTTAGTGAAAATGCTAGGATAAAAGAAAGTTTCATATTTTGCAGAATTTTCAGATTAACTATACTGGATACATTGAATTTCACGGAAGTAAACATACGTTTACTAGAAAAATTGCAAATTGGAAAATTCAATAAATGTTTGAGTTTTGTACATTGTTACGTAAGATTTATTAGTAATTGTGTTAGATTTCTACGCAAATGTCTTTAAGAATGTAAATTTAGACTTATGTTAATGTTTATGAATGCTAATGTGTTTGAATGGTGATGTGTTAAGAATATATATGGATATAAATCTTATGATTATGGATGTTGATATGCAAGGAATGTATATGGATATAAATGTTATGATTATGGATGTTGATATGCAAGGAATGTATATGGATATAAATGTTATGATTATGAATGTTGATGTGTTATGAGAGTTAATGGAATGAATGCCATTACGTATAAAAGTTAAAATGTACGAATGTTATTGTGTAGGCCTATGTATGTTAATGGTTAAGAATAGTAATGAGTACGAATGGTAATTCCTATAAATCTACGAGTAGGTTACAATTAATAACGGCATTGGAATATTATAGGCCTGGTAAATTCAAAAGGACTAATGGAAGGTTTATATATTGCTATTTTATGCAATAACTGATAAAAACGGTACGTAAGTCTTATACCTCTACTGATTTGATCAGTTATTTAGAAAATACCAAGTTTTTGTACGAAATAAAATAATGGGAAAACACTGTTGTAGAAATAAAGGTCTCCTTATTTCAAGGGGCAGATAGGCAATATGGTTACACCTATGATATGATTACCACAAAACTGATCGCTTATTATTATAGTATGAGTTATATTTTGAGGTGCCAGTTTGAAAATTGAAAAAAACGATACTGAAACCAATTTAAATTAACAACTTTAGTGACCAAATTCAAAAGTATTTGTTTCTTAAATGATGGAGAGAGCGATTTTACAGTTTGTAATACAGATAATCCTAGAATCGTTGAAAGAAACAGTGTTATAAACGGGATGTGAATATTCAAAAAACAAGTAATTAATCATGTTTGAATTTCTAACTATCTAAAAAAATTAAGTAATTTTGTCAACTTCTCGAAACATTTTTTAAAAACGAAACCTAAAAACAGGGTGCGAGATATTTTACTTTCAAAGATTATAGTTTCTATCTTGTTCAAACGAAATATACTATGGACGCCCTACCCTTTTAGTTTTATTCATGAACAATTTCAATGATCCCTAGGTAAAGAAAAATATTATTTTAATATTTTCTAAAAATTTCGAAGAAAGTTACTTTGAAATTTCGTTTATTTTACTTTTTTACCCTATTATTATTATGATTAACTCATATATTGCCCCTGAGTGGGGTGCAATACTTCAGTTCAAATGAATATACGAAGGAAGACGAAAACTAAAATATGATTTAAAGTAAAATTAATTAAAATTAGTTAACAAATTTCGCTCTTATTATTGTTTTTCATTTCAAAAATTGCGTTCAAAATACACACCCATTATTATCATTATATTGAATTATTTTCATTAAGATTTATCTAAATTTAAATGAATTAATACAATTAATGACTCATAATAACTATTTAATAATAATCTTTAACCTTATTATGGTTCAATAAATAATGTAACATAACCTACGTGTTACAAAAGCTGTTCTACAATATAACCTACAACACAAAATCAGCTGTTGAATGAAATCATTTGTAATAATTTAATTTCATTTGAGGCGACTCATAGAGTAACCCGATGGAAATTATTCTGTAACTCATGTCCATCCAATACGTTTTTGCAGGAGTCGCTATAAAAGTTTTTACTTTAAAAAGACTGTTTTAATGAAGAACAGCTGCATATAAAACCACTCCACGCCTGATTGCTATTGTGTATACAGTAGGGATTCATCCGAAGCTAACTGATGAAGCGTGCAGACTACAAGGACATAACGCAAGCCAAATTCTTAGGAAACATATTGAGATGGCTGTAACTCTTGGGAAATTCACGTAATATTTGAAACTATTCGTCGTTAAACAATTCTGATTTGCAATTACAAATAAGAATTGATAAATGGAAAGTTAATGTTCGAGAAGTTATATAAAATCTGCAAAACTGATTTCATAGTAGATTACTCTTAGCTTAAAATCTATTAAGAAATTATTTCTCTCTTTCGTAGGATAGGCCCTACATTAAAAATAGTGATTTTACACATATTTTTAAAATATAATAATCAAAAAGTGGAAAATACATTCTACTTTTAAACAGTTTAGAAGATATGCATCTAATTAGCCAGTGTTAATAGCAAGTAACATAACGACAAAATTTCAAGCCACTTCGTACATAAATCAATACAAAAATTATTTATTTTAGTAATTTTTTTATCAATAGTTAGTTATTTTAAATATGTATATACGTATGACATAATCGCAATATTATTGGCAAAATAAGAAGTAACATTAATTATTAAAATTAAAATAATAAATTTATTAATTGAATAATTATTTGAAAAAAACTATACTAACATCAAGTATCATCCACTACAAGTTTAAATAAAATTTATTTGAACCTCAGTAAATGAATAAAAAGTATTTTATTAATGATTGAAAATTTGAACACAATTTGTAGAGAGAGTGAACTAATACTAGGAACTAATACTAAGAACTAATACTAGGAACTAATACTAGGAACTAATACTAGGAAATGCAACAAAACTCAACACAAATTCTGAAATATTTATAAATAATATAAATTCAAAGATAAAAAAAAAGTGTATTCAAAAATATTTATATAAAATTATTAAATCAGGTTGACTAAGGTTTAAAATTTATTTTTTAGGCTATATTATGTTATTCATTTATAAAATTACAATAATATTTAAAATTGCAATATCTCAATATGTATTTGTTTGAATATAAGTACAAGATAGATAGATAGATAGATAGATAGATAGATACATACATAGATAGATCGATAGTGCGTGTGTGTGTTTGATGTGGGTTTGTTTTTTTGAGTGCTTGTGGGGGCACGCGCGGGCGTGTGCGTGTGTGTGTGTTTGATGTGGGTTTGTTTTTTGAGTGTTTGTGGGGGCACGCGCGGGCGCGTGTGTGTGTGTGTGTTAGATGTGGGTTTGTTTTTTTGAGTGTTTGTGGGGACACGCGCGGGCGTGTGTGTGTGTGTGTGTGTGTGTGTGTGTGTGTGTGTGTGTGTGTGTGTGTGTTTGATGTGGGTTTGTTTTTTGAGTGTTTGTGTGGACACGCGCGGGCGTGTGTGTGTGGGTGTGTGTGTGTGTGTGTGTTTGATGTGGGTTTGTATTTTTGAGTGTTTGTGGGGGCACGCGCGGGCGTGTGTATGTGTGTTTGATGTGGGTTTGTATTTTTGAGTGTTTGTGGGGACACGTGCGGGCGTGTGTGTGTGTGTGTGTTTGATGTGGGTTTGTATTTTTGAGTGTTTGTGGGGGCACGCGCGGGCGCGTGTGTGTGTGTGTGTGTGTGTTTGATGTGGGTTTGTATTTTTGAGTGTGTGTGTGTGTGTTTGATGTGGGTTTGTATTTTTGAGTGTTTGTGGGGACACGCGCGGGCGTGTGTGTGTGTGTGTGTGTTTGATATGGGTTTGTATTTTTGAGTGTTTGTGGGGGCACGCGCGGGCGTGTGTGTGTGTGTGTTTGATATGGGTTTGTATTTTTGAGTGTTTGTGGGGGCACGCGCGGGCGTGTGTGCATAGTAAACGAATATTTTACTACGCATTCGTTTAAGGTAATAAGAACTTGAAGAATGTTTTAAAAATGTATTCCAGCCCTACTGATAATAATAACATTAGGTTAATAACAAATCTAATAACATACTTCGTGAGGTGCTTAGACTCTCTAAGTTTGGTCGATAACTAGGCCAACCAGTTCAGAACACAAGTAGCAAAGCAGGACCATTAAAATTTCTCTTGAAAATAAAAATTTAATACCAATATAAGAGAACACGCAGGGCCGGATATTTACACTGGACAGCCTAGGCCGCGTGTGTCAAATTCCAGCTGTTGGCCGAAACACAGGTTAAGAAAAGTGTAGAGGTTTATCAGCTTTTGGAATTTTGTATTTTGACTGTCCCTATTACATATGAGCTTAAATGTAAAATATTACTATAAACGGTATCTGGAAAAGGAGGAAGGAAAAAGGACATTAATTAGATGAAATTATTTTGTTTAATTTATTGATTTTTTGCTCTTTAGCCTGTATACCTAATAGCCACCCATTGGTTTTAATGCATCCTGATTATGTTTGCTTCTCTAAAACGACGACCTCCACTCAGGAACGTAGAAAAGCTAAAATAGATACCGTCTCTGTAACGGTGAACATGTAGGGCACAATCCCACCCAGATAACACCTGCAAGATTAGAACAGAAATCAAGTTAACTTGAGAGACTGGTAGATAGTGGACAAATACTAAACTACAAAGATTAAACATGTCCATCTTCAAGGTCAAGACAGAAACATCATCAGATCTTGAACCTAATGAGGTTACCGTAAGTCTAGAACTAAGCACAATAGTATTGGTCCATGAGCTCTATACGTCGCGAAGGAACATAATTAAACGATAAACGTCTGATACAGAACAAAAGATCTATATAAAAGTACTAGAATTTTTAATGAGTTCGAAGTTTCTTTTATTAAATTCAGTCAAACGGTTTGTTAATGTTTCTGTTGAAACGTTAATGCTGGACCTGCAATGAGTGTGTAAAACATTTAGATGTACCTGTAATAAACCCACAGAGAACATAGCACGTGTAAAGAAGACTTTAATGCTTACAAGAACACTAGATTTAATCTTCAGTTCACAGAACATAACTATGTCAGTTTCCTACGAAGTCACAGATCACATCTAGGCGGATCTATGACGCATGTAATACACATAGCGCAGCCTTATAAGCCCGCCCTCGTATGTTCCTCGTTCCAGTGGTGAAACTTTCTCCTCCAGGCACAACTTACTTTCTATAGTTACATGTAGTATAGCAAGCCGATCAATGTTGGCGATTTTAATGCCGTCAATATTCTGTTCTGAGATGTTATAACTAATAGGTATATTCGAATCATAATATAAATCGAATATAATATATATACATACATACATATATTATACTTAAATATGTAAATAGAAATAAAATATGATTTAATTTGATTTTACCTGAACTAAAAAAACATAAAATCCATTTCAACATATAGCTCACAATACGTTTGCCCTAGATAAAGGAAATATTTCGTATTTTGTATTCTATATTCTCCCATTTAAAACGTTTTGACATAATTGTCTACAATATATTTTCATCTGTTTATACATCTCTTAGGCAATAGTTTATATTTCAGTAGGCTATATAATACATTTATATTTTAACTTATATAACTCTTTCTGCTTGGAATATAGGCCTACCTTCTGTTTAAACTAGGGTATTTATCAGCACATCCCTTATCCTATAACATAACATAAATATGTTTCTTTTACAATATGTTTGAGTACATTTTTCTGCCATTCCTAACTTTTCAATATTCTCTTCTCTTGACGCGTTTCGGATTAACTGTATTTTCAAAACTTAAATACTGTATTGAAATTTTGAAAATAGAGTTAATCCGAAACGCGTCAACAGAAGAGAATATTGAAAAGTTTGGAATGACAGAAAAATGTACTCAAATATATAGAAATATTGCTAGCAGAAATGAAAATTAGTATATTAATAATTTCAATTTCTTTTACTATTCATTATCTGTTTCAGTATTTTTCATAAATTTTATTTTCTAAAATAACTTATATTTTATATATTTTTTTTCAATTTAATATTCTGCCCTTTCTTAGACTTATGTTTCATTTGCTTCAGTCGGTGTTTTACTGTAGTGTTTCATCCCTTCCTTAGCATATCCCCTAATATTCAAATTTAACGTTTAATAATTTTAATATAACTGTAGGTTTTATATCTTGATTTTTCTCCGTCTAGTTCCTTCTATTAGTTCGCACTTTTGTTATATATATCTTGTTCTCATTTTCAATCGTTAAAATACTTTTTTTCATTCACTCAAAGTTCAAATACATTTTATCAAACTTGTTGTGGCTGACACTTAATGTTAATAAAGTTTAGTTCAAACATTAATTAAATTTAAAATTAATAATTTTACCTTTATGTGGGAGAAAAGCTTTTCACAGTAGGGGCAAGGTATGCAATGTAACTATTTCGTCCCTTTTGGCTTAAAATAAGTGTAAATTGTGTTACTTTATTTATACGAATTGTAATTATTTAATTAAAAGTAAGTAAAATAAAATGATTATTTATTGACCTAAGTAGGAATTGACTTAAAATAGTGTGTGTTTATATTACTTGTTCTTATTATGTTTTCATTTTTTATCTCTTTGTTCTTAACTACACATTTTACGATACTTAAACTTCTCATCCCTAACTGTGCAAAGCCTCCTCACCCCTAATTTACACGGTGCCTTTTCCGATTTTCTTCCCTTTATAACTGATTTTCTTGTTTTTTCTTCATTATGTAGTGATCCCCTAAGGAATTCTCATGTCCCACCTATTTTTATATCTCTTTTTCCTTATTCTTAACTTTCCAAAGGCGTGTAATGTAGGGCTTTCTATTGTTCCTTCAAATTCATAGTCTTACACCCGTGATAGCATGAACTATAATAATCCTATAATCTATGCCCCTACACTTCACAATCCTGACGCAACAATAATCACACTGTCTGGTCATTTTAAAACTAAAAATATTAATGCTTATTTATGAAACTATTTAAAACATTTCATATATACTCGTATATATATATATATATATATATATATATATATATATATATTATGTAAGATAAATTATTGTCAGGTGTTTTTGAAATTGAAAATGTGTTTCTCTCACTCGTAAGTTACTCTGCCTTGTATAGTCCGTGTTAACCTTTGGTGGCCGGTGTTCGGGACGAGGTTAGGTGTAAGGGAGAGTTTGAAAGCACACTATTTGGAAATGGACAGACAGACGGACAGACGAGAAAGCCTTGACCTTCATCTTCACAAAGTAGGCAGCATACTTTCAACGTGACCTTGTTGGGCCAACGCACTGTACGCACGCCACAAAGCCTACTCGGAGGAGCGAGAATTCGGGCCTTCAGCGGATAGCCGAATTATTAAAGAGAGAAACACGTCTTCCAGTCATGGAGGTTATCGAAGAACAGAAACTGAAGAGCTGTTTATTACCACACGTGCCTCAAAGCCTTATTCTCCGCATCAGAATAAACAGGACAGGAAATGATTTTGAATTTCTTTAGGCCTTTTAGATTTTAATCCACTTAGCATATCACCAGGAGTAGAGAAGCATGCGAATGGCAGTAGTGAGACGGTATCTCAAACACTCCATCTATGGTACAGATTAAAGAATTTAATAACTCAAGGGACAAGAAATTATTTGGATCTATAACAAATTTTCACTTTTAATTTTAATCAGAATAAAATCTTTAAACCCGTACCTTTGTTTTAAAATAAAAATAATCTTATCAAGGAAAATGAACGAATTACAATTTTAATGCTTTCTAATTCTTTAACGTTGGTTTTCATTTCATAACTATCACACCAAAACATTAATTGTATCACCGATACATAACTATAATACTAAAACATTACCTGTATCAACAATACATAATTATCACACCAAAACATGAATTGTATCACCGATACATAACTATCACACCAAAACATTAATTGTATCACCGATACATAACTATAATACTAAAACATTACCTGTATCAACAATACATAATTATCACACCAAAACATGAATTGTATCACCGATACATAACTATAACACCAAAACATTAACTGTATCAACAATACATAACTATCACACCAAAACAATAACTGTATCACCAATACATAACTGTAATACCATACATAACTGTAATACCAAAACATTAACTGTATCAACAATACATAACTATCACACCAAAACAATAACTGCATCACCGATACATAACTGTAATACCATACATAACTGTAATACAAAACATTAACTGTATCAACAATATATAACTATCACAAAGAAAATAACTGTATCATCGATACATAACTATAACACCAAAACATTAACTGTATCAACAATACATAACTATCACACCAAAACAATAACTGTATCACCGATACATAACTGTAATACCAAAACATTAACTGTATCAACAATACATAACTATCACACCAAAACAATAACTGTATCACCGATACATAACTATAACACCAAAACATTAACTGTATCAACAATACATAACTATCACACCAAAACAATAACTGTATCACCGATACATAACTGTAATACCAAAACATTAACTGTATCAACAATATATAACTATCACAAAGAAAATAACTGTATCATCGATACATAACTATAACACCAAAACATTAACTGTATCACCGATACATAACTATAACACCAAAACATTAACTGTATCAACAATACATAACTATCACACCAAAACAATAACTGTATCACCGATACATAACTGTAACACCAAAACATTAACTGTATCAACAATACATAACTATCACACCAAAACATTAACTGTATCACCGATACATAACAGTAATACCAAAACATTAACTGTATCAACAATACATAACTATCACACCAAAACAATAACTGTATCACCGATACATAACTATAACACCAAAACATTAACTGTATCAACAATACATAACTATCACACCAAAACAATAACTGTATCACCGATACATAACTGTAATACCAAAACATTAACTGTATTAACAATGCATAACTATAATGCCAATACGTTAACTTAACACTAATCCATTGTATTGTAACTGAAGTTGTTTATTTGCTCATGTTATTTAATACTTCAAGAATTATGAAGTAATTCTTGTTAGTTTACTGTTAAATATTATTTAGGAAAAATAATAGATTTAAAATGCGGAGTAAGCAAAATAACATTAACTCACCTCAAGTTGTCGTAACTTTAGGATAAAATATCATAATAATCAAATCAACATAATTATCTTTCAATTGATAAAGTTATTTAATAAATAAGTTACTTTATAAGTAGATATTTCAAAAGCTTTATTAAATAAACAATTTTAGTTATTTTCTTATATTTATTTATTTTTAAACGTTTAATAGACTATAAAATATTATATATTGCGTAATGAGCAATAACTTTAAATAATCGAGTCTTTCAATAGCACAAAAATATTTAAATTTAAAATATAGTTATATAAGTAATTTGAATTTGTGTTACCGTTTCACATTTTACAGTTTTTTTGTGTTGATTGTCAAGACTAAAACGAACTAAAAAACCAACGACTAATATAATAAAAAACTATTAAAAAGTCATTTCCTACTTTGGCCAACAAAGAATAATTTTATTCTAGTTACTTTTAATTTACTAATTACTATTAATATATATATATATATATATATATATATATATATATATATATATATATATATATATATATATATATCAGAAACACAATATTAAGTCGCAAAATAGAAAGCGAAATTAATTATTTAATTTAATTAATGAATTATTATATCAAAAAGTCTATACTACCGTCAAGCGTCATCCACTACAAGTTTCAAAGAATAATATAAACATTTTTTTAAAGTTAATTCCTACTGAGGTTAACAAAGAAATATTTTATCATTGTTTGCTCATTTCCAGTTTGTTTGCTTATTTTATTCGTTTAATTAATTTTAACCTTACTTATTTTGGATATTTTGTTGTAACCATGGTAACAATTTAAAAAACAGAGGTTTCGACGACAACGAGATGGGGAAACAAATTTATATACGTCTTTGAGAAATGGTTTCTTGGTATTGGAATGTTGGCGCAATGCCAAAGCGCGCTAGACTTTGAACACAAAGATTAATTATTCGAATCCTGATAAACCCACAAAATTTTATAATTCAATTATTGAATAAATATTTGGAAAAAAACTTTATTAATATCAATTGTCATCCAAAATAAGTTTTAAAAAATGTATTCTAACTTGATTGGATGAAAAAAACCTAATTTACTAACGATTGAAAATTTGTACAAGGTATAACTTATAGTTTAAGTAGGCTATATATAGGGAGAGTGGGAACTAATAGAAGGCATTTAAAAAAAGAGAAATACTAAGAAATAATGTGATTGTAAACTGTATGCTTGAGAATGGTGTAAAAATATGGCTAAAACGTTGACGGAAATATTTAATTAAATTAAGTAATAAATAATATATTATTTGGTGAACCTTATTGTAACTATGGCAATAGGCGAAATGTTTCCAATAGGCGTTTGAACTATATATATAAGGACCTGCACAACTTATAATGTTAGTAGATTAACATGTGTGTAATTACATTACACACACACACACACACACACACACACACACACACACACACACACACACACACACACACACACACACACACACACACACACACACACACACACACACACACACACACACACCTAAAAGTTAATTCAAATATTTTACTTAAAATTTTAAACGTTCTTAGCCGATCAAATTTTTAAAAAAATATTATTCTTTTCACAATATTTAAGGAATTCTATAAATAAATTTATTATCAAACACAATAAACCGAAGCAGTGAGTATTAGCAACAATGCAACCGTTGATCAAAAAACCCCAGCTGATTACACACACACACACACACACCTAAAAGTTAATTCAAATATTTTACTTAAAATTTTAAACGTTCTTAGCCGATCAAATTTTAAAAAAATATTATTCTTTTCACAATATTTAAGGAATTCTATAAATAAATTTATTATCAAACACAATAAACCGAAGCAGTGAGTATTAGCAACAATGCAACCGTCGATCAAAAAAACCCCAGCTGATTACAATTCCATTCATTTTGACCTTGGGAGGTCGGCGTCTAACGCGCATATCTTTGCGCAGGTCACAGCCTGCTATATTAGATACACACCCGCCTTTCCTCTCTTAGTGCCTGCTTGATCTCGTTGTAGATAGTGTAGTACTTGGTGGACTGGTTAGTGTCGACGAACTTTAGTTTTTACGATTTCTGTTCGTGTTTATTTTAGTGTTGTTAAGAAAAAAAACTTTATAAAAGAAGGTAAGTAGTGATACATTAATTGAGTCCTAGATGTCGAAATAAAATGTGGAGTATCTTTTACTACTTAAAAAAAAACTTAGTTTTACCATAATATAAAGTAAAAATAATAATCTAATGTTTAAATAAAAACATTAATTTTGTTTATGATTAAATCCGATATCTATATGTTTATGTTTCATTATGATAAAATATTTATATGTATTTTTGAATGCTTGAATTACTAACACTTAATGAAAATAGCTTTATTTATAATTTAAAATTTTTAATTATAGTAGCACTTTACTATGAAAATTTTGCAAAGAATCCCAATCGAAAAGGAGAGTTATAGAATTTGCGTAACTTAAATGGTTACAATTAAAAATTAAATATCTGTGAAGTAAATTAGCTAATTTAGAATTGAAAAAGTACAATTTACACCTCAAACTAGCGAAGGATATATATTGTAATAATGTTTGTAGAAAATGCATCTAGTAAATAAGCATAAAATAGATTCTAATATAAAACTTCTTGATAAGAAATTCAGATCAATTAGTAAACATTTAAATTTAAAAGAAATATGTAATAATAATAAGAAACCTAACTGTCCGCTAGTTCGTAATGAATCCACCCAAACTTCCAAAGGGTTTAATTTCAATTAGTTTTATTTTTTATTATTTTTGTAGTATTGGGGTTCTTTCCAATGTTTTCACTGTAATATATCGTACCACTGTGTTCCTGATATTGTATATAGTAGTACTAATAAGTAATTGAAATAAATAATTATAATACATCAGGAATAAAAAATCAGTTTATAGTTATAAATTAAAAATAATATTTTTACTTCCCCCATTGCTAACACTATCACGCTTATTTACTTCACCTATGATGCCATAATTTTTGTTTACTACGATTCTCTTTTTTAAAGATTTTATAAGGTTTTTAAAACATAATAAATAATATTTAATAATTCATTAAATAATTCATTTAATAATTTATAAATGAAATATTTCAGAGGATAAATTGATGATTGTTTTATGGCATAAAAATATCGATTTTTTAGGACATTTATAGACAAAATTTTATTGATTAGAGTTTATAAGTATAACATGGCATTATCGTTCTTTCTTTAAGACGTAAGTTTAATATTGACTTCGAAAAAATAGAAAAAAAATTGTAGAAATTTTGTACCATTAAATCGATTATTTTTGACTCGTAAAAGCAAGACATATTTTTTGTTCTAAACAATTTCACATGAGAAATTAAATCTAAATAATAGGCTTTGTCTTGTTTTATAATTTTTTAAAACTTATACTTACAATTATTCCCAATATTATTATAGCAAATAGCGGGGTTTCATTATTTTAATAAAATATTACTGTTTTATTAAATTGAAATCTAAGGCGCGTTATTTGCATGTCACTATTTTACCAGTACTTTTTTATATCTGTAAACAGGATTTTTTTCATGTAATATTTAACCACAGTCTTATACATACTTGTGTTTATTAAATTCATTTACCAATTATTATTGCTAGTAATAAATATATACTTATGTATAATATATAAGTACGATAACGGTCTTAGGATTACTGTGCAAAAGTAACACAGAATTTTAATATTAGCGTAAAGTTATTGTGTTTCCCGCCTTTAAGGAAAACTAAGGTTAAGACAGATATTCAAGAGGCTGAAAAAGCTTTTTACCACTTTTAAAAATGCAAAGTCTATAGACAGTTCTTTGTAGAACCTGGACATGAAAACCCCTATGTTTCCGACGTTATTTAAATGTTCAGTAATAATATTCTGTAGCCCTTTAAAGCAGAAAAAACGAAACAGTCTGCATAATATTTAAGCTATTTAATGTATTCTCTTAGTTGTAACACTGTTTAGATTCATTTTACAAACTAAAAAAAAATAATAATAAGTTTCAACTGCTTCAATTGACTAGAAAAATAAACTATTAAGCAATTTAGAGTTGCTTGGATAAAAACATTGTTTTAAGCTTTCTCCTTTTAGTAAGTTATATTAAACTTATTATGATATATCTTCAATTTGTACATTCGAAAAATTAAAAAATAAATCATATAAACAAAAAATGTTTATTAATAAATACACAAACTATTGTGTATTTATTATTAAATTCAACCGCAGTATATCCCTAATAAATAGTAAAACATGTTTAGAGTCAATTTATACTTAGGTCAACAAAAACTTTTTCATTTTAGTTGTGTTTTATAAAATAGTTATAATTAATGTAATTAAAGTAACATAACCTAGGAGTTAAAACAGCTGTACCACCACATAACCTAAAACATAAAGTCAGCTGTTTTATAATATCATATGTAACCACTTATTTTATGCCAAATGGGACTAATCAACTATATTGCATATCTTGCCCCTTTGGGAATAATAATTCTGTTATATAAACAAAAATTAGTTCCTTAAATTCAATTAATGAGTTAATATTTGAAAAACTGTATTAACATGAACCGTCATCCACTACAAGTTTGAAATACTGTATTTGAACTCGAGTGGATTGAAGATTTGAACACGATTTATATATATATATATATATATATATATATATATATATATATATATATATATATATATATATAGAGAGAGAGAGAGAGAGAGAGAGAGAGAGAGAGAACTAATAGGGGAAATTGAAAAATATTTGAAATGATTAAATTTAATAGGGATTTTAAATTTGGTTACCTTTTTAAAGAACTGCCATGGGTTTTGTTATTAAAAGTTTGTACTGTTAAGAATAATAAGAGAAAATGTTTAACTTTTATTGGATGCTCTTACGTCATTATGAAGCTTTATCGTAGATTGATAAACTGTAGTGAATGGAATATAGCATACAAATAGAATCAATAGGTTGGAAAATGTTTTGTTGTGATTTTAAAAAAATGTATAAAACATAATTTGAAATAAAAGTTACGAGTAATAGTAGATTTCCTTTCATTTTCTTAACAGGCCAAAATAATAAAACGGTAACTTATACATAGACCTGAGAAAATGGTACTTTATACCCATTGTAAATGTAAAAGGGATACACTTTAAGGTAAAAATATTTAGCGTATGATTTCAAGTTAAATTGTAAAAGTATTTTGGTATACTGTATTGGTATACTTGGCAATTGATTTTGGCCCTCACTTACGTGCATTGTTTGACCCGTATGGTCCCTATTTAATCCTTGTTTTAGTGGTAGGCCAAAATTGTTGTGCATGATAAAGGCAACGAAGGTTAACGAAACGCGTGAAACAATTTTAAATAAAACATTTTAGTGAATGTGTAGCAAGAATATATATATATAGTTAAATAAATTGTCACACGTGAAAATAATGGATATATGTATATATATATATATATATATATATATATATATATATATATATATATATATATATATATATACATATACATATCATGCATATACATTTATTAAAACGATGTATATAATATTTTTAAATGGATTTTCTACATTATAAACTTCAAGCTTCTAAGTAGAATGTATAAATATTTATGCTTGGTTGAACTGTTATCAATGCGTTGCCTGATACATGGCAATATTATGAACACATTATAAACAATCCGTTTTAACGTAAGACACAAGTCTTGTTACTTGTCATAAGTAAGTGGTATATCACTAACCATAAGCAAATATAGTTTGTATTTGCAATGCACAAGTAATATAAACAAGAAAGCTTTTTAAATCAATTCCTACTTAGTTGAACAAGGAAAAACCTTATTTTACTTACTTTTTTTAAAATAATTACAATTAATATAAATAAAGTAACATAACCTATGTTTTAAAACAGCTGCTCTACCACACGACCTACAACAAAATCATATGTTATCATTTATTATTGTAAGTCAAATGCGAGGAGTAACTATATTGCATACTTTGCCCCTTTTGTGAAAATTATTTCTCCTATATAAAACAAAAATTAATTCATTAAGTTTAATTAAATAATTAATATTTGAAAAACTGTATAATCATGAAATGTAATTTACTACATGTTTTAAAAAGTGTATCTGAACTGAGTGGATGATAATCATTATTTTATGTAATGAGAGCGTGAGTTAATAGAAAACACTGAAAAAGACATACTAATTGTTTAAAGTTCTCACAGCCTCCATCAAGGTCCCACACGGTCTTTCTTGTAAATAGTTAGTGGTACAGTGGGGTGCTTGATAACACTAGTATAATCACACTAGTGAGAAGCAGTTGTTATATTTGTGAACATCTGTGAATAATTGGGCACAATATTATTCTCGTGTTCCAAATAATATATTTAATTATTCAAGAGTAATTTTATATACATTAAGCACAAACGTTTCGTCATCAAAATTGTTTTATTTAAATTCTGTTTACAATTGTTCGCCAACTTACGTTTTAAGTGTTGAAAAATTAACTAGATTTGATTTGAACTAAATTTAAATCAAGTAAGATTTATTTTATGCGTTTTCAGTAATTACAACCACAGCAGAGTAATATTTTAGTTGTAAACAAATATAACGGCTATTTATATACTGCACAATACATTGAAACAACATATAATTTAACAATAATGATAATAGTATATTAATTTATAAAGTGATATTGCATTGAATAAATATTTTTGTAATTTTATAAATCAGTAATTTATATAATTATTAATAAAATATATTTTAGGTTTTCTTGCTCTGATATATTGATTTATTTAAATACTTCTAAATACAGATAAAAATAATATTTTTTAATCTTGGAATTTATAGGTTTTTCAAGAATTTGAGGAACAATTTATATTGTTTGTAAAAATATTAGGATTTATATTAATTCTTTTTAATATTTAAATAACGTTTCAACTTACTTAAATTTAAGTTGCAAAGGAATTGTAATACAACATTTTTTCAATTCCTACAATAATTTCAGACTCTCCCTATATTTATTTATATAACCTGTTCAAATTTTCAATCGTTAGAAAAATAATTTTTATTCATCCACTCAAGTTTAGATGCATTTTCCTTTAACTTCTAGATCACGTAGGGATGACACGTTATATTAATACAGTTTTTACAAATATTAATTTATGAATTAAATTAAATAATTAATTTAGCGAATACTTATTAACAAACAAACAAAAATTAAAAAAACACCATATTATACTGTATAAAGAGGAAAATCGGAAGGAAATTAGTTTTCTATTTTGCTACTTAATATTGTGATTCTAACATGTGTAAATACATATTTATAATAATTGTAATAAAAGTAACTATATAAATTTGTCTTTGTTAACCTAAGTAGGAATGGGCTTAATTTTTTTAAAGTACTTGTTTAACGTAAAGTCTTTAATATTATTATTATTAATATAAGCCATGCCGTAATATTATAAATAATATACCCAATAATTATAAATATTCATAACTAAATGTAAAAATAGTGAAAGTATTGTTAAAAAAATTACAACAAAAATTAGTTAATAAATTTTAATAATAATAATTTCAATTCTAAATTTGACTTAATTTGTGATGTTAAAAACCCATATGGTATTTGGAACGTATTTAGTTTTTAAAAAAGCCTCTAATAATATAGTTTCACTAAAGAAAACTGTTTTTACACTTTGTTTAGTTCAATAACAATAATATGGTCGGTAATAAACTGTACTAATGTACAAATACTTTGATAGAGTTTATTACATTTGACAATATGTACACTATTTGAATAAATCACTCTTTTATGACGTAGATACTAATTCCGTTTATTACATTTGTAGGCCTGAATGAAGACGACAATTTAGTCGTCGAAACATTTCCAAATTCTTAATAAATCAGGTTTCTTTGACTCGCTCAACAACCGTGTTTTTTTAACTACTCGTAAACTTTGTGAGTGTTTGCCTCATTAAGCGACACTTATTGTCTACCGCACATCTTATGTTAGGAATACCATTATAAAAGAGTTATTATAATGTTATAATAACCATTATCAATAACTTTATAATTAACTTTATTGTAATCATTTAGTTGAAACTTAAATAATTCTATTTATGGAGTAGTAATGTTTTTGTTTTGTTTAAACGCAACAACCTTCAAGTGAATGTATTGGCTTGTATGAAACTGACATCATAAAATAGTGTAAAATTTCCAACAGCTTGCTC